>JAHTLZ010000065.1:4215361-4246350 GCA_023846285.1 Phrynocephalus versicolor
GCCCCCCCCCCCCCGCGAGCTGGGTACTCATTTTGCCGACCTCAGAAGGATGGAAGGCTGAGTCAACCATGAGCCTGCTACCTGGGATCGAACCCCAGGTTGTGAGCACAGTTTTACCTGCAGTACAGGCATTTAACCACTGCGCCCCTGGGTGCTAAAGGACCAAAATGCCAGGAGAGGTTCCTCATGTGATTCTAGGTAACCTTCTGAAATTTGAAAAGGGTTGGCAGTGAGGGAGTTGAGTTGTAAAACTCCAAAGAGGGTACCCCTAGGAAAAAATCTTTCTAATTGGAATCGGAAGCCAAATGGTGTGGCTCGCCCACAGCTTGACATCTAAAGTTCCGATTCCAATTAGAAAGATTTTTTCCTAGGGGGTGCCCTCTTTGGAGCTTCATAACTCAGTTTACTCACCCCCCCCACACCTTTCCAAAATTCAGGGGTTTTCAGGAAAGAGCTTGAACCGTTGATTCCTCTAGGACGTGTTTCATTCTAGAGGGGAGGAAATGGCATTTCGTGATGAGAGGAAACAAAATGCATCCTACTGTTTTGTTAACGAAGTAATTTGTTACCTCATGAAATGACAAAACAGTGTTTTGTTTTTCGGTTTGTGTCCACCTCTAATGACCATTCAAGGCCAAACCACCCTCCAGTGGGAAGAGCCAGCCTGGGTGACCTTGGGTAAGCTGCACAGGATCCCCGCAGAAGAAAGGAATGGGGAAAAACACTCCCGAGTGTTGTGTAACTGGAAAATGCTGGAAAGGACTGCCATAAATCAAAGCTGTCTTGATGGCACATTGTAAATAACTATTTTCCTGCCTGGGTTTTCAAATTTGCTGTTGAGGATATGATATATTTTCTCTCTCTCCTGGATTTGAGTTACTGCAGCAATAGTGACCTGGGAAAGCTGAGATGGCCCTACCTACCCTCTTCACAAGGCTTGGTTTAAAAGGGAGCCCTTGTTTGTGCATTTCTAGAATCCTGTTGTGCAAGATTACAGCACTGGGTGTATGAGTGTAGAAATCTTCAGGGGTTTGTTTTGAATTCCAGGGCTGTGCCTGGTGTGTGCCATGGAGACAGAACAGATCAAGCCCAGAACTAGGTATGTCTAAGTTTTCTCCACCCAGTTACACTTCTGATAATTGTTTTCTAGAACTTTTGGCAACACAAATGTAATGGTTCCCATTTATCTTGTGGGCTCCCATCTAATGGTTGGAGAGCAGCTTCCAAAATGCCTCGCCATTGGCCAGACTATCTGGGGCACCTGCATAATGGAAGGCTTGGAACCTTTGCTTCAGAGCAACATTTCTGGACACGTGGCGCCCACATTATGTTGGCCAACAGTGCCCACGACTCCCAGGGAGCACGGCCGTTGTTCGTAAGATGCTGCAAGGTGCAGTATTAGGATTTGGAGATCGGAGCGCTGAGAGTTGTATGAACTGCATCATGATGCACTGCTCCTCATAATATTCACGGGCCTTACTCAGGTTTGAAGAGCATTGTCTCCTTTAAACACTGCAGGAGAGCAGCCGTGCCCTCCGTCCATATTTTGGCATGATGCTTCCTTTCTGTGACAGTTTATAGATGCAGGTGTGTGCACTGATAAGCCCCCACCACACCAAGTATGAGCCCTTATTAAAAACAAGCTCCTTTCCTCCCAGAAAAAAAAAAAGAGAGGGGTGGTGCAAGTTCAGCCTGCAAACACAAAAACCACCACCCATGTCAAGACTGAGTAGAGTTGCTAGCATGACTTAAGTTGACTTGACAGCGAGTCCTGCGATTCCAGTCTCCACCTCGGCCTAAGTGGGAGAAATGGGTGTGGGATTAGGTGAACTGCAGCAGGGATCTAATTAATGTATCCCCGCGGTGTACATTTTGCTAAGGATCACTTTGAAAAATGGGTTGAGATTCATTTTGACCTTTGGATGGTCCCCGTGCACACAGCATGGCCTGCCTTGTGTTTGCTTCACTTGTTTGCAGGTCCTGCCTAATTACTTGGGGCATCGTCACCATCCTTTGTGGCGCCTTCATCTTTGGACAAAGCACAACCCTGGCCATCCTGGAGCTGTGGTACAATCTCTAGCCTCTGGTTGGAGGTAACATCAGGTGGCAGTGAGGAGGAAAGCAAAGAATAAATAACAAGGCAGGAGAAGAGGATACCTTTAATAGACCATCAAAAAAAATTATCAGCCAATCTGTGTGCGCTTTCAAGGTTCAAATTCCCTTCCCCAGGCCATACACCAAAATCTTGCAGAGAGTGTAAAATAATAACATCAATAATAATTGTAAATGAGTGTCCCAGAAGTCTGTCAGGTAGGCTTCTAAGGCTGGCTGCCACTGAGTATGTGTGGTTTAATGCTTCACCCCTGGTCACATGTGGTATTCAACATCCAGGTATTCAAACAGTGGTCTAATAAAGATATTGCCTTCTCCTGCGTTTGTACAGTAGGACCTCCTTACGCACTGGATCATTATCAACTGATTCACTTCTCCTAGTCTAAAAATATTAAAAGGAAAAAAAAAGCTACAGGGGAAAAAATACTGTTTTCACTTGTATTACCAGAATCTGCCATGAGAGGGTGGCCTGTGCTTATTATGAATACAGCGGACCCTTGTATAACAAACAGCTTGTATAACAAAATCTGTACAACATAAAAAAATTCCAGAGATAGGGGAAATTTGCTTAACATAATCGCCTATGGGGAGAATCTGTACAACATAAAAATGGGATTACTCCTTTTCAATGCATTCCTATGGGAATTTGTATAAAGGAAAATTTGCTTAACATAAATTCATTTGGAACAAATTAATTCCTTTATACAAGGTACCACTGTACTTGACAAGGGAAAAATACACAGCATGGTCTCTAGTGCCATCTAGTGTTCAGTTCTGGTAATTTATGTGAAAAAAAATTTGTGGTTTTTAAATTTGGAATTTTACCTGTTTTCAGTATGCGGGGTGGGGGGGGGTAGAACAATTCCCCACAGATATGGCAGTTCTGTATTTCCCAAGGATCACATGGCTTTCGTTGTTGTCTGGCGTGGGGGAAGAGGCTCCTTCTTGTGCCAGTGAACCATCCCAAGGAAGGTTTCCAGGAAACCCAAACAGGTATTTTTTCACGTTTCACTCTTGGGGCATAATAATAAAAACAACAACAATGCTTTTTAGCTACCTTTTATAGGTCAATAAAATTTGGAGGTGCCTCTCCCTCTGTTGAAGCTGTCTGGTTTTCCTTTTTATTTAACTGTTATGAGCTGCTCCTACAAGTACTTGTGAAAAACAAAATATGCTGCCAGTGCTCACCATGGTGCTGTTTTTTTGTAGAGCTGCTTGAGGGACCTTGTCTGCTTTGGGGAGAAAAGGTTGAGGAAAGACTAGATTTGAAAAAGGGGGGGTCTCATACTTTTGTGTAATGGCATCCACCCCGCTGTGGCACCTGCCTCTGCCACTGAGGCTCCTTACGCACCTGTCTTTACAGCTGAGAAATGTCAGTGGCCTTGCGATGGGGGCCAGTCCTGCCATGAGGCAGAGTGAGGTCATCGCTGTAGGTGCTGGCAGGGAGAGCACAGGTGAAAAGCTCCGGGGATTCTCAACTGAATACCCAGTTGATGTCGTCACTGTGCTTGTGGGACTACAAATGAAGATCTTATTTTATTATTACAACTGAGAATGTGGTGGGGGCGAATTCAAGGCTTTCTCCTCACTGGGCAAAATTAGAGGATATTTTGTGCTTTTTTTTTTTTTTTGCATTTCAGAACGTCTTGGTGAAGATTTCATGAAACTGGTCCCCCCACTCCACCCCTTGGAAACTTGTCTTTTGCACAAAAATATATTTTTAGTGCAGAATTCAATTTTCCCATAGTACAGTACATGCACTTTTGTGCAAAATAGAACTCCCCCCTCCTCGGTCCATGTTTCCAAATGAGACATAAAAATATATTGGCCCTTTTTTTTTTTTTTTTTTTTGCTCCTAGAGGGTCAAATAAATAAATCTCACAGTAACTGCCCCACCTCCCCCGCTAGTGGGATGTCTTGGAAAGTCAGGACATCTTTTCTCGTTGAGGATGACAAAATTTTCAAATGTTTATTACCTCATTTGGGGCACAGAGGTAATCTAAGTGGTATACAATTTTTTTTTAAATTAGTAAGGTCCTGGTTACCTTCACCCTCAAGTCTTGCTGGAAGTATGGTGTGGGGACATGGGCACGAACTGCTGGTTTGGTGGTTCGTGCTGGTTCACGTGTTGGCCAATCAGGTGTGCGGTACTTCAAAGTCCCGCCTCCTCCAGCAGGCACCCGCCCGGAAGCAGTGCCTGGAGGAGGCGTGGTGGGATCTCAATGTGTCAAATATCTGTTCGGCCAAACTGCCAAACCATGCCTCTCTCTAGCAAGGAGGCACCTTTTACTGACAGTACTTGCAATGGCTTTTCTCTCTGTGATCTCAGCCACAGCTGGTTACATATAACATTTGTCATGGCAATACTAGTAGTAACCTTGGCCACTCAGTGTTTATCCTGACCCCTCCTCCTTTTGCTACATATGAACTTCACAGCTACATTTGTGCCAAAGATTTGTACTCGGCAATGACTGTATTCAACTGTGGATGGAATCTTATTATTCTTGATAGTTTGTGCTTGTTCCTCACAATATTACTCGGGGGGTGGATGGATTTATGTCTATGAAAGTTAACTGGGAATGATGAACATAATAACAGAATGCCTGTGAACATATAAATGTAATTCTTTGGGTGGGTGGGGGGTGGGGGGTGGAAATAGCCGGCCTTCTATTCTGACCTTGGCAGGAGCTGGTTTCCTGGATAGACCGACTGTTGGGGTACGAGGTACAAAAGACCACTGATCTTGAATATCTGTCTTGCACCTCTTGACGGATGCTTGCTCCTCAGGCGAGCTGGAGGGAGGTGCTGATGTACATTTCCCACAGGCTGGCTAGTTGGCTCCTGTAGGTGAGATGGGAATGGCTTCACCTTGTCCTTCATTTCAAGTATCTTTCTATTGTGCCTGTTTGTGCGTAAGGCTTATGGATAGAGATGGGCACGGAATGCTTTTTTAGTTTGTTATTCGTTATTCGGTTTGTTATGTAACAATTTAACATGAAACAAAACAAACTGAGAAAAATTGGTTCGGTTAGGTTTGTTTCGTTAATGGGGGGGCGGAGATGTCTCCTACCTGGTGCGGGTCCGGATGGAGGTCCTTTCATGCCGAGCTGCACGGGGAGAGCACATACCTCATCGGTGCCATTGAGGGACACGGCAGGCTGGAGCCTCAGCCCAGCACCGGGAGGAGAGATAAGCAGGCCGCATTTAGGCGGCCAGAGCAGCGCGGTTTCAAAGCCGCCCCCTTGCGCCTCCTTCCTGCGGCCCGTTATCGCGGGGCCAATCGCGAGGGGAGATAAGGAGGCCGCGCAGTGGGCGTTATCATGGGGCTGATCAGGAGGGGAGATTAGGGGCCGCGCAGTGGGTGCTGGGAAAAAGTGGGTAAAAACGAATAACGAAACAATGAAACAACAAAATGATTTTTTTTAACAAAAAATCACGAAAAAACAAAACAAAACAAACTGAACTCCTTAACGAAACGAAATGAAACACCATTTTTTTCTGTTCGTGCCCATCTCTACTTATGGAGCCAACATATGTGAAGCAACTTCCTGTTTGCTCCCGTGCTCAGTCCAAGGTGCTGGTTATTATCTAGAAAGCTTTAAATGGTTTAGGAGCCAAACTCTTGCTGGAATATCTTGTCTGCAAAACAGCTACCCGTCCAGCCTGTTCCTGACACTTGTTATTGTTAAAAACAGCAATTTTCAGGTAAGCTGAGAAACCCGCTGTTTTTTATTGTGGCGCCATATTTGGGGAATAAATTACCACTTAAAGTTTGCCAGATAGCTCTTCCTCCCAGTTTTGAAGAAGCAAATGGTAAGTTGCCTTTTAAAAAAAACTAATGTGTGCCATTTGATGTCAAACTACTTCTTAAATTTATTCACTTCTGTCCGATTCAGGGAGTTGTATACTGTTTTGCTTACCGTATATCATTTATAATTAGTATTATCCATAGTTTATATGTGTTGCTTGCTTGGTGGCCTGAGAACAACCTGCAGCATATAAGTTAGATGAATAAATAAGCAAATATTTCAAAGCGAGGGTTGGTGAAGCATGGCCCTAGGATAAAATGAAGGGCCACCTGGAGGTGGTTAGAGCTTCACGCTTAGTACACTCATAGACTGATAGAGGAGTGAAATCGAAGAGGGCCTACAAGGCCGTTATGTCCAACTGCCCACTCCATGGAGAGATCCAAATCTAAGGATTACTGCCAGGTGGTGGTCCAAAATTCTCTTGAATGCCTCCAGTGTTGGAGCACTCACCACCCCTTGAGGCCATTCGTTCCATTGCTGAACTGCTTTAACAGTTAGGAAGTTTTTTTTGCTGATATTCAGCCGAAAGCTGTGTCCTCTTAACTTAAACCCATTGTTGTGTGTCCGACACTCAACTGTGATCGAGGACAGATCCTGCCCCTCCTCTGTAGGACAGCCCTTCAAATATTTGGAAAGTGCTCTATCACCCTCACTCTTCTTTTCTCAAGACTAATTATTCTCAGTTCCCTTGCCTTCCCTGCCAAAACCTCTTAAATGTTTGGAAAAAAAGAGAGACAAATTTCTACTCATAGAAAGCATGTAGAAGGCGTGATTCACTTTCAGACAGGTTGCAGAGTTTCTTACAGGGATGTGATTCTTTTGATTTCTTGAACAACAGCTCCTGCACAGTTCCTCATTCTGGCTAGTGTGTCTGACAGATGGGCCGCTGACAGATTCCTGAGCATGGCTCACCTGAGGGAAAGGCCTCACCTGCACGGCTTTAGGCCTGGTTTCCCCTGAGCTTCCTGGTTCTGCTGCCGTGCTAGTTGGCAGCTTCCTTTCTCAAGACGAATCCCAACGGCCTAGCTCAGCCTCAGTGCTGTTCAGTCCAGTCTATCTCTCCTAGGTGAGGCACACCTGCAAGGTGTTTCTATTGGATTAACACAAACCTTGCAGACATGGTGCCTGGGATCAGTATTTTCAAGTACTTTAAAATTATAAAAGTTCTTCTACTGGGGGCACCCTGTTTGGACTTGAATAATTTGGGCCTCCATTTCCCCAAACCTCTCCTAATTTGGGGTACTTAAAGGGGAGAGCTTGAGGAAGGACCACAACAATTTTCATGCTGCTAGCTGCCCGGGAACAGTATTTCCAAGCACAGAAAATGGCACTTAGAAATGTTTTTTTCCAGGGGGCACCCATTTTGAATTTTAATAACTTGGCCACCCAAATCCCAAATCATTCCAAATTTGGAGGGCTTAAAGGCGAGAGTTCAAGGAAGATACCCACCAAACTTGGTGCCTCTAGGACCCTGGAGGGTGCATAATAGGTAAACGAATCAGTTCATTACTGTTTCATTTTGTACATTTTTATAACACATTTGTTAGTACCGAAACTAAATGAAACAAAACAAGGAGGCAAACAAAACAAAATGAAACACAATTTTTCCATTTTGTGCCCATCCCTATTCTGGATTCATTCTTCCACATTTCTGTATTTCTGGTGGTCTGCGCAGCCTGCAAACCATCCAAAGAGGGAGAAAACAGGCCTTGTTGCTACCAATACCTACTCCTGCTCTAGAGTGAAATAGATCTGACTCTTCAGTGGATTCACAGACTGCCATTCCAGCCCTAACACCTTTCAGGAGGTACAAATGGTAAGAGCTGAAATGAAGTGTGGCTTTTAGGCAAGGAAAACCAAGAAAGACTCTTCATAGAACATCTCCATCTATTTTTTAAATTTTATTTGGTTTCCCTGCACTTAGTTGTAATTATACAATAGTGCATGTAGGTATATATACATATATATTTTTTCAGTTGCTTATATATTGGCGAATACTGACATTTTGTAGTGTGCTACACTGGAGAGCTATGCAATCTTATTTCTAAAACAGTACATATATAAACTATCAAAGGTTACAATCAAAAGTGAAGATAAGCAAGACTGCTTATTGGAGAAAGAGGTGGTTTGTCTTGTTTTTGTTTTTATTTTGAAAGCTTTGCCTGCTTCAGTCCTCAATAGAAACTAGGTCTTCTTCAAATAAGAAAAGATGAATAACAAAGTAATTTAGTACTACTTTCTACTGCAAGGGAAAAAAGGCTTCTCTAAATACGCAGTTTTTATCTCTCTCTCTCTCTCTCTCATGCACTGACATTAATGTGAAGGAAGTGGCGAGTAACTTTTATAAAAAAATACAGGGGCACAAAATTCAAGAGAATGCTTTGTTGACACTGGGCTACCTGCCATGTTAGCAGAACCACTTGGAAGGGTCCAAAATGTAGCACCAAGCCGGGCTTATTATGCTGTGAGGGAAGTGAACCATTTCCCTCCCTCTATGGAAAGCTCCTTCACACCCTGGGCCATTAATCCCTCAACTCATCTCATTGCGTGAATGAAATTATATAACAAACGCTTGATGCTATTGCCTCAACGTGGTTTTGCACGGTCTAAGGACAATAAAGAGGGTGGTCGTCTTTGTACTGGATGCCCACTAAGTCCAAGGAAGAGGTGGGAAATTTTTTTTATCATTTCTGAACTACAGTATATCTCCCAAATTTCTCTGTGGGGATTCAAGAGACAATGCTGAGAACAGTTGGCAGAAGCCATGTTAACCGCTGGATCATCTCCCTGCACCACCCAATGACCTTACTATCTTGGTAGCAACCGTGCTGTGTCCTCCTCCCCCCCCCCCCAGCAAGAAGGAGTCAGAAGAGGTTGCTGGCTGACTCTGGGATACGGGTGGTGTGTATTCATTTCCAGTTTTTGTTTTTTAGTCTGAAGTTATGAGGAGCTATTCTCCACCTAGATTCAGCTTTTGGATAGCTCTTTCAACGTTCGGACAAAACTTTGGAAGGCATCCCTACACAATGAGAGTCACAGGTGCTTAGAACCTATACTTTTTAAGTTTACTTTTTGTAGAATAATTCTGACCTTTTAAAAAGCTATTTTTGAACAGGCAGCCAACAGGTGGCTCCAATGTCTTCTTAGGAGCTGCAATTAAGAGGCGGGACAATGTCAGGTCACCTAAAGAATCCAACAGTTAAGGGCATCACTAGTCCGAGATGGCCACCTCATGAGGAGAGAGGACTCCTTGGAAAAGTCCCTGATGTTGGGAAGAATTGAAGGCAAAAGGAAAAGAAGATGGCAGAGAATGAGATGGTTGGACGGTTTCATCAATGCAACCAATATGGATTTGACAAAACTCCAGGAGGCAGTGGAAGATAGGAAGGCCTGGCAAACTCTGGTCCATGGGGTCACGAAGAGTCGGACATGACTGAACGAATGAACAACAACAACAACAGTCCAAGATGGATCTCAGCCTTCTTTCACCTCCTCCTGCTCCCAGGTAAACCTAGATATTGCTTCTCCTTAGAGATTCAAAAGCATGGTGAGCCTTTAAGGGTATGAGGTGACACCAAAACAAATACCCCCTCTCCCTTGCAGTCGATCTAAAAAACCCTGAAGACACTGCGCTCAAAAAGAGCTTCTCTAAAAACCTTGCTGGTGGATTTCTTGAGAAAACAAAGGGATGGTTGACTGTGTCAGGTCAAACCTTGGTGGCTTGTGTTCAGAGAAGAGGAAACCCCGTGAAATTTTGAGGTGAGGCACTCCTGATCATGTCAGGGTTGCACTGGGTTCTAGGAGATGCCCTGCCTTCATATTAAGTGCTGGAGGTGAAGCAAATGGTCTCATTCCCACCCCCACCCCATTTTGCACATGCCTTGGGTGGCAGTTGGCCACACATATTTAGTTAAATGGAGGGCCTTTACAGATAGTTCAGTAATGCTTTCTAGGGTACACCTACAGGTGTGCAAGCATTTCCCCTGCCCCCAGTTTGGCTTCTATGGCTGCTTCTTTTTTGGCTCTTCTCTCTCTCTCCTTTTCTTAGTAAATCCCAGCTCAGAGCAGAGATAGAGAGAGACTAAGGGGACAAGGGGTGTGGTAGCTACAAGGGGCGTGGTGGCTCAGTGGACTAGGGCTCTGGAAACTGTTGGCTGCAAAGTTGGCAGCTTGGCGGTTCGAATCCCGGGCGCCACGCAGCGGAGCGAGCTCCCGCTGATAACCCCAGCTCCGGCCAACCTAGCAGCTTGAAAGCATGTAAATGCAAGTAGATAAATAGGTACTGCCGTAAAAAGTGGGAAGGTAAAACAGTGTTTCCTTGCAGCCGTGCCAGCCACATGGCTGTGGACTTGCACAAGACTGGCTCTTTGGCTTGAATACGGAGATGAGCACTGCCCCTACAGTCGGACATGAGTAGCACGCATGTGTGAGGGGAACCTTTGCCTTTTTAAGGGGACACTCCACCTTGCTTAGTCTTTCTAACCCCACTGCTAACAAGAACCACTTCTTCAATAAAAGCAAGTTGAAGGAAGAGGGTTGTTTTTAGAGAAATGAAAAGGGCTGGCAAAGGGGGGGGCTAACCACTTGCTCCTCTCCCCTTGGGACTTGTGCTTTCCTAGAGCTGTGGTGGGTGGAGTGCAGTGGGGGTGGGTGGGAGGATGCTTCTCCTTGGAAAAAGCATAGCAGACCTACAACTAGCCCAGAACACATGAGCAGGGAATAGTGCATTAGAAGGGATGTGAGATCTCTCTTTCTGGACTGACTGCTGGGAGAGTCTGGGAGTTATAATCCAAAGAAAAGACAGATCTGGATCTTTGGGTATTGCCTATAAATCCATGGGAGGGTTGTGTTTAGCTAAAGGTCTGCTGCTGCTGTTGGTAGACTTGGGTTTCCCCTGTGCGATGGGCACCAGGGCCCTTACTTATTTTGCCAAGTTCATAGAGACAAAAACTGGCATTTCTTCCCCCATATTGTAAAATTGCTGTGCAGTAATACCTCGGATAACGAATGCCCCTGATAACGAATTTTTCGGAAAACGAATTGCAATTTCCAGGTATAGGGCTGCCTCGGATAACAAATTTTCCCTATGGGCTGCCTTGGATAATGAATCACAATTTCTAGGTATAGGTCTGCCTTGGATAACGAATTTTATCTATGGGCTGCCTCAGATAATGAATTTTCCCTATGGGCTGCCTCGGATAACAAATTTCCAGCATGCATCAGTAAAAAAGAGTTATCCTGGGCTGCATCTTATCTGTACCTTTAAAGTAACCTTTATAAAGAGTTTTGAGGAAAAAACCAGGTGTCTGTGTCATTTTCCTAGGCTCTGGAATGAATTAATTGGTTTCCCATTCATTCCTATGGGAAACCGTGCTTCAGATAATGAATTTTTTTGGATAACAAATTGCCTCGGAGAATGAATTAAATTCATTATCCGAGGTACCACTGTATTTGATGGTATCTGGGGCAATATCAGAAAAATAACTGCTGCCACCTTGCTCTGAGATGTTAGCTGTCTAATCTGATGGTGCTCTGATGGAGACGTCACTTCACTTCATTTCATCTCCTTGGATCGGGGATTGGTCTTTAAAAAGTCAGGCTGTTCAGGAGCAGGAGCAGAGATGTGCACCCAGGAGCACCAATCCGTTGATCAGCCAGTAGACATCAGTGCAACATTGCTGGTTGCAGAAACACACCCAAGTTCCCGGTTGGCAACTAACCTGAGAGGCCATCATATGGCCTTGATTTGTGAGCCTACCCCCAGCCAGCCAGCCACCCCATTCACGCACTTCAAATAGCAAGCAAATAAGAACTCGTTTCTGTCTAGAAATGCCTCAGGGAGGGGAAGGGAAATAGAGCAACGGTAAGAAAGTTGTTAGAAAAGACAGGCGCCGAGTTCTTTGCAAAGGAGCCAAATGGAAGAAGTGTCCCCGGCACCGAGAAAGACACCAGCCGGCCTCTGGAGCTTCTCCTTTCTGCAACTCAGTCTCGGTTGAGGGTGCACCAGGCAGCTGCAGAGAAAAGAGAAGGATGGGGGTAGCTGTCCCAGGCTGAGAAAGACAGAGATGGAGCAAAACCACACAATATTCTGCTCTATATGTGACCCAAATGCTCAGCTTTGCCTCTAACGATGGATCCCCGTTTTGCCCGTCCATCTCTTTATTTGGCCACTCAAACACACCTATGCCCCAGGGTAGGGGAACTGGCATTGTCAACCTCTCGGTGTGGGGAAGCCTCCATCTGAAGGTGCTTCTTCTTTGGAAGAGCCGCCTGGGGTATGTGTTTGTAATTTGTACCCCTTGAAAGGCAAACTAAGTATTAGACACAGTTGTCACTTGGTTATCCTCTTCTCTGCTCACAGGAGAAGCATCAAAATCCTGCCACTATTATGAATTGGTATATATCAATCAGAACAGGCAGTTTTATGCAAAAGAGCATCCCCTTTTGGGGTTTTTGTGTGCATGTGTGTGACGCATGTCCTCCCATACGTGCATATGGATGGAGGTGTGTTTACAGATTCAAAGTCTCCTATTTGTTATGAGTCCCATTTCTATCCTGCCATTCATGCAACAGAACTGAAAGCAACGGTTCCTGTCTATCCTCAATTGAACCCTCATGACCTTCCTGTGGGATGGGACAGGCTGAGAAAACCGGTGGTCCAACGCCACTCGTTGAGATCCCCACTCAGTGGGCAGATCAAACTGGATCTAACCCTGTTTGTGCTCTGTTTGGGCTCCGTAAGCCTTCTCTGCTCCTGCTGCCATTCTCAGTTCTTATGACACTAACTCTTAGTTCCAACCAAAACTATTGCTGGGCCAACAAGGCTGAACAGACCAGGGCTGGTGATGTTTCTGGAGGGACAGGAGAGGAAGACCTTAAATCTCAGCTTCTATCTCTTTCCATTGGGAGTAGGGGATCTAAACCATCCTGTCCCCCTACAGGTAGTGGGCATGGGGGGAGGGGAAGCAGCAGCTGGTAATTTCCATGCTGGAAGAGCTGTGTGAATCCAGGTCATAGTCCAGTGTTGGCGAACCTATGGCACAGGTGCCAAAGGTGGCACTCGGAGCCCTTTCTGTAGGCACTTGACATCGCCCCTTCACAGCCAACTGTATTCAGGTTAAATTGCTGTATTGACACTATGAGAAAAATTAATGGGTTTTGAATAGCAGTTTGGGGACTCGGTCTCTAAAAGGTTCACTATCACTGACCTACGGAGACTGGGATTTAGGGCCATATCTTGAGTGGTGAACAACCACAGAGAGCAGAGATCTTCGTCTCTGAACTGTGCAACTTCCACATGTAGCAAGGCACGAAAGCCAGGGGTATACTAGCCAGGGCTAGTGTGCTCCCCTCTACATGGAAGTAGTGTACACAGTTTCTGAATAGGTATTCTGAATAGGTATTCAGAAAATCTCCACATTGGAGTAGAGGTATTGGCACTTTGTGAAAAATTAGTGGGTTTTGAATCACAATTTGTGCACTCGGTCTCTAAAAGGTTTGCCATCACTGTCCTAGTCTATCCCTTATAGGAGCTCTCCAGGGTGCTGAATCCTCCAAACAGGTCCTGCACCTTGGCTCCCCCTTCAGTGACGTGACAGGGATCCACAACTCCTCTAAAGCCAGAGTCCCTGGCCACCCCAGCCCCCAGATTCCCCTTCAGTAACCATAGAATCACAGTCACAAAGTAGAACCACACGAGGATCGTGCACTTCTCACATTCCCCGGCTATGCTTTGATTTAGGCTCCGGCTGAAGCCACGAGTGATTGCTTCAATACTTTGGTGAAGCTGTTGAGACTGGGTAACAGAGAACTTTCAGCCCTGGGGTTGTGCCATCTGCTGCCTCTTATCAGTCAGAGCTCTGTCTGAGTATACCAGCAGCATCAGAACCAAACAGGCAGCAATACTCTGCACCACACAATAAGTATGATAGGCAGCCCTGTCCCCCTGAAACATCATGATTTCCACAGAGAAAACCAACCTGACATTGTACCCTATCAGCTTTTCAGAGCTCTCATGGATCAGCATAAACATTCTTCCCACATTAATTGACCCCCTATTTGCCACGCTCTGAGCCCCTACCTGGCACCGACACACTGGAAACGGCTTCAGGCTGAGTCAACGTGTCCACTTTCACATGCTGGAAGCTTTTACAAGCAGGACTTTGGAGGTGCCTGGAGGAATGAGAAGGATGTTGGCAGGGACAAGGAAACATGGGGCAAGGTGGCATCATCACATTTGATTTGGCCCTGGACTCCAATTAAGCCATGATGGGTTTAATGGGAGCCTGCGTGCCTGCCTCTCTCTCTCTCTCTGTGTGTGTGTGTGTGTGTTTTTTTTTTAAGATTACAGAGCCTCTTAGCAAGCTGGGGTGTTTCAAATGTTATGGACTACATCTCCCATAATCTCCAGCTGCACCTGGAGTGTATCCAGCTTGTGAACGGCTGAAAATGTTAACAAAAAAAGAATGGCAGCACCTGTTTGCTGAACCATTAAAAGTTCTGGTGGTGGGGAGGGGGAAAGGTTTCTGCAGTCCAAATATGACCCGTGTACTTTCGCAAAGACAGAAGTGCCTAAATGATCTAAGTGTGTGTGTGTGTGTGTGGGGGGGGATATTCTTTTCTTCATGCCTGTGGAATTGCTCCTGACCCGCTCTGCCATCCCCTGTGCATGGGGATTTGATGATCTCCAGCCTACTCCAGGGACCCCCTTGAGGGCATCCTAGGCCCTGGGCTCAGGTGGGCAGCTTTTGCTAACAACAAGGCAGACAGCCAGGGGTGGAGGGGAAGCAGAGGCGCCCAGTTCTCTCGGCAGATGGCTCAGGGTAGGATGCTCTCCAAAGACATTGTGGGGGAGGCACAAGGGCTAAAATCCAGGGAACAGCCTCAAAACAATTTAGGTGGGGCAGTGTATGCACAGATTTAAGAATGAAAACAGTTGCATGGGTTTTTTTTAAATGCAAACTTAAAGCTCTTGGTGGCATCAGCCCAGCTTCCTTGCAACTGGAGTGGACTGATGCACGTAAACTGAACTGCAGTAAATCCAGTGACAGGGTTTGGTTTTGGTTTTGTGCCGGTGTGGAGTGCTGTGAGGTTCTGTGGTCACAAAGCAAATGCCTGGATTTTTGGAGGGAAAGTACATGACAGATGCTGCCCTCTCCTGTTGTCTGTCCGAATGATGGAAATACAGGGAATGCTGAGTGATGTCTGCTTAGGCCTCGGCACTCAGAATACAGCCTCATTAACACTTTTTGAAGCTTCCCTCCCTCAAATAGTATCTTCCTGCTTCTGTCTGTCATTTTGTCTAGAGATGAAACCCTCTGACATCCCACAACCCTGCAAGTCTCCACTAGAAGTGTGACCTCACTGATAATATTTTGAGCAAGCAATGGGTTTTTTTTTTGGGGGGGGAAAAACAATTACAGGGTAAATGGCAGCCTTTTTTACACCCTTCAAGAGGAGGGGTGCTAAAATCTCAAGCCTTGCTGCTTACACACTAGAGGCCCAGCTTGAAAAAGACCTAGATTGTCTCTCACAGATGCGTATCATCAGTATTTGGTCTACAATTTCTCCTTAAAAGCACACAGGGCAGCTTACATCCTTGGAAGACAATATTAAAGCTAACACTGAGTATACAAATTCTATCAACTATTACACAAATGGCATTTGTGTCTTCTTGATGACTACAAAGTCCTTTTCCTTGTTCTTCTACTGTACATTAAAAGAAAGAAAGGGAAATAGATTTCTCCTCCACCAGCTTTGAGCCAACAGTTTGGTGGGGGATTATCTGCATGGAGGAGCCTCCTTGAGGATGCTACAAGATGTGTGAATTGGGGCCCAAATCTCCTTCCATCCCTTCCCACCCCACTTACCTCTTCCAGTCTTCCTCTGATTCCCAGAACTCGTACACAATGAAAGTGACCCCATCAGGGAGTCGGACTGCAGTCACGCTGCAAGAGAGACAGCAAGTCAAGAACTGAGGGCAAAACTCAAGAGGCATTACAGGTCAGCTGTGCAAAACAAGGTATCAAAGGATCAGCTTCTCTTCCGTAAGCCAGGGATGAGGTGCCATTTGCAGTGCTCGGTGCCACGTTTTGGATTGGCATGAAGCTCAGGGACCACACTTCCATGGCTCAAGTGGTGAATTAGCTTGTTCATTTAATAAAAACAAACCATGATCTAAGTGATAAATAATTATGCAATTAAATAATGCAATATAGTTAAAACAGTGGAATGCAGTACGTTGTTTCCTTCAATAACAAACATGTTTTTTTTTAAATCTCCAAATCTAGGAACACATACTTCATTAAGACAGGATACAGAATATATTTAATTTTTTTACTTTGGTCAAAATCTTGCTGCTCACTGAATCAGCGGAGATTTCACAAGTCAGATTCTTTGTAAGTTCCATTGGTTCAAACAGCCCTACTCTGGGCACCTTTACACGACCCCTAAAATCTGAGGCAATGGGCTCCCAGAAGCGGAGCTTAAAATTGTTTTCCCACCAGCTCCGGACTTTAAAAAAAATTAAGTATGACCACGCCCACCTAAGCGCATTCCAGCACATTTTCCAAGTACCTAGTCTCCGAAGGTGAAAAATTGCTGATGCGGATTGCAAAGCAGTGAGTGCCGGGCTCTCCTCGCCTTGTGTTCCCCCCCCCCCGTGCTTTTAAGAGACTTTAAGAGACTGGAATGCTTCCTTCCGAGGCTGCGATGGGCAGATGGAGGAGAGCCTGCATTCTTTTCTCCCTTTTTTTCTCTCCCTCCCCTCACACAGACAGGAGCAAGGAAGTGCGGAGGGGCGGGAACACAGCAAGAGGAGCAAACCCCCAAGATCTCTGGTCCGAATTAAATTGCCAGTGGATCTTAGGGGTCATGTAAAAGCACCCTCTGTGACGTACTTGAGCATTGTACGTTAGAGGACACCCATTTGCATCAAGAAAAGTTGCAGAGGAGTTGACTCAGTAAATCTCCATTGATGCACTGAACTTATTGTGGCATGATTTGCTATACGAAGCAACAGGAATTTGTGCATTGTGTAACTAGATGTGCATTGTGTAACTTCAGGATAAACAAAAAAATCTCCTGCTCCTGCATAAACCACCTCATAGGCCAATTTTACCCACCCCACCCCGCATCTGTATTAATGTTATATAGAATATTGGCAATTAGTTTAATGAGGCAGCAGCGAGCATCAGAAGAGTAGAGAATGGGAGCTCCAGAGTTCTCTGAGTCTGAACCATGAACTCAGGTAGGGAAAAAAGAGCTGCAGCCTCCCTGATGAGTGAAGAAGCAAATGGAATCAGGTTCCCAGAAGCCGAGTTCACCCAAGGCAAAACTTCTGGAGAAGATTTACAGAGCCTCCTGGTGGTCAGTTTATTCTAACTTAATGGAATGAGGTTCCCAAATTAAGACAAGATTTTCCCTCCCCCATACCAGCAAAGGTAAGGTGTGTGTGTGGCTTTTTCAGCTCATTTTAAAAATAAAATAAAACCTTGCTAAGGCTTGGTTGGAGTTTTCCAGGGGGCTTCCATCAGTGCGGATGGAAACTCACCTCAGTAGCCCATCCCATAGTCACAGCCACATTTTCTGAAATGCAGCCATTTGTACTACTTACTGGAAACAGTCCTGCTCCCCAGCCACAGTCTTGAGGTACTGCTTAAGAGAGCCACAGAACTCGGCCAGGTGCTTCTGAGTGACGCTCATCTCTGTCCGTACCAAGAGGAGATGCTGAGACAGGAACAAAGCAGAAGAGGCATTCAGCAGCATTCATGAGCCTTTAATGGCTTCAAAGTGCTGGTGTGGCGTAGGAGCCTCGTGGTGCAGGGATTAAACTCCAGCAGTGCAGTCAAGACTCTGCTCACAACCTGAGTTCAATCACTGCCGTTTTATGTCACATGGAGTTTTTTTTGGATCGGAAACACTAGATGGGCTGCTTCCTGGTTGCTGTTTTTTTTTTTTTTAATCAAAGGTGAAGGAGTACTTAATTATCCTTACAGGAGCCTTGTGCAGTGGTCAGGGCGGGTGCTAGGTTTTTTTGCACCCTAGGCGAGGGGTGGGGGTGTGGTGGGTGGGGCAGGGGGTGGGGGGCAGGGGCGGGGGCGGGCAGAGTGGCGGGGTGGGCAGGGTGGTATGGGCAGGTGGGGCAGGGGGCGGGGCAGCAGATGGGGGAGGGCAATGGGCGCGGGGGGCGGAGGCGGGCAGTGATGGGTGGACGGCGGCAGGTGGGCGGCTGGTGGGCGGTGAGGGGACGGACGGCGGTGGCCAGCGGCGGGGGGGGGAGCGGCAGGCTCGCCACCGCCCTCTCTCCATTTTGGCACCCTAGGCAACTGCCTAGTTCACCTTAATGGAAGCACCGGCCCTGGCAGTGGTTAAACTTCAGGACTGCAGGCAAGACTCTGCTCAAGACCTGAATTCACTCCTGATGAGTTCAGAGAGGCAGGCTGAGGTTGACTCAGGCTTCCATCCTTCACACGTTGGTAAACTGAGTACCTGGTTTTCTGGGCGATGGGTGGGTGCAATGTGTGTCCTGCATAACTGAATTGTAAATAGATGCTTTAAGTGCTGCTGGGGAGTATTAGTATATAAGCAGCCCATTTTGCTTTGCTATAGCATCCTGAGGTTGGAAGGGGTGATCAAGTCCAACCCTCGGTTCAAGGCAGGAATGCAAATCATAGGATATCTGCCAGGTGGTAAGTCTAAATTTCAATAGAATTCCTCCAACCTTGAACACTCATCACCTCTCAAGGTTATGGGTTCCACTGTTGTACTGCTCAGCCTCTAACAGTTAGGACATTTTCCCTAATATTCAACTGAAATCAGTCTAAAGAGACAGAAGGACAAATTGCAGGTGATGTTGGGATTTCCTAAGATGCTGATAGTACCCTTTCCCCCTCTAAAGACTACTGCATTTGTGGCTGCTTGAAGGATCAGACTTGTCAAGGAAGCCTGTGCATACCTCTCACCTGTGGTGAACATCTCTAGTGCAAAAGAAGCATGGCCCACAGACCCAAATGTAACAACCTTGAAAAGCTCAGTGCTTGTCATAGAGAAGTCTATCTCTGCAAGGCAGCACAAAGGCAGACGGATCCTTAGGCTCCCCTTTTGGAGTCCTGAATATTACTTTTTTCCAGCTAAGACACTCTGGGAAGAAAACAGAAACCCTTTTGCTGTGTGAAGGCCAGCTATTTTCAGGCTCCTCTTTCATACTCCAGTTGCTTTTTAATCACAAGTGGCTGGGTTTGATTAGAAAAGCAATTTCCCTGGTTAACCTTGCTCACACCCCCAAGCCAACAGCGCTCCTGACAACAACTGTCTCTTGAAAGCACATCAGCTATTAATATAACAGTGCATTAGTTAATATGGGAGGAAAGCAAGGGTCCACGGTAGACTCACATGGCAAGGGGACAGGGGACCCAAGGTGAATGCAGAGGAGAAGAAAGTCACTTGTCCTCCTCCTGGTAACTCATAACCACACTATTCAAGAAGATCAAAGTTTGCGATTACTTACGGCACAGGCTGCATTGTCACTGTCGGACAGCCGCTGATGGAGGTCAAACCAGAGAGTCTGCTAAGGAAACACACACACATGGATATGTTATCTTTCACTAATTCCAATAACTTCTGGCTCCACAGCCAGAGACCTAAACCACTGAGGCCAAAACCACATGGCAAACATATGTTCATCGGGTGCACAACCGGAGCTCTCAAGAGCAACAAGGTCATCAAAGAACTCAAGAACCAAGTATATTTCAGAGATGCAGTATCTAATCACAGTTTTCTAGGGTCATACACTGGATTTGGACAAACCTTAAATTTTACACCAAAGGTGTAAATGGGCCCAATTAAGTTCCAGAGCAGCTTGGCACAGATAGCATTTGAACTGCCAGGTAAAATCCTACTGAGCTCTAGCATCTGTCGTTTGCCGAGGCATCAGGAATTCTCTGCTGCAGGAATCCAGGAATAAGAGACTTCTGGAAGAGAATTCTGAGTCCCTTGCAGAACTATAAATCCTAGGTTGCTTTAGCCTGAATCATGACAATTAAAGTGGTGATCCAACTGTTCAGCTGTGCTGTGCAGCCATGATCTCAGACTGACTCCAGTCTTCAGGTGAGCAAAAGATGAGCAAAACTGAATCATGAATCGATGACCCAATTGGTGACTCCTTCCTTTCTCCCGTGGCTCTGAGAGGGATAAGCGCCTTCCTTCGCAGTGTGATGTGCATCAAAAGGAGGGAAATGAGGATCCCCTAAGGACAACTGCTTCCCCACCTGCAGCAAACTTTAGTGAGCCACCTGGATATGACTTAATGGGAACAGGAAGACTGCTGGCACGCTCTGCAAGCCAAAATCTCACACAGCAAATGCCCCTGAGTAATTGGAAGAGGCAGCCTTCTCTACTGCAGGTGACAGGCAGTTTTGTAGCATTTGTTCAGTAACAAATAGCCAAGTCAATGAAAGGAGGTACAAATAGACTGGTGACGGGGGACTACAGTAATGCTGCTGTTTAGAAGCCTGGGAGATTTGGGTTCAAATCCCTTCTCAGCTATGGAAATGAGAGTGGACCCCTGACCCTATGGAGCAGGGCTGTTGTGAGGATGTGAAGGGGATCTCCTACCTAGAAGGAAAACTGAAACATATATATATATATATATAGGAGAACAATGGTGTCAGGGTGAAAGCATCTTCCAGCACCTTTAAGGTCAATGGGATTTATTCTAGCAAGTACTTTCTCAGGTACATAGGTTACAGCCTCATCTATATGCGCCCGTTCCATGTGGTGGTGCGGATAGTATCGGAATGAAATGGGACACAGATAATGGCACCAATATGATAGAAAACAGACTTTGAAAGAGCAATCTTCCACCAGTTTCTTGATTTTAGGAATTCATTTAAGAGTGATGGGTTTCTTGGTTTTGCCATTAAGGAGTAGATAGTCCTGCCTGCTGTCTGTGTCCTCCTTGCCAGTTCATCTACTGTTAAAACTGAAGTCCATCTTCCTGTTGGTGGTTTTCACCTTCTCCCTTTCCCTGCAAAGCTATGAGAATTTAACAAAAGGATTTGCCCTGAGCCCAAAAACTCTGCAAAGGCTCCAAGACTTTTCAAACACTGTGTCATGGACACAGTTTTTTGGCCTGCAATGCCATTGACCAAGCTGGCTGGATGATTCTTGGCCTTGTAGTCCAAATGACTAATCTTTCTACTCCCATCAGGGATGGGAAAGGAAGAGCTAGTGGGGGTGACTGGGGATTGAGAAGCCCTCCTTACCTTCCAAGGCACAGTGCTATAATCTTGGGAGCCCCTTAGATTATGTTTTTACAGAGTTGATAGAAAAGATCGAGCAAGTTGCAGAGATGGATGTATTATCAGAAAAGCTAAAGGATCAATTCATGCAAAGAGCATGAGAAAAACAGAAACTGTTTTATAATGGAATTTGTACCAAGTTTTGAAAGAATACTCAGTAAAGGTAAACGAGATATCTGAAATAATTACTATTGTAGTTTACAGAAAAGAAACAAATAGTTTGTAACAGACTAAATCACTATAGTTTTAGTATGCCTAAATATGTTAAGACCAAATATAGTCACCGTATTCTCCTCTGCTTAGGTCCTTCCCCAGAATAGCCTTCAGGCGAGATGGTGCGGTACAAAAATCCATTAATTAATTAATTAATTAATTAAATATCTCCTTTCCCCATTTTCTCCCTTCCCTGTTCCACCTCTTTTTCCCCTCCTTTATAAGAACATAAATAAAATATAATTGGAGGCACATTACATCCCCACATTTCAAGAATAGCTCATACTTTCACATCCTTCTAATTTCAGGATAAATTCTCTCATGGGTGTTGCTCAGCTTGCTACCTGTGAGAGCAAAGACCTGACAAGGCGTGGATTTTGCTCCCAAAATAATTCTTAGAGGTGCACATACAATCCGAAACCCCACTATCGTGATCTTAAAAACATCCCCCCTTCAGTATATTGTGTTGTCTAGACAACTGGTTTCTAAATATGTGGCTGGAAGAATCATTACTCTTGCAGAGGGTTCCTTTCTCTGGTTGTTATGACAACACAAAAGGAATGTGAGATTCCATTTCTCCTAGTGAGTAATTGAAGATGTGAGATTCCCCAATCTTGAGAGCCACCCAAACACATGGAGGCGGGGGAAGTTCCCCCGGGCATTCAAAAGTTAACCAAAGTGTCTTAACACATTTTGTTAATAGTCTCCGAGGTGGAGGGAAGAGGGGAAAAGTTTTTAAGGCGTTGCACTGCCATTATGTTGACTGTTAACATTAACACTGCTTTGAAAAAAATCCCACAAAGGAGGGAGGGAGAGAAAGAGAGAGAGAGAGAGAAGTGCCTCATACTTGGGCTGACAGACACTGTTGTCCAGGCTAGAAATGGTTGGATTTGGCTTCCTCTAAACCAGGGCTGTTCAACTTTGAACAGGCCAAGGTCTATTTTTTCTGGCCGAAACTGCCTGAGGGCTACTACACTAAAACCTCTACTTACGAATTTTATCCGTTTTGAGCACATACTCATAAGTAAAAACTTTTGTAAGTAGAGCAGCAGTTTCCCATAGGAATGCAGTGAAAACCAATTAATCTGTTCTGGAGGGAACAGATTTCAATGTGCCATGGCCCTTGAACTGCCCCACTCGGCTGAGACAGTGGGCTGGCAGACCCAGAACTTTGCTGGGGCAGTGGTGGTCCTTGGGATGGGGGAGGGAGGGGTGGAGAACTTATCCCCTCACTATTTTTTATTGATGACCGGTGGGCTACTTTTGAACCCTTCACGGGCTACCAGTAGCCCGCGGTCTACCTGTTGGGCAGGCCTGCTCTAAACCACATCCAGGGTGCAGGAAAAAAGCACCATCTATATTGGCTCTGCTGCTACAGGGGACAAGCAAATTGCCTGCTCGCATTCAAGGAATGAACCTCCTCTGTGACATTTCATATCTGTCGTGTTTCTGAGGCTGTGGATCCCAGCGTTTGAGATGGTGGACCCCTTCCCTTGGCTCCCAATGGACAACAGAGGGGTTTTATTTATCAACTGTCCTAATTTTTGAGAGGAGAAAGAGTGCTCAAAGAGATTAATCAGTGCTTTTAAACTCAGAGGGCATACTTCAAAGAATTGAAACTGAGGGTGTCGAAATGGAACGTTTCCACAATATCCTCCAGCTATGCTGCCATGTGGATGCTGAAGTTCAAAACAGTAACTTTTCCAAGCTCTGAAGAAGCCCTCGGTGGGACTGGGGAGACCTCATGCTGCCCTCTAAACACCATGAAATGTACCCACACAACTGGTTCACATTTACTCAGGCATAAGTCCCCTTAACTCGCTGAAACCTACCTCTGACTAGGGGGGGAAAAACCCTCTGAAAGGAAGTCGTGGTCTTGCAACCCCTTTATTAAGCCACTAAAAACTTAATTCAAGCTTTCATGCATTAAAAATTCCTTCAGCAGGCATACACCAGTACTTCATGGGCTGTGCAGAAAATTAGAAATGAATTTTTAGAGCGAGTCTGAAGCTTGTTGCAGGCAGAACCATGCAGTTCAAAAGTTCTACTAAATGGAATAGGATAGGATAGGAGAGGAGAGGATAACACTTTATTGTCATTGTAGAAATACAACGAAATTAAAAAGTGCCATGCAGTCTCCGCATCACTCACCCAAAATATAAAATTTCCAAGACATAAAACTACCATTTAAGAAACAGGCATCCATGCACATGCTCCTACATTCTCTCACCCAACATCACTTGTACCCATTACAGTATATATTTTTTTAAATGACATAAAGCCAGACATACACCCACACAACCCTACTCTCTCTTTCACCTGACAGCATTCATACCCAATACATAAAAACTAAAATTAAAAAAAAACACACAACCACACACACACACACACAACCCTGCTGTCTCTCACCCAATGACTGCACAATCCCCCATACAATATACATGTTACACATTCAACACTGATATTACCCATCAACTTAATTTTTAACAGAATTTGGCATGGTTACTGCTATCGAGTAAAAACTGTTTCTGAATCAGACAGAGTCAGCCCATCACTCTGCATAGACCTCCTTGACTTGTAGTAGCTTGCAGGATTTTTGTTTGTTTCTGATCACCACCACCACCACTACCTTTGTACTGTAAAGCTGGAAGAGACTCAATGTACTGCTGAGGCCAGCTCCTCTCAAGAAAGCACAGCGGGGAATCGAACTTCCAACCTCTGGCTCTGCAGCCAGACACCTACAGTAAGCCAGACGTTCTCAGATTTCCCTGTCTCAGAGATGAAGGCAAAATATACAGTTGGTACAGCCTCCTGACAAATGGTTTTTGTTTCTGCTGCCCTGAAGAAGCTTGCATGGAGTCTACCCCAATCATATCCTCTGTTCTCCTTTTATCCATAGTCACACTTCAATAAAGGTGACAACAACCTGTTTGCACTGCACCTGTATGTGTTTCTGAAGTAGCTGCTTAGAGAATTTGCTCAAATGCCTGTTCCCTTAACATGCTTCCTTTCCTAACCCTGATCATCTCTCTGTTCTGTGCCTCAAAAAATCATGGAAAAATCTGAATCCAATTAATGTTTCCTTAAAGGCATGCTTGTCGTGTCCGACTCTAGGGGCAGTGTTGATCTCTGTTTCTAAGCCAAAGAGCCAGTGTTGTGCAAGTCCGTGGCCATGTGGCTGGCATGGCTGAATGCATTTCTTCACACAGAACACTGTTTACCTTCCTACTTTTAATGGTGGTACCTATTTATCTGCTTGCATTTACATGCTTTTGAACTGCTAGGTTGGCTTAATGTTTCCTTAGGTACAGCCTAAATCATAATGGGTGCAGCTTATCCAACGCTGACCAGGCAAACTTTTGTGGCTTCTTTGGGCATCCACACATTGGTAGAACTGAAATGGCATCTCCCAGAGCTTGAGAAAAAAATTACTACTGTACATGACACCTTCTAAATTGTGGAATTTGCATTCCAAAAATCACAACCAACCTTTTCCAGACGGTGGCTCCTGCTGCAGAGAATCCACGACTGCCATGAGTATGAATCTGCTTGGGAACAGGGTACACAGAAGAAGGCACAATGTGCATTGAATGCACATTGCCCCACCTTTGGCCTTCTGGGGGTGTCTCACAAGCTGCGAAAACTGTTTTCCTTAACAGCCCTCTTCCCAACCCAGATTTCATCTGAGCACATCTCATCTCTGGTGCCTATCGTTGCAGATTTGGAGCACAGCATGACTTTGCTTTGCCCACAATCGCAGCTATTAGACATCATTTTGAATTATTGATAACATATTGCTGGGCAATTCTGTTTTTCAAATAAATCTTTAATTGAAAAGACAGCTACCACTTTCACTTTTAAATCAAGAGAAGGTAGGACTTGTGCCAGATAAATATATCCAGCTCAAGAGCCCAAAGGTAAGGGAACTGGCGACTCTGCAAACATAATATTAATAATAATTTTGGAACTGCAGAGCTGGAAGGGTCCTTTAGAGATCATCAAGTCCACCCTTGTCAAAGACGCACAATGGAGAATCAAGCTCCCAACCTCGGTCTCTGCAGGCAGGTACTTAATTCACTGAGCTGTCCAGCAACTCTCTTATTGAACTCTAGCTGCTCTCATCCTGTACATTGGATGGGGCCAATGGGACATGGAAGCAACTCTGTCTCTGGGCGGTCATGGTTTATCCAGCTCTGTTCTGGATTACATGGATGCAGAGAAGAAAAGGCACCCTAGCAAAATGAGATGATATTCGGTAAACTTAGTAACAGTGGGAATAGCACTAGACTGGTACCTCGGTTTAAGAATGCCTCGGTTAACAAAACAATCAGTTTACGAAAAGAAATGATTGGAAATGGGGATGCCTTGGTTTAAGAAAATTTTTCAATGGAATGCCCCATTTATATTTTTTTCCGTAAGGCATTAAAAGTTGATGTGTGATGTTCTCGCGACATAAAGAAACAGGGATGCCTCAGTTACAGAAAATTTTAATGGAATGCCCCAGTTTGCCTTTTTTTCTGACCCCTGGAACAGATTAATTGGTTTTCAATTCATTCCTATGTGGAACTGCATTTCAGTTTACGAATCTTTTGCAATAAGAAATGGCCCAGAGAATGAATGAATTACTTAAACCGAGGTACCACTGTATATGTAAAGTGCCTAGTCCCATAACCAGAGAAACTGTAAGAGGGAAGAAAGGCATATTTCACATTTATGTATGAGTCATGGTAATAACAACATGGTGGCTTTGAAATAGTTAGCAAAATCTCGCCTTTAAAATAGCACGGAGGATAAACATATTTCTTGCATGTGTACTAAATCATAATTTTGTAGTTCCACTTGGAATACATAAACAAAAAGCTGAACAAAGCAGAGGTCTTTTGTAAAGCTTACAAAACAACAACAACAACAACAATAACAACAAATAAACTCAGAAGTGGGTGGGGAGCTGGCTGAGAGCTGAATTCTGACAGCTTCATTTTGGTTTTATAACATTAAGTAGTCCATGAATGTAAGATAAGAAGACACAAAGACTGCAAGGCAGTTCGCTTGGGAGTCAGCTTTGCCAAACCAAATAATTATTTGCTTCTGAGCACACGTGCAAAAATTAGATGTTATTAGACAGTAACAAGCAAAATGTGTCACAATTATATGGATCCATATGGGGTCTGTGTCAGTTTTGCATGTAGTCCCTTGTAAAATCCTCTTTCTCCATTTTCCTCGTCTACCTTTTTAAAAGCATTAATATCTATCTATCTATTGTTTTAACACAATTTCCTATCATCTAGGCATTTGTGCACACAGGTAATGTACAGAGGACTATGTGCAATTTTTAAAAGCAAAGAACTGCATGGTGACCCTTGTAAAACCATGATGTCCAAAGGATAATTGGGTTGTATTCTGGACTTTAGTCCAAGATTGCGAATATGGTCATAAGACATAAAACGGGGTGGGTGGGGGAGCTGTAAAACTGCAGGCCAAGAAACATTCTCCTCCATCTCTTAGATACAACATTTTATTCATGAATGCATCAACCCAAGATTGTGCAGGTCTACAGGAAGGTAGATTATCTGCCTTTTTGGGACAGCAATCAATTTTGTTGCGAAGATAAGTACAAGATATGAAAGCACGCTATTGCTGGACCTCACCTTCTACTGCACATGCAAACACCAACAGGATCTGAAATTAAATCTTACTTGGCCAATATTGGCAAAGAGCATTTACATCCTTAATCCCATTGGATAATCTGGGTGGTGGTGGTGGAGGCAGAGGCTGCGTGTCACAATAATCTGGTTCTCTGAGGGTCAAATCAGATGATCTACTAAGTACTTTTCAGAGGAGGTGTTCAACCGCAGCAGCTCCATGTCTTGCATTTAGAATGGGGGCAAAAGAATCAAGGTAAATTATTTGCTAGGATGCTGAGACACCTCAATGCAGAATGTGAAAGCTCTGCAAGATTATTGGCCTCCATCTATGGCTGAGCCAAAGAGTTATTTCCCCAGGTAAAACCTCTGTCGTTTGCACAAAATATCCACAACATACTTTCTCCCTGAGAAGGAATGCATACACAAGCACAGAGAGTTTCCGATTGTTAAAAAAGAAAAAAGAAAGAAACAACCCATCCAGTGATTCAAAATCTGAAAGAAAATAGTTTTCAGCCTTCTGGGAGTTGCATTATTCATGGTCCAATTTTGTGCAAGATGTCATTTGGGAAGTATCTCACAATTTCACCAGTAAGGAGCAAAATGTTACACTTGCAAGTCTTTAATTGCAATGACCAGAAAAGCTGGATTTACCTCTCTAATTCAGAGTGTTTTGTTTTGAGATTGGTGAATGGATGACAAACATTGTTTTAATTTGAAAGTCTCTCATTGTTGAGGCATATATTTCTGAGGAAAATGCCTTATGAGCCAGGAGAGTTAATTGCTTTTAATACAGGCATGTCCAAAGTCAGGCCCGGAGGCCAAATGTGGCCCGTTTTCAAATTTTGAGTGGCCCGCAGCCTTTTCACCCCACCGGCTCGCCTGTCACACATCCCCACCAGCTGGCCCCTCCCCATACTGGATGGGGACATCAGCTTGCAGTTTTATGGTTTGCCTACCCTTCCCGCCTCTGTCCGTCCTTTTAGCCACCTGTCCAGCCTAGCCACCCCCAGCTCCGTTGCTGCAGTGTCCTCTCCACCTCCTTGCATGTCCTAGAGCAGGGCTGTTCAACAGATAGACTGTGGGCTACTGGTAGCCCGCGAAGGGTTCAAAAGTAGCCCGCCAGGCATCAATTAAAAAATGTGAGGGGATTAAGTTCTCCACCCCTCCCCCATCTCAAGGATCACTACTGCCCCAGCAAAGTTCTGGGTCTACCAACTCACTTACTCAGCTGAGTGGGCAGTTCAAGGGCCATGAGCATGTGCTCGGAATGGATAAAATTTGTAAGTAGAGGCATTAGTGTAGTAGCCCTCAGACACTTTAGGCCGGAAAAAGTAGACCTCGGCCTGTTCAAAATTGGACAGCCCTGTCCTAGAGGCTCGTCCAAAGTCCAGCCTGGGGGCCAAATGTGGCTGAAAAGTCAGCCCCCACACGTTTTCACCTCACCAAATCTGGCCCTCCTTGAAAAAAAAATTGGACACTCCTGTTATAATGTGTAGATCTCCCACTAATCTCAGAGTAGAACAAGGCATCAGAACAAAAACTGGAAAGTGCAAGCCTGGAATGAGGGTAATGAAGTGGTTCTTATTACATCTACTCTTGCCTTGAAAACAGGACTGCCAGCTTTGGAATTACTCATGTAACTTGGAACTCAAGCTCCAGGGAGAAATTTTTTTTTTAATAATAATAATTTATTGTCATTGTGTGTATATACACAGTATACACATACAACGAAATTCAGGAAATTCTGGAAAGGAGAATTTCAGCAGCATTGCTACCTTATGAGAAAACACCCCTTTGTTTTCTCTGCATATATGCAAGACCTGAGCGATGGCCTCGCACATTTATCATCTTCCTCCACCCACAACACATGTTTGCAGAATTCTATTTACATGACTTTTCAGTTGCAACATGCTCATCTGTACTGCTTTTGGTCTTCTTCTGCAGCTTTTGCTTTTCAAGGGCAATGCCAACCGTTACTATACAAAGGTTTTTCCTCTGTGTCCTCTTTTCCTTTCTCTTGCCACCCCCTTCTGTGCGTTTCTCATCCTACTCAGTACTTAACCTGTCAATAAGGCACTGCTTGTATTTTTCACGGTGTGTCATGCATACCCCTACACATAGGGCATATCTATTTGCACAACTCACACAAAGTATTTCAAGACTTTGGATGTAGCCTACACAAGTCTCTGCTCAAGAAGTACAGGTGCCTACATTTTAATCCCAGAAGGTCACACACGAATGAATCTACTGAGTTTTGAAAAAAGTGATAAAAAGATACTTATATTTATATTTAAGAGTTTAAATATAGAGGAAAAACCCAGCATTAATTACTAGTAGTTGAAGAACAATGAATGGGAAGACTGCCCCAGAATTTCTGTTAAAAGTCAATTGCAAACAAAACAAGTACTGTAAATAAATCTTCCTCTGAAAATCAAAAGTAACTTCTGAAGAACCATGCCACCAACATACAACAAAGGTGCTGGTATGCAACTCTGCCTCTACAGAGCAGTGAACCTATGACACTGACTAACCTGAACACATGCAACCTACAGCATGTGTTTCTGGAGTGTCCACTTTTTCAACCTCTGGTTGATGACTAAGAGCCAATGGTCATCCTTTCTTTCTCTCTTGGCCATGCCCCTTCTGTCTGGTGATCCTTTACACTTAAGCTTGCCATGAATTGGAAGGTCCTTCTTCCTACTTCAAAGGGAGTGATGGATTGAATCTCACATGCCTGTGGTGGTCCCTTACTGGGTCACAGAAAGTCTGGAGAAACCAACTCCCCAAACCTCACCTCTCACAATCCCATTCTCGAACGGGATTATGACCCACACTGAGGAACTCTACTGTTACCTGTGATCAAATTGGAGGAGATGCAATATGGGGAACACCAGCTCCTGATTGTGCTATGCCAATCCAGCCGTGCTGCATCCTCCTTTGATTCAATCCAGAGTTGGTTGGGCCTCTGGATTAAGGGGCCTTCTAATTTAGCCAGCTGGCCTGCAGGGAGCTGTGAGATTGGGGATCTGCCCTTCAATCGATAACGATGATGATAATAATTCTGGAGGTGCTATGAGGCTGTGCCACTTTCCCAAAGCCACACATGCTGGCTGTTCTCCCAAGAGGCACAGTGGAGAATGGAACTCTCCACCCCTATACACTGAACTATCCAGGCCATTACAGGATAGTTACCTATAAAAGAGAGGACATGTTTAAAGAGAGGACTGGTATATATTCAGAGAGGGACCTCCCCCTCCCCCTCCCCCCGTAAAGGATTGTGTATGGCCAACTCGACTTAAGGTTTGAAAAACAGAAGTGAGGAAATGAATCACAGAGGTTCACACTTCTGTAGCATGTAGGCAAAGCTTGTCATCTACACAAGTTTAGCTGGGGGTGGGCCTACCAAAACAACAACAACAAAAAAACAAAACAAAAAAACAGTTCTACCCTATCATAATCTCATTTAGAACGTGCTGCTAAGAATTTAAAAAATCCAAAAACAACTACATTTTCTTAAATAAATAAATAAATAAATAAATAAAAGAACTAAGTTACTTTTAAAAATGCACAATCCTTCCTTAAAATAATGCTCCAGTTTTTGCAAAGAGTTTTAACCAAAAACCTAAATGTCTTCAAATATTGACACTATATGTTTGCTGTTCCTAAAATTGCCACTTTTTGGAGCTCTGATTGTGTTATTTCTGATATCTCCAACTGCTTTCATACTATGTGAAATTCTTGACACTGATCCCAAAGCCATGATGACTACGGGGACCACTAAAGTGTTGTTTAATCCACAAGCAAGATGTTTCAATTTACAGGTCTTTGTATTATTATTATTATTATTATTATTATTATTATTATTATTATTATTATTATTATTATTATTATTATTATTATTATTATTATTA
>JAHTLZ010000065.1:4252027-4264458 GCA_023846285.1 Phrynocephalus versicolor
AACAACAACAACAACAACAACAACAACAACAACAACAACAACAACAATACATAGGCATATGGTTGTGCTACCTGCCCTATGTACAGTGGAGATGACATTCCAGGGCCACTCCCTGGGCTGAAATGAAACACCCCAGAAAAACCAGGTGGAACCCAAGCCATCCTGGGGTTGAAAAATGGTGCCAAATGTGTAATTTGGTCCCCTGCCTTTTACATGTACATCTCCAAGTGAGAGATGAAAGGAGCTCCAAAGATGGGCTGAGGGTGATGGAAAAGCAGTGCCAGTGCCAAGGGATTGGGACCACTACCAGCAGGCAAGTGCCGTGTTTTGCAAACAGGCTTGTGCCTGTTTACTCACAGTAGATACTTGGACTATTACATAGATATGGATTATGGAACTCTGATATATTTCATAGTTGATGTCTACTCAGGCTCTTGGAATTTGTATTGTGTTGTGTTGCGTTGTATTGATTGTGGCTCACAAAAATAAAAAATAAAATAAGATCAATAGCCAACAGCATTACATTTAAAAATGTACATCAAATCGTGCAAAAGAATCACATTATAAATTAAAAAATGCAACACAGAGACAGCAACATCTAATAAAAGTGATCAAGATGGCGGAAATGCTAGCTTAGGAGTTAATAAGGACCCTGCATTCTGTTGATGGGGAATTTTGAATCATAGAATCATAGATTTGAAAGCAACCTCAAGGGCCATCCAGTCCAACCCGATGCCATGCAGGAGCTCCTATCAATTACTCCTGACAGATGGCCATCCAACCTCTGCTTAAAAACCTCCAAAGAAGGAGACTCCACCACCCTTTGTGGCAACATATTCCACTGCCGAACAGCTCTAACTGCAACCAAGTGCTCAACCATCTCTTAAAGGTCTCTATTGAAGCGACCAGGTGAATATTGGGTTTGAGTTGATTTCAGACATGTGGTGAATGCCTGATATTTGGTCTTTTCTTCTTGGCCTCTTTCAAGATCAACATCCTCAACTGCTACACCTGGCACATAAGAGTAGGACAGACAAAGCCTACTAGAAGAAGCCAGGTATCGAGGTCCCAAACTACTTAGGGGTTTTATGTTAATATTATCAGTTTGAAGCTGGCATGGAAAAGAACAAGTAACAGAGTCAAGTGTCCAGATGCATTCTAGTATTAGGTGTCTTGGCCTCTCAACTATCCACCATGTTGAATTCCCACTGGGTTGCTCTGGGTATATTCCAAGAACATAACTGACCACTACTATAGAAACTCCCAGCATCTTGGTCATGAGGAGGCTACTCTTCCCCATGCTGGCAGATAAACCAACCAGGATTTACCAGGCAGGAGAACCCCCACCCCCACCCCAACCTGGAAAGGGAACATCAAAAAGATCAAACTTAGCAATGGACCAAGATATTTTATTGCCTGAGGTGGAAGGGCAAGTTTCAGTTTTTCTCTTCAGGCAAGCTTTCCCCGAATGATGGACTACTTATTAAGTGTCTTTTATTTGAATCTACTATACATGACTGCACATACTTTGTGTTTATAACCACTTATAACTTTGTGTTTATATCCCCCCTTGTGTAATTGCATTGACACCATGTTTTCAATGTTAGTTTCCATTCCTCATAACTTTTGGATGGTCTACCGTACATAATTACATAATTTACTCTCTCTATAACTGCTCACATTCTTTTGTAGCTTGAATGTTGTCTTTTAATGTCGTAAGATGCCCCTCAATTCCCTGTTCTCAAACTTGAATATATCGTAATTGTACTGGATTGCTTATTGTCCCTCATTACTGTAAGCTGTCAGGGAAATGGTAGAATGGCAGTGGTTAGTTCAAGAAACTGTGAAAGGATTTGTGAGAAAATGGTTTGTGGAGTTGTTTTCCCCTAGTTCTTTCCTAGCCCTCACAGGTGCATGTTATCGCATGAGAAAGAGACAAGAGAGACTGCAGAAGACATAACTTCCAAATTCCTGAAGCTGGACTTTGTGGGAACTGGAGGTGGGGAGAAAGACTGGAAATGAACTCATGAGTATGCTGATTATTATCCTGTGATTGGTTGACCACCAGAGTGACTGTGAAATATGGGAGGAAATGCTACTAATGAAATCCTTCTTCAGGTTAGTGAGAGGGGGGGTCTACATATGGCTTCATTTTAGGATTTTTGGCTTTTAGTTAATTCAAGATGGACTTTATAGTTCTGAGATCTAGTATTACTTAGATAGTTCTCTTATTTTCTTGGAATGTATATTCTAAAATAATGCTACTGAATAATGTTATATTCATCCTTTCTTTTCATTATCCCCTTTTCCTGAGATTTTAAATAATTTTGACTTTTGCTTTTTGCTTTTCTAGTTTTTAATAAAAATAATATTTTACCAGAGTGTGATTTTTGCCTAAGACTGAATGTGGCTAAACCTCAGTGTCTTGGCCAGAGAAGTAATTTGGGAACTTCAGACATTTTGTCTGTATGTCCTAACTGGAAGGGTTGGTGTACGTTTTAAAGTATGCAACCAGAAGTAAGTGTATGGATTCTAATAACCTGAGAGGCTTCAGAGCACCTCCACAAGCACTCTCCTGATCAGGGACAGCTCAGGGCACAAGAGTGGTGGGTCCTTTCCCAAGGAGAAAGGTGAGGCAAAAATACTCAAACAAACAAACAAACAAATAAATAAATAAAGCAAGCAAGCAAGCAAGCAAGCAAGCTTATTCCAACCATGGTAATATAGGTCAATAGTAATGCATTTCATCTAAAAGTTGCTAGCTTTTTGCAACACCTGTAATCAGTTGCCTGCCATTGCCATCTCACTTGCCTAATGGTAGGGCCAGCACTGGCCTAGATTCCATTATTTATTTATTTATTTATTTATTTTAAGGCTTATATAGCGCCCGTCTTCCTGAAGGAACTCCGGGCGGTTCACAACATTTAGGGCAATTCCCAAGGTAGAAAAGACAGCTGGTTGTGAGATGAAGATGGGTTTAGATGAAATAGAGGACATCTAACCTGATCTGATTGGTTTGCTCATCAATTGCATCCACAGCACTTTCCACAGAGCTGAGCAAGGACTGAATCTGACTGGCTGTTTCTTTCAGCAGGAAGCGGGTGACGAACTGGTCCACGTTAGTCCCTCTTTCGTATACCTAAGAAAGCAGAAGAGACATCTCTCTGAAAAAACAACTCCAAGATGGTCAAAGAACCAGTTTTGGCTGCAAAACTCTTCATTTGTGAGCTGATGAGGCACTTGGAAAAGCCCAGCATCTTACAAAAGAGACAATAGTAGAAGTCTGCAGGGTTAAGGACAGGGAGAGCAATTAAGTGGTGAAATCATTGTCTCTACATCATAACATAATAATTGCATAGTTTCAAATCAGTTCTGGCCAGATTTACCATTCCCTTCCCTTTCTGGTGGTGCCCTGGGACTGTGCAGCACCCAAGCTGGCTCTTTTCTCAGGAGGGACAGTGGGTAATTGTACACCCAACCTCAGGACATCAGTGGTTCTTAAACAGCACCAGCAGGGGCTGTGGTAAACAGCATTGTTTAACCAAAGTTTGTTGTGTGTCTGACATGTGGTGTTCTGAAGGAGGTTTCCAAGGTATGCAAGATTTTCAGGCATAGTTTACCACTGCCACCCTCCAGCCAGTTCCCATGGCTTAGAGCAGCGGTTGCCAACCTTGGGTAATCCAGGTGTTTTTGCACTAAAACTCCCAGAATCCTTTACCACCAGCTGTGTTGCCTGGAGTTTCTGGGAACTGCAGTCCCAGAACACATAGGTTACCCAAGGTTGGCTTAGCAAACACTTCTTCCTATTAAGTGAGACTCATCACAATCTATTTAGCCCAATATGGTCAATTCAGACTGAAAACAATGGCTCTCCATAGTTTCAAGTAGAATTCCTTCTCGATCCTATTTGGAGACTGCCAGTTTTGCTGGTCTGCTGCCAGTTCTGGCCTTTTGAACTGCAGAGCTGGAAGGGCCAGTGGGAAATCAGAATGCTCACCTTTAGCTCCACAGTTGGCCACTGAGCTGCTTAGCTTCCAAAATCAGAGGAGGCTAGTGTGTTCATCACAGTACGATATAGTTGTGTGTCTGCAGCAGGTCTTCTAGAATGTGATCCACAATGGACCTGTTTATTGGTCCTTTAGAAAGGCCAACCCCTGGCTGCAACAGTTGCCCTGCTCTAGGATGTCCCTCTTTAAGACTACGGACAGAAAGTGATGGACAGTGCAGAGGAGTATGGACAGAAGGTGAACACAACACAACACTAGAACTAGGGGGCACTCCGTGAAACTTTTGGGTGCTAGATCCCAAACAAATAAGAAAAAGTACTTGTTCACCCAGAGGATCACTGGTCTGTGGGAACCCCCTGCCAGAAGAAGTGGTGACAGCTGTCAGCCTTAACAGCTTTAAGAAAGGATTGGACAAGTTCATGGAGAACAAGGGTATCAATGGCTATCCTTATGGATGCCTAAGGACAACCTCTGGGTTGGAGAGAGAGACAGGGTATTGCTCAATAACATTTGTGGGGAATCTTAAGCAGGTCAATCTGCTTGGGAATACTCTGAAGCAAATGGTGAGCCACTGTGAGACAGAATGCTGGACTGGATGGGCTGTTCTTATGTTCTTATGACATAAACCAAGCACATTCTCCATTTTCTTCACCCTTGCCTGCCTGCCAGCCAGCCCAATGGCAGCCTTGCTGTTCCCAAGGACCGGTTTCTCTGAAGTACTCTCCCCTTTTCTATCACTGGCTGTCTGCTTCTGTGCAAGGGTCTCTGCACATTCTCATCAGCTTGTCCCTTCTGTAGAGTCACATTTATCCAATGACAAGCCTTGGTTGCCCCGGCAACACTATCTATTTGAACCAATGATTGCGTTCAGCATCAGCCCCCTTCTTGCAGTTTTTTTCTGTGTTAGGAGCAGGGATGTTGGGAAGTCTTTGTTACGCAGTCCTGAGCCCCAAGTCTGAGTCCATATTTAAAACAAGCTCTTTTCCCCAGAAAAAAGGGAGGGTGGGTTGAGTCAGCCCCCAAAAAACCAACAACCCAATTTGGGTCACCAGTGTGACAAGTGCAACTTGACAGTGAGTGCTGTCAACATTCTCTATACTCCTTAGGTTGCTGTTAAAATCTAACACTCCTAAAGGAACTAATTACAGGCAATTGCTCTACATGTAACATCAATTCCAAGCTATGGTCTAATGTTTATTCAGAGCTGCAGTGGGTAGCAACATGATTTTGTCACTAAGCACAACAGATTGGCAAGGAAAGAGCTAATATAAGATCCTAAATGTTATGATAAGAATGGGGTGTGTTTATGTACACTCACACTCACTCACTCACTCACTCTCTCTCTCACACACACACCACTGCATGTTGTGCAGCAGTCAGATTTTGTTCAGTACTGCATAAAACCCCATAAAATGTTGTGTAGCCTTCAAATCTACAATATTTACTTAAGTAAACCTGATGGTCTTGAAGCTGTGACATTTCTACTTTATTTCTTAAAAATTTCCTTTCATTTTCCTTTTCTAAGAAAGGGTTACCTTTTCACCTGAATGAACCCCTTGGTCCAGTGGAAACTAGATCCCTGGCAGACTCAACACACCCAGAGACCTGTAGGTTATTATGATTTTTAACTTGCTTCCCTATCGATCTGCTTGGCCCCTTGGTGACAACAAAGGAATTCTGCCTGCAACCCCTGTATTCTCTTCCTGCTGAGGTCATAGCCCCTTCGGGGATGAGAGCCCTGTTTTATATTCTGTGCCTGCACATGGCCGGGCATATTGCTGCCCATTTAGGAAAAATAAAATTACAATCATTGATGGTAATAACAATGAAGCTGTGATATGTGATCAAAATGTTTAAATAAGACTTTAAAATAGTGGCTGAGGTCGTTGTTTTTTGTAGCATACTAAGCAGTTCTCTCACAGCACGCTGGTATCTCCCAGGCTACCATCTGGAGAATGACTGGTTCACATAGTCTGGCTCCAGGTTTAAGAAAAGTGATGGTGGGGGTTGGACTAAAATTCCCAGAGTCTTTCTGGCTCTGATTCTTGGTCCAAGCAGAAGGCTTGCTGCATGGCAGAAATGCACTTATATGATTTCTGACACATTATCCAATCCAGTCCACTGCTTAGTTTCACAAAAGCAAAACTGGCTAGATTACAGCAGAATTGGATGGAGAACTGGTTGAGATCCAGGAAACAAAGAGTAGGTGTCAATGGGCAATTTTCAGAATGTGCCCCGGGGATCTGTCCTGGGACCGGTACTTTTCAATCTGTTCATAAATGACCTGGAGACAGGGATAAGCAGTGAGGTGGCCAAGTTTGCGGATGACACAAAACTTCCGTGTGGTAAAAACCAGAGAAGATTGTGAAGAGCTCCAGAAGGATCTCTCCAAACTGGAGGAATGGGCTACAAAATGGCAAATGTGTTTTAATGTTGCCAAATGTAAAGTAATGCATATTGGGGCAAAAAATCAACACTTTATCTATCAACTCATGGGCTCTGAGTTATCCGTGACAGATTAGGAAAGAGATCTTGGTGTGTTGGTGGACAGCTCCATGAAGGTGTCTCCCCAATGTGTGGCAGCGGTGAAGAAGGGCAATTCCATGCTAGGGATTATCAAAAAGGGGATTGAAAATAAAACAGCCAACATTATAATGCCAGTATACAAAAAGATAGTAAGGCCGCACCTGGAGTATTGTGTACAATTCTGGTCACTGCATCTCAAGAAAGACATAGTGGAAGTGGAAAAGGTGCAGAAGAGAGCAACTGAAATGATTACTGGGCTGGGGCACCTCCCTTATGAGGAAAGGCTAAAACATTTGGGGCTCTTTAGTCTGGAAAAAAGGTGCCTGAGGGGGGGATATAACTGAGACGTACAAAATAATGCAGGGCATGAGTAAAGTGGATAGAGGGAGGCTCTTCTCCCTCTCACAAAATACCAGAACTAGGAGACGTACACTCAAATTGAAGGCTGGGAGAGTAAGAACAGGCAAAAGAAAATATTTTTTCACCCAATGCATTGTTAGTCTGTGGAACTCCCTGCCACAGGAGGAAAAGTCCATCACAGGTTACAAACCAGGATGGAGATGTGTAATCTCCAGGCTTAAAACCCGGGTACTTCAAGGGCCAGATGCAGGGGAGTGGTATCAGGAGGCAGAGATCTAGTCTCGTGTGCTCCCAGAGGCATCTGGTGGGGCCACTGTGAGATACAGGAAGCTGGACTAGATGGGCCTTTGGCCTGATCCAGCATGGCTCTTCTTATGTTCTTATGTTCTTATGTAGAATATGGCTGTGCACAGTGCCAACTGGCTAGTGCTGATGACTTGTCAAACCCCTCCAAAGTTTCTTGAAAAGGACTCAGGAATCATTTCACCCCCCCCCCAAAACTGGAATTCCATCCCCCACCTCACAAGATTCCATATTTGGGAGCGCAAGACAATGTTGCATGCTTGGTATGAGCTCCTAGAGAATGAAGGCTGCCTGGTGCTCATGTTCTCTTTGTGGGCTTTCTGTAGTTGTTGAGTTGACCATGATGGGAATGATAGAATCATAGAATCACAGAGTTGGAAGAGACCTCGAGGGCCATCCAGTCCAACCCCCTGCCATGCAGGTACCCCCAGTACACGACTCCCGACAGATGGCCATCCAGGCTTTACTTAAGAACCTCCACCAGCCTCCTTTGTGGCAGCATATTCCACTGCTGAACAGCTCTGTCAGGAAGTTCTTCCTAATGTTCAAATGGAATCCCTTTTCCTGTAATTTGAAACCATTGCTCCGAGTCCTAGTCTCTGAAGCCATGGAAAACAAACCGGACCCCTCTTCAATATGACATCCCTTCAAATATTTAAACATAGCTATCATATCCCCTCTCAGCCTTCTTTTTTAAAGCTAAACATTCCCAGCTCCCTAAGCCATTCCTTGTATGACATTTCTTCCAGACCTTTAACCATTCTAGTTGCCCTCTTCTGGCCCCGTTCAAGGTTGTCAGCATCCTTTTAAACTGAGGTGCACAGAACTGGACACCGTACTCCAGGTGGGGTCTGACCACAGAAATATAAAGTGGTACTATCACCCCTCTTTTTCTAGACACTATGCTTCTGTTGATGCAACCAAGAATCATGTTGGCTTTCTTGGCCGCCTCATCACACTGCTGACTCATGTTCAATTTGTGCTCAACCCAGATTCCCAGATCCCTTCCACATGTACTGTTCTCCATCCAGGTGTTTCCCATCCTATATCTGTGCAATTCATTTTTCTAGTCTGTCAAGGTCATTTTGGATTTCCATTCTATCCTCTAGGGCAGTGGTGGAAAACCTTTGGCACTCCAGATGTTTTGGACCACAACTCCCAGAATTCCAAGCCTGTATTGCCAATGACATAGGACTGTGGGAGTTGTGGTCCAAAATGACTAGAGTGCCAAAGGTTCGCCACCACTGCTCTACGGAATCAGCAACCCCTCCCAATTTGATATCATCTGCAAATTTAATCAGCATACTCTCTATTCCTTCATCCAAGTCATTAATAAAGATATTGAATAGCACTGGACCCAGAACAGAACCCTGGGGCACTTTACTGGTCACGTCCCTCCAAGTTGAAGAGAAGCCATGTATGATCATCCTTTAGGTGCAATCAGTCAACCAATTACAAATCCACCTAACTGATACTATCTATCCCACATTCTACTAACTTCTTTGTAAGTATACCAAGAGGAACTTTATCAAAGGCCTTACTGATATCTAGATAAGCAATATCCACAGAGTTCCCATCATCCACTGGTCCTGTAACTCTATCAAAGAAAGAGGTCAAATTAGTCTGGCATGACTTGTTTTTAAGAAAGCTGTGCTGACTTCTGGTAATGACAGCATTGCTTGTTAAATAATTACAGACTGACTGCTTAATAATCTGCTCTAGGGTCCTTCCAGAAGTTGAAGTCAAGCTGACTGGGTGGTAATTATTTGGATCCTCTTTCCCCCCCTTTTTGAAGATGGGGACAACATTCACCCTACTCCAATCGATGGGGACTTCCCCTGTTCTCCAGGACTTCTCAAAAATTACTGCCAATGGTTCTGAAATTACTTCTGCCAGTTCTTTTAATATCCTTGGATGTAATTCATCTGGCCCAGGAGACTTAAAAGCATTTAATGTTTTCTAGTGTTCCTGTACTACCTCCCTACCTATTCTGTGTTGCAATACCTGTTCTACCTCCTCTACTCTTTGTTCCAAATGAACTCTTTTTTTCCCTTTTGGAGAAAACTGAGGCAAAGAAGGTGTAGTTCTGCCTTGTCCCTGTCACCTTTAATTTCTCTGGCAAGTCTAAGTTCATTTTGAACTTTAGCTGAGATAATTTGATAAGTTCTCCTTATCAAATCTGCAAGCATTCCTCCCAGCAGTGGTGATGTGCACTCCATCCTCCCCCAACAGCCCATCTGAATGAAATAGCGAACTGTGGTCCAAAAATCCAAATCTTTCCTGCCAGCACCATCTCTGGAGCCAGTTGTCCACCTCTGTTCTTGTTCTTTCCCTTTGTGAGCCACATCCTTCTACAGGGAGCAGAACAGTGGCCTAGAGGAGCTTTTGCTCTCTTCCAGCCTGGCTCCTCCTGTGTTCCATTCTGAAGTTTAGCTTGCCCTGTGGGCAGAAAATCCACTGAGTTTTCCATCTCATCTTGGAAGCCCCCCTGGTATTGGAGAAGCCCTCAGACAGGTGCATTTACATTCTGTACCAATATCAGCCACCTCCATATGACCAATGAATGTGTAAAAGGAAGCTTCAGCTTGAATAATACAGACAGGTAGAAGAGCAGAAGGGAGAACTCAAAGCAAACCAGTTTCTCCAATAATCCTGCTCAGCCCTTGACTATCATGCAATGGAGACTCCCAGCTTTTCCTCCTGGCCATGCCAGATAATACCTAATTAACAGGCACTACAGAAAACCCTCAGCTTTCCCATCTAATTCCCTGTTTTGGATTTATGGCAACTGCTTTGCAGTGCAGCTCAGTGCTTCTTAGTGGAAAATGGAAAGACAGGCACGTTTGTTGCAAAACAGTCACCGAGACACATAAGCTGCTGTTTCAGCAACACAGTGGAACAAATCTTATTTGCTTGCTATGCTCCAAATCCCTCTTCTTCCTCTGGCCTGGCATAAATAAGAACTCTTGGATAGCCCAGTGGTTTAGGTCTCCGCATGCAAAACCAGAGGTTGGGAGTTCAGTTTTGCACTGTGCCTCCTTGACAGGGGTTGGACTCAGTGATCCAGCTCTGCCGTTCTAAGATTTAACCTTCCCTGCAAATCACATCACACAATTCCATATTATTTAAGAGTTCTGTATATTTAGCCAGGAATTGGCTTGGACTTAAATTGGGTGTGACTGCTTCGAAAGCATGTTGGTTAACACCTGGTAAGTTGTCCTTTTAAGACTTCAATTTACACAGAGCAATGGCTGATTGTTTCCTTTTGTCTAACCTCAAGATATTAGCTGTGTTCTGAGTGGCATTTTGTAGAAGAATTGGTTTCAATCTTTGAGATCTCCTTTTTAAATTGAACTTGCAATTATTTATCACATGCATCAAATGTCTTCTGCATTTTGATTTAAAAATCATTTCCACGGCTCATTTATACACAGATAATCCCCAGTGATGCACAAAGTGTGAGTAGACATGGGGTTTGTCTACATGGATGAAACGAGAGCATGAAGAAGGGAAGCTGAACTCTCCAAGCTTTACCAGCACTCTCCAAGGTGCTGAATAATACTTGCCTTCTGTGCCATCAAGCTGGAACTGACTTTCTACTAACCCTGATAGGTCTTCTCAGGTAGTTGAGACATTTAAGCAGTGGTTTTACCAATAGCTCCCTCCCAGTGATTTTCCATGGCTGGGGTGGTGGTGGTGGACCCTGTTCTCCAGAGCCCTATGTGTAGTCCATTACTCTAGCCACTGTGCCACACTGGGTATCTTGCTGAACCATAGACTGCCTCCTTCCTACATTCAGCATCTTCCAGGGCACCCTTAGTTTACATTAACACTCAGAGCAAATTTATCACTGCTACAAAAATCAGCCTCCACTGTGCCCAGATATATCTGATATATGTTTATAAAGCTTTGGATGATTATCACTGGTTCCGTATGAGTGACTCTGTACATACAGAGACTATCAGACATTACTAAGATTCAGAAGAAAACAAAGATGAAGAAAATCAGCAAAGATCCTTCTCTTTCTGTATAGAAATCTAATGGACATTTTTCTTAAAATCAAATATTTAAAATACTGCATAAACAAACAACTAAGTATTCTCCCCATTTCTTACTTGCAAGTAAGTTTAAAATTTAACTTTCTTCAGCTATACATTTATTGACATGCTAGATCCTACACTTTTAATAGAAATGCAGGCTCTGAGGCATCAAATTGCAGATGTCTCAACACCAGGGTAACTGAATTTGCTTCTGCCATCTCCACCCCACATAAATTTTATGTGCGGCGTTGAGCTCAGTTAGAATAAACTGGATGGAAAGGCATCACTCCAATTTTCCAGATTTATGGGGGCAGGAAAGTTTGCTGTCAAAGTTTCATAAAAATAAATTGGTAAGGATTCAACCTTGTAGGAAATCTACAAACTCATAAGGGAGAGGGGGAATGAGCTAAGAAAATTGAAAGCAAAGATTGGGTAATTGGCAGTAATTAAAGAGAAATAACAGCAGGATTTGGAGGGTTGTTTTTGAGTTGACATGCTGGGGCAAATTACCTCCCCTTCTGAATCCCTTGATCTGGAATGTTGTTCCACTGCTTTTACTCTAGCCTGCACAACTAAATAGGCATCAAACACATTGGGAATGTGTATCAAAACCAACAAAGAGTCTTGGACACCTTGAACTGCTAAATCACTTAGGAGCTTAGGTCTCTGGCTGCATTTAGAAGGTCAGGAGGTTTGACTGGGCCTCCCCAGAGGTAAGGAGTTTGATTCCCCACTGGGCCTCCTTGACAGGGACTAAGCTTGATGGCACATGGACTATGTGACCCATTTTGTCAGGTGCATGATTATAGCCTCGATAAACAGACATTTCTACACAGATGTGGGAGATGTGAACATTTAGATCAACATCTTTCTGCTAAAACGATGCAAACATTTTTTGTCTCTTAAGCTATCTAGGTTAGCCTAGCATCTCTCAACCAGATCACCAGGAGCCTCGTGGTGCAGTGGTTAAACTGCTATACCACAGCCAAAACTGTGCTCATGTCCTGGGGTTCAATCCCAGGTAGCAGGCTTGAAGTTGACTCAGCCTTCCAGCCTTCCGAGGCTGGTGAAATGAGTACCCAGCTAATGGGGGTGGGTGGGAGATGTATAGCCTGCATAATTAAATTGTAAACCACCCAGAGACTGCTGGGAGCACTATGGGGCAGTATATAAGAAGTACACTTTGCTTCTATTA
>JAHTLZ010000065.1:4274054-4298145 GCA_023846285.1 Phrynocephalus versicolor
ATTTGTCAAGCTGTCCTAGGGAGATTTAATGAGGTCTGCTCTGATTAATTCTGCCCTGAATACTTCGTTCCCGCTTCGCTTTGCTTCTTTCTTTCTTTTTAGATTCCCACAAGTTAAAATATTTATGCTGGAGGCTGTATATAATAACTGTTGATCAATGAACCCATTGGAATGAGGGTGGGGGTGGGTGATCAGTGAGGAATTAAGTTTTTTTCCCCCCTCTTCTATCTCAGCCTCTTCCAGCCAAGCACCTTCTAAATGTGCTGAGCTACGATGCACTTTGGGTACATCCCGAGAAGGCAAAGGATTCTCTGGAAAAGACAACAATGCTGGGAAAGGTGGATAGCAGCAGGAGAATAGGAAGGCCACATATGAGGTGGATTGACTATCAAGGAAGTCACAGGCCTGAGTTCATTTGCCAGAGCTGAGCGATGCTGCTGAGGAGAGGGAACAACAAGCAATGCCTACCGTTCTCATGCCAACAAGGATATAGGCCAGGCCACCTGCAGAGATGCTAGGGGAAATTACCCATATATACTCGAGTATTAAGTCGAGGCCCCTAATTTAACCCCCCAAAACTGGGGAAACGTATTGACTCGAGTATAAGTCTAGGGTGGGAAATGCAGCAGGGCCTGGCAGCATTTCCTTTGTGAGCTGGGGGAGCGGTGTGTGATGTTTAAAATGACTTTTAGGCACTGATCCAAGAGCTTGGGTCAGTGGCTAAAAGTCATTTTAAACATTGCGCACCACTCCCCCGTGATGCAGAGGGGGGTCATGAGAAGTGGCACACAATGTTTAAAATGACTTTTAGCCACCGACCCAAGCACTTGCCTCATTGGCTAAAAGTACTGACCCGCATATACCGTGTTTTCCCGAAAATAAGACAGTGTCTTATATTAATTTTTGCTCCCAAAGATGCGTTAGGTCTTATTTTCAGGGGATGTCTTATTTTTTCCATGAAGAAAAATACGGTACACATTTATTGTTATCTTATTATGGGGAGGTCTTATTTTCAGGGGATGCCTTATATTTCAGTGTGGGGCAAAACTGTAAGTAGGTATTTTCAGGGGATGTCTTATTTTCGGGGAAACGGTAAATCGAGGAGTCCTTTTTTCAGCCCAAAATTAGGGCTGAAAAACTAGGCTTATATTCTAGTATATACAGTGTTGACAATGAGACTGCAGAAAAACCGCATGTCCGAGTATGAATGTACATTGAATGCATCACATTCTAGGATTTTATTTTAAAGAAAGCAAAGGGTGCTTCTTATATACTGCCCCATAGTGACTAAAGCACTCTCTGGGCGGTTGACAATTTAATTACACAGGCTACACATCCCTCTCCCCACCACCCTGGCAGGCAGGGGACTTATTTTACCAACAGCGGAAGGATGGAAGGCCGAGCAAACCTGGAGTCGTCTACCTGGGATTGAACCCCAGATTGTGAGCTCTTGGCTGCAGTACTGCAGTTTAACCAGTGAGACGCAAAGCCTAGTACATAAGAGCATAAGAACATAAGAAGGGCCATGCTGGATCAGGCCAAAGGTAGTTGAGCTTCCTGTATCTCACAGTGGCTCCACCACATATGTCTGGGAGCGCACAAGACTAGATATCTGTCTCCTGATACCACTCCCCTGCATCTGGCCCTTGAAGTACCCCAGTTTTAAGCCTGGAAATGATACATCTCCATCATGGTTTGTAACCTGTGATGGACTTTTCCTCCAGGAATCTGTCCAATCCCCTTTTGAAGGCATCCAGGCCATATGCCATCACCATATCCTGAGGCAGTAGCAAATAAGCAATGCTAGAATTACTACTTGGCATTAGTAAGTATTTATAAGTAATACTAGAAATACTACTTGGAACAGAATGTTTATAGGTCTCCTGTTAATTAAGCACTCAGACCTCACTGTATTGGACTCAATAACTGACATGTTTCCCCACAACTGGCAAAAGTCACTTCTCTTGTCCTACAGTTCTCAGAATCCCACACTGTGGCTGCGGGTGGTGGTGGTGGTGGCAAGCGGGCAATAGTCATACAGGCTGAAAGGATAATGGGAGTTATAATCCCCCCTCCCAAAGTCATTTTCCTAAATGCTGGCTTTTGAAAAAACAGATGCTTGGCCTTTCTGGATTGTAAAAATAAACATAAAAATAAGGATGAGAAAGAAGAAAGAAGACACAAAGTTCACAGATCTGTTGAATTTATGATTGTTGGGAAAGGCTGCAGAAATGTTTAGCCCTTCTTAGCCCAAACGAAGTCATTTGTGAAAGAGGTAAATTGAATATGTTTAGTAATTTACCATTTTAAAAAAATCAAACTTATATGGCAAGGCAGAACCATTATTTAATCCTTTAAAAAAAGGATGGCAGAGATTCCTTGTGTCGGATAGCCAGATATAAATGTAATTAGATGATATGCCCGTGAAATCCTTAACAAAGGAGGCTAAGACAGCTAGACGGAAGAAATAATGAGCCCTGGATGCAAGGGCCATAAAATGTGCACTACTGCAATTACTAAAGCCTTCTTTAATATTCTTGTGTGTACATCCTGTGGTACAGAAATTCTTAGACAGTGCCCATCGACATGAACACTGTGTGTCCTGGTAGACATCCTCATCTCATGCTTATGTACATACATACATACATACACCTTTATTGGCATTAAAACAAAGAAAATAGAACACAACCAAAACAGTAATGGTAAAACATTGTCAGGTAAAACAATAGGTAAAAGGCCAAAAAGGGGATACACTTTCATTTCTTATTAATAACAGCTACTAGAAACTCTGCAACTTGTGAGGTGACCCATTCGGAATTGTCACGAAGTAAAAAGCTTGTGTATTCCTCTGGAGGGCCAGGGAACATAGACATAATTGGGTCTAAAAACTCTTTGCGTAACCTAGTATGGGCAGGGCAATGGCACAGTATATGAGGGACTGTGTCCGGTTCAAGATGGCAAAATTTACAAAGCCTCTGGGACGATGGTATACCCAAGTATCTTCCTGAGAGTACTGAGGAGGGAAAAATATTGAGTCTGGCCAACATGAAAGCACGTCTCTTATTTGGATTAATTAGCTTGCGGAAATAACAGAGATCATGGCCAAAAACTGGGGATAAGTTAAAGAAACGTGGAGAGCAGGTCCAATTTAGATTAGAGGAAAGTAATTCAGTTTCTTCTTCAAATAATTTTGCCTTAATGGTCAGGTAAGCTCTTTTAAAGTCAAAGTTGGCAAAATAATCAAGAGTAAAGCCTAAGTTGTGGAGTTTGTTTACAAAGAGGGAATCCCAGGTGGAAGTAAAGGGATCCTTTAAAAGGTCGGAAAGTAAGGAACTGGGGGAAGAATTATAATGGAGGGCTAACCAGTATTTAATGGCCCGAGACCATGCCAGAGTGGAAGGTAAGTGAATGCCCAACTCAAGGATCATGGTTGAAAGTTTGATTGTGTTGGGAACACCTAGCATTTCCCTTAAAAAGGAGGCAATTACTAGGTCTACTTTTGATCAGGGTAAATAGTTTAGCCAGGAAGGGAGCCCACCAGTCAGGGGCATTAATCAGTATTTTGCTTACAATCCCATCGGGTCCCGGGGCTTTTCCGGGTTTCAAGGTGCTAATCAGTTCTAGTATTTCGGGTTCTAAAACGGGAGGCCAAGGGGGAAGGTCAGGGGGCAGGATTGGAAAAGGGAATACCAGGTCAGAAGCAGCAAAGATTTTAGAATAGTGTGTAGTCCAAGCAGAGGGAGAAATGGGAGGAACATCAATTAAAGAGGGAACTGGGTTGGAACGGGACACCAGTTGCCAAAATACTCTGCTGTTCTTGGAGGAGATGGCGTCGAGTAACCTATCCCATTGATTTAGAGCAAAAATGTGCTGTTTCTCTTCCAAGAAAAGATGGAAGGACTTTCTAACTGAAAAATAAAAGGTAAATGCCTCAGAAGAAGGATGAGAGCGAACAAAGGAGATCAATTGTCTCAGTTCATATTTTGCAGATCGACAATCCTGGTCAAACCAGGAAACTGGTTTGCTCTTCCCTGTGTGTGGGCGGGGAGGGTTTATTGAGTTGGTTAAGTGTGAGATAATTGCGGTATATGCTTGGATTGCAACTTCGGGGCAGTTGGTTGATTGAATAGTTGCACACTGGCGAACAGTTTCTAGTGATCTGGACCATTGTTGGAAGGCCAGTGAAGTTCTAGAGGTCCACTTAGGATATATAAAGAGATCAGTGGGGGAGTCGTTACTGGAAGGATCTGAGAGGGGGTTCAATAACGACACCTGCAGAGGGATATGGTCACTATCAGTGCGCGGGCTAAGTTCAAAATCGGAAGTCTTCGCAAGAAGGTCGGGGGAAATTAATATATAATCGACCACGCTCAACCCTAAGGGTGAGAGGAAGGTAAAATCACCTGAAAGAGGATAATCAGGGGCACCGTTCAAAATACGGAGATCGTAACTTAGACATAGATCGACCATTAATGAGGCATTCTTATTGATGGAAAGGTCCTTGGACTTCCTGACCCCCGAGAAAGACGGAGGAATCATCTCCTCCATATCCCAATTCATATATTTGGCAAGGCTTAGATTATTTGCTCCTAGCCTAGAGTTAAAATCACCAGCAAAGAGAAGAGAAATAGAGGGATTGGATACTAGTACTTGGTCAGTAATTCTTTTTACCTCTGTCCATGGATCTGTGGTAGAAGAGCCATAGGGAGGGATGTAAACATGAGGATGTGGCGCTCACTATTGTTAAATAGAAAGGCTTGAACATAAGGGGAGTGAGAGGTAAAAGGGGACAGAACAAAGGAGGAGGAGGGTTTCACTAGACAGCTTAAGCCAGAGCGGGGACGATCCAACTTATTTAGTTTAAAAGCGGGAAGATTGTAGGAAACAAATCCAGGAACACTAGGGCCTGTGAGGGACCAGGTTTCCTGGAGAAAAATAATATCGTGCCTGGAGAGATATTCTATAAAATCGGGGTCGTTCCTTTTCCTCTCCCAACCATGCTTATGTTTTCCACGAATCGTCTTGCATGAGGTAGCCGGCCCAGAGTGAAGTGTGCCACTTTGTACCTGCTACTTCAAACTTGGGCTTTACTGATTGTGAGAGAGCTGATCAAGAGGTGAAGGTCTCAGTCTGTGTGCCATCCCCTGCCTTGTCTCTTGCAGGAGGATATGAGATCATTTGTGCCACAATACCCACAACTAACAACCTCAAGATATCTCCTGTTGAGACAGTTGTTGGGGAGACTCAAGGGCTGAAGGAAGAGAGGAGAAGGGGAGAAGAATTTTCCAGGCAAAGAACAGAGACACCCCTAGAAGGAAACAATTCTGACAGAAAGAATAAATCAAGAATGGAACCACCAAAAATAGAAGGAGATCGAGAAGAGGTGGAGGTAGAAGTAGAGGAGGAGGAGAAGGGAGAGAAGGAGAAAGTGAGGTGAATAAGAATAGCAGAGCTTGGATGTGGAGGAGATGCCTCCAGGTTGGGGATGGGCCCACAAAATGGTTTGTATCAAGCTCCCAATAGAGGAGATAGAGAAACGGGGAAACAGTGAGACCCCACAAAAACCCACCTATTGGAAGAAAAAGAGAAATAAAGGAATTAAGGAAGAGAGAAGGGGAGCTGCCGTGTAAACAGCCGAACCAGAGGGGATAGAAGGGACTGCACAAGTTGATCCCCAAAAAGAAGATTCCTGGAAAAGGGAGAAATCCCAGAAGCCAAATCTAACCACAGGAGAGAAGCAGTGAGGAAGAATGGGTACGGCACCTTTATTGTGTGAGTCTGCTGTTGTGAAGTGGGGTTTAGTGATTTCAGCAGTGATTTCAGCTCTTAGACATAGCAGGCTGGAGACAGCTTCTAGTGTAACAGCTCTTTATTCAGGGAGAGAACAAGACTGGGGACTGGGGAGAGGGAGCTACATTTATAGGAACCAGGACTGGCTAGGAAAAGATACATTTTGGAGGGAACAATTACAACCAATCACAAAGCTGTCTTTTGGCGGGAACCAATAGGATTGAGGATCCAAATGCAGCAACTTGAATCAACCAATAGGCTTGTTCCCTTTGGAACAGGAAGGCAGTTACTTGAACATAAGCAATTACAGATCATAGGCATACAGATCAATACACAACACCCCTCCCCCCCTGGTGGGCACAGCACACGTAATCCTTTAGATATTGTGGGGCCCTGTGACTTCTCATTGATCTCCTGACTACGGGTGTTGCAGGGGCTTGAGCAGGCAGTGTCTGTGGTGGAGAGTCTATTGAAATAGCTTCGTCGGACACAGAGGGGGTTTTAGACAACTCAGTGTCCCTGATCTGTTCCTCGGCGCCATGAGGACTTGCAGGAGCAGATTCATTTGCTGACGCCACTGGTACCTGCATTCCTGGGGCATCTCCGCTCTGGTCTTGCAGCTGTGACTCATTAATGGGGGTAGTGTCACTCTCGGGCTGCAATTCTCCCACACCTGTACCAACTCTACTGGGCACTCTGCGCCTCAGTTGGTCCACGTGCCTATGCCATACCCTGCCATCTTCAATGGTCATGTAATAAAAGACTGGCCCAGACGCTCTGGTGATCACCCCTGGCACCCACAGGGGACCTCTGGCATAATTTCTCACCCAGACCAAATCTTCAGGAGCAAAATACCTTGTAGAGTCGTTCTCTGCCTGTGGAGGTGCTCTAGCATTGCGGTTTGGCATTTTGTCTGGGTGGACATAATCCAGCACCGTTACCAGCCTTCTACCTAGGAGCAGCTCTGCTGGCAATTTGCCCGTAGTAGGACACGGCGTCGCATGCTGCAAGAACAACATTCGGGCAATGCGCGTTGACCAGTCACCCTCCATCAAGCGTGCAATAGATCCTTTGGCTGTCTGCACCATGTGCTCAGCCTGCCCATTGGATGAGGGATGAAAGGGAGCTGAGGTGACCCCTCTTATGAAATTATCAGCCAGGAATGCCCTGAATTCTTGGGATACAAAGGCTGCTCCATTGTCTGACACAATGGTCTCGGGCAACCCGTGGGTTGTGAACAGCTGTCTCAACACTTTGATGACTGCAGCTGACGACATGCTGGGAACCATAGCCACCTCTAACCATTTAGAATATGCATCAACGATAACCAAAAAAACCTTTCCTTGGAATGGCCCAGCAAAATCTAAGTGCAGCCGGCTCCAGGGAGTCCGGGTCTGCTCCCACCAGTGGACTGGTGCTCTGGCCACTTCTGGGCGCACTTCCTGACATGCCTTGCACGTCCGTACCCATTGTTCAACATCTTGGTCCATCCCAGGCCACCATACATAGCACCGGGCCAGCGACTTCATCCTGACCATTCCCGGATGCCCCATGCGCAGTGTATCCAGAACCCTGTTTCTCAGTGGCGCTGGGATGATCACCCTGTCTCCCCACAGGAGACAGCCCTTATGCAGGGATAGCTCATGTTGCCTTGTTGCCTAATTTTTTCTTCATGCGGGCCACCTGGCCATCCCCTCCCCACCCAAGTGAGCACATGGGAGAGAGCGGTATCTTTCCTCGTTCTCTCAGCTATTTCAGTGGCAGTTACAGGGCACCCCGGAAGTGTTTCCAGCATCATCACTTGTTCCGCTGGGGCAGGATCCGCATCACTCACACCAGGAAAGGGCAAGCGACTTAGTGTATCAGTGTGGCACAACCTTTTCCCTGGAACATGGGTCAGGGTGTACTGGAACCCATTCAGGAATATAGACCATCGCAACATTCTAGGGGAGAGAATCTGCGGCGTCTGTTTGTTCGGGTTGAACAATCCTAACAGAGGCTTGTGGTCAGTTTCACGGAAGAAGTGGCGACCGTATAAATAGTCATGAAACTTTTTAATCCCTGCCACTATTGCCAGGGCTTCCTTGTCAATTTGTGTGTAGCTGCGCTCCGTTGGCGACAACGTACGAGAATAGAACGAGATGGGCTTTTCTGACCCATCCACTTCCCTATGGCTAGGCACAGCTCCCAGTCCATACTGAGAGGCATCACATGCCAGGACAAGAGGTTTCGACTCGTCATAATGAGCAAGGACGCTCCTGCTAGTCAGCATGCCCCGCAAGGTGTCAAAAGCCTTCTGCTGTGCCTGAGCCCAACGCCACACACTCTTTTTCTTCAACAGTTTATGCAACGGTTCCGCTATTGAAGCTTTCTGAGGTAGGAATGAATGATAAAAGTTAATACGTCCCAGGAATGACTGTAACTCCGTCTTGTTCCGTGGGTGTGGTGCCTCAGTAATGGCTTTAATTTTAGAGTCAGTGGGGTGGATGCCCATTGCATCAATTTTGAACCCCAAGAAATCCACAGATGGCACCCCAAAACTGCATTTTTCCTTTTTTAGCTGCAGCCCCACCTCTTTAAATTTGAGTAACACAGCACGGATACACCCAACTAGTTCCTGGGGGTCTTTCCCACCAATCAGAACATCATCAAAAATGGCAAGACCCCTGGCAGACCCCTTAACAGGCGCTCCATTAGTCCTTGAAAAATCCCTAGGGCCACACAAACTCCAAACTGTAATCTGTTTACTCTGAAAGCCCCTTTGTGTGTTACGATAGTCTGTGCTTCTGCAGATTGCAGAGTCACTGGCAGCTGCTGGTAAGCTTGTGCCAGGTCAAGTTTGGCGAAAATTTCCCCCCCAGCTAGTTTTGCCAACAGCTGTGAGATGACTGGAATGGTGTATGAATTTCCCCTGAGTGCCTTGTTGATAGTACATTTGTAATCTGCACAAATTCTCACTTTCCCATTTGCCTTAAGGGGTGTGATGATAGGAGTCTCCCACTTAGAAGAGTCCACAGGTGAAAGAACTCCCTGTTTGACCAATTTGTCCAGTTCCACCTCAATCTTGGGTTGCAGCGCAAATGGCATTCACCTTGGCTTGAGTCGGATTGGGGCCACCCTGGGGTCCAGCTCAAAGTCAATTGGAGGTCCTTTATAACAACCCAGTTTTCCACTGAAGAGTTCGGCAAATTCCTGGCCTAATGCCTTGCCCAACTCTGGGGAAGTTTGGACTGAGTTGAGCCCTGATATACACAGTCCCAACACTTTCGAATACTGCTGCTTTACATTCGAAGATCTCTTATAAGCAAAGAAACGACATCACAGTAGGTCTTAGAAGGCTATATACCTTGTTAAAGGTGGTGCTAAAGCCTTCTTAATGATCTGAATCTTGGGAGGCATCCCCACTCAGGAGCTATTCAAGGACACAGAGTGTATTTTTTAGGGGTGGGGACCCACATCTTAAGGTATAAAATTTTGTTGCAGAGGGCTATTGATAAACTAGGAGTTTCTGGTGGAAGAGAGATACAATAATTTGGATTTGGGGCACAGCTCTGAAAGATTTGAGCTTATATTTCAGTACTACACGCACACAATTACTGTAAGCATCTTTTCAGCCCAGAGGTTAAAACTTCAGCAAAGAGGAGGAGAAGGAAGAGGAGCCTGGAGACAGTTAATGAGGTCTGGAATGAAACAGAAGCTCCTACCTAGAATCTCCTCACAAGCATCATTTAAGGCTGATTTCTTCGTGCATCAAAACAGACCTTAACCATGTAATCACCAGCAAATAGACCACTGCGGTTCTGGGAAGTAAGGATCTGAGGGAGGCTTTGCTTTTACAACACCACCAATCTAAACTTTAAATAATAATAATAAAGTCAACCTCATTCCTCTTTAACTTATTGATGGAATGGAAAGTTCCATTGAAAGCTTATCTCTGACTTTTTTTGGCCACTTGATTTAGGGTCCCTGTAGCTGCGGGATGATAAAGTACCCTGATTTTCTTTAATGTGTAACACACCTGTGCAGCCAAAAGCTCTCTCTTCGCTCTGATTTGCCTTGATGCAATGCCCTTGCTAGACTGAGCAGCAACTTCTAAAGCTGTTGCAGGGAAAGCAAAAGACAACTTTTCTCTGGGCTTGCCCACATGGGAGTTAAAAAGGGAGAGAAAAATAGCACCCAGTATGAATGACTAATTACTGCTGCTGGTAAGCAGAATTAACAGCTGACCATCTGTTTGCAGCTCCTCTCAACCCCCCCTCAAAAAAAAAAACCATAGCCTACAGCTGGTAGATGGTAAAGTTTGTGGTGATTAAAATGTTGTGTCTCCCACTGGCCGTGGACGGTGGCATTTTAGCTTGGCCACAAGACACCGCCAGGCATGGCCTAATTCTGGCACGATTGGTCTTCTTCATAAACGGACATCCAAGCAGCAGAACATAATTAACACCAGGTTGATGAGAACACAATTAGGGAGTAGATAAAAGGAGATGCATTAACATATGAAAGACACATTGTCTTTTTTGCCAAATAGCAAAATGAAATAATATATGAGACACATCTGCCTCTGAAGAAAAGCCGTTTTTACATTTATTCAGCAAAGGTTGGCTTTTTAAAGGGGGTGTTTTGTTTAAATATCTCTTTTTCAGTGTCACCTGGGAGTGGATCACTTTGGCAGGTCTCATTCTTCATAAGATTATTTTTAGATGTAAGGGAAGCTGTCTCATTATTTTTTTAAAACACTCGTTCCAAAGTACCAAATACTCTTTTTATGTAATCTTTCAAGACACTGATAGTGCTAAAGAGTTTTAAAACAATCATGATGTCTGATTTTTGGAGCTGGAAACAGAATTGAGGCTGGTTCTCTTGAAATTGCCTTTATCTACACAACTAGCTGGACAACTTGCCTAAATTAAAAGCAAAGCAAAACAATAGCAAGAGCAAAACAATAACATGAGACCTTCAGTATCAAGTCTCATGTGAGATCTGCCTCTTTTCCCGGTGCTGGATAGCTCAGTGGTTTAAAGGCGCTTTTACATGACCCCTAAGATCCGCTGGCAACTTAAATTCGGACCAGAGATCTTGGGGGTTTGTCGCTCTTCCTTTGTTCCCACTCCTCCACACTCCCTTGCTCCTGTCTGCATGACGGGAGGGAGAAAAAAAGGGAGAAAAGAATGTAGGCTCACCTCCGCTCTGCCATGGAAGCTGCTTCAGGAAGCAGTCCAGTCTCTTAAAGGGGCGGGGGGCAAAAACAAACAAATAGAAGGCAAGGACAGCCCAGCACTCACTGCTTTGCAATCCGCATCAGAAATTTTTCACCTTCGGAGACCAGGTACTTGGAAAATGCGCTGGGACACACTTAGGTGGGCGTGGTCGTAGTTAATTTTTTTAAAAGTCTGGACCTGGTGGGAAAACAATTTTAAGCTCCACATCTGGGAGCCCTTTGCCTCGGATTTTAGGGGTCGTGTAAAAGCGCTAGTGTCTGGCTGCAGAGGCAGAGGCTGGGAGTTCGAGTCTCCACTGGGCCTCCTGGACACAGAGTCCCTCTAAAATGAGGATGAGGATGATTCTGAGAATTGCTTTATATGTGGGTGGTAAGTAGTTCACTGAAGAAAAAAAAAGGAAGCCAGGTTCTGGAATTTTCTTCTGCGTGGTGTCACTTTCTGAATGGCATTGAGCACAAAAGGGTACCCTGTAGACCAGGGGTGTCCAAACTTTGGCCCTCCAGATGTTTTGGACCACAACTCCCACAGTCCTTCCTCATTGGCAATCTAGGCTTGGAATTCTGGGAGTTGTGGTCCAAAACATCTGGAGGGCCAAAGTTTGGTCACCACTGCTGGTGTCCAATTTTTTTGCAAGGAGGGCCAGATTGGGTGAGGTGAAAATGTGTGGGACTGACTATTCAGTTGCATTTGGCCCCCGGGACGGACGTTGCACAAGCCTCTAGGATATGCAAGGAGGTGGGGAGGATGCTGCAGCAACGGAGCCGGGGGTGGGTAGGCTGGGCAGGTGGCTGGGAGGATGGACAGAGGCAGGGAGGGCAAGCAAACCATAAAACTGCAAGCTGATATCATCCATCCTTTCAGGGATGCATGGCAGGCTGAGCTGGAGGGGAGAAGAGGCTGCGGGCCGCTCAAAATTTGAAATCGGGCCACCTTTGGCCCTCGGGCCTGACTTTGGACATGCCTGCTGTAGGCCATCTTGATTGCTGCCACTGGTGTTGCCAACATTGAGTCTGTCCTTTGCTATGCAAAGCTTGGCATACTTTTTCCTGCTAGCGATGCAGGCACAATATTCTACAGCAATATGGGGCCATGTTCCGATCTTCTTAAATGTGGATACAGAAGTACAATATCCCACATTCATAAACCAGAAGGTGTTTGTTTGTTTGCTTAAGCAGATTTTTTTTGGTATAATTTAATTTTCTGTGTTCTTGGTATGGGAATATAGGAAGAGCTCTTGCTGTATGAGGCTGAAGATCTACTTAATCCACCGTTCTATTCTTACAGTAGCCAGCCACAGGTTCACGCAGAGATAGGAATGCTATAGTTATGTCCTATTTTGTTCCCAGTCAACTGGTATTCAGTTGAAGACTGCCCCTGAACACAGATGTTTCTTTTAACCAATAGGTGGGCATGAAAATTTTGTTGGGTTTAAAAAAAAGAACTTGCAAAAATGTTCAGCAAGGAAATTGAATTTAAGAAATATTCAAATGAGGGAGACAGTGAAACTGACAAATTTGCTTATCTATTTTAATTATCAGGGCTGCTCAGAGGCTGGGAAAGTTTTTTTGGGGGGTGGGGGTGGGGGAAACAGTTCCCAGGCTCATTTGCCAGCAATTTTAAAATGAAACCATTCCCACCTCTGATATTCATGTGGCCCCTTCCAGGGTTGATGCATGCCTGATTCAGACACTTCACACCAACCCTCAATTATGTGGCAAGTCTTTTTATATGATTTCTCCTCCCACTTTCAAAAGACTGTAACCATTTGTCAGCACTGCTCAAGCTACATGATGCACACAGACACTCTCTCGTTCCCTGCCCCCATTCAAATGTTAGCACAACCTCTGGGAATGGGCAACACAAGACCTGGAGCGTAGATGAAAATACAGGTAAAGGCTTGCTTTGATTCTAGCGCATCCTCTGCACCAGAAGTAATGTTTGGGCAGGGTTAGTCTATTACACGAACTGAAGTAGATGCAACCTGTCCTACTTGTTCAAAGTTAATATTTATGAAAGCTTCTGGCAGGTTCCAAAGCACTTTCCTCTTGAAATATACATGAGGAAGGTGCAGGCTGAAGTTATTACATCCACAAGACTAAGATCCAGCTCTTAGAGGAAGCAAGAGGAACACAGTATTGCTGTAACCAATACAATTTAAAAATGCTGTAGGACCTGACCCACTTTGCCATGATGGGAGGTTTACAGAGTCTGGCCCAACCTGCCTTCCTAAACCCTTTGGCTTCACTCCCTGGCTTGGTCTTTTTAAAAAGTCACTTTCCTATGCTTAACTTGCAGCAGACTTCACTTAATACATTGTGAGTCCTCCTAGCACACACACCCAGAGTCCTGGGAACCAAGGAGTCTCTTGGGAACAAATTTTCCCCCGCCATCTGCCATCTGTCATTTGCTTGATTTTAGTGATTGTTTAAGTGTGTTTTGTCTTTTTTAAAAAATTGTTATATTTAATTGTTTTTGCCTTTGTTTACATTCCTTTGTTGTGAACTGCCTAGAGTTCCTCTGGGAAGATGAGCGGTATACAAGTTTAATAAATAAATAAATAAATAAATAAATAAATTCAGCAGGTTCCAGCTTAGATTTGTTCACTCAGGGCAGCTTTTATTAAAGGAACAGAGTAACCCCCCACTGGCCCTTCCTCTGTGTTCCCAGGGGGATTCAGTCAGTCCAGCTGGGGCCCTACCTACTTTTAAAAGTTTAGTATTCACAATGTCCTGGATCCAGATGAATGAATCTGGATGAACCCTCAAGTCCTTCTCATTTGGAATCGGATAATGTCTTAGGAATGTTCGTATCGCTGTCCCCTCAGAGCACTTATTGTTGATATTGTTTTGCCATTCTCACATATTTAAAACAACAGTAGGAACCCCCCCCACACACACACATCTGCAGGATCAGTAAATGCTGGTTTGTGTATCTGCCACATAAAATACTACATGAAGCCCCCAGAAATACATATTATTATACATATTTCCTGGGTGTATTAATGAGATGTAGCCACTAGAGGGGGTGAGAAATCATGCAATATATAGTGTTTGCTACTTCCATATTTTTCCAGCGGGGGGGGGGGTTGCAACGGACACCCCCTTCTGGTATACCATGGCCCCACCATAGTCCAAAAACCAGGAGGCAGACTCTGCCAGTTCTTCCCAGTTCTCAGGAAAGGGGGCACACCTGATGCCATTACTCTTCATAGCTACACCCCCTCTCCACCCGGGTGGATGCCTGTGATACTTGATTGGCTAGGCATGGGTCCTTCAGTATAGGAGGACCCCAAGAGAGAGCCCATGAGAAAGGGCAAATAGCAATCCTAAACTCACAGGGACTTGTCAGGAAATAATCCACCCACATGGAATTTGCTCACCGTCCCCCCGCAGTTTCTCCTGCCAGTTATGATTCTGCTCTCCACAGTATCACATTTGCTGTACTTAACAGCAACACTCATTAAGCGCTGTAACTTAATGGCCCTTAGCTACAATGCTGCACTCTCAGAGGGATGCTCTGTTTTTTAAAATCTGGCATACAGAAGGAGCGGAGCGTGAAGACAGGCTAATTCAGAGATTACTCAGCACATCTGAGGAAGGTGGAGGGAAATGCTAAAAAGGAAGAGCCAAATAATCCACCAAAGTGAATACAAGTTAAAAAAAACTTTTTAAAAGTCTATTTCTAGTGGAAGTACAATCGTTCTGGAGGGGAAAGGGAAGCATCCCAATTAAGACCAAGTAGAACCTTGAGATAGGTAGGATTTTCAGTTTTGTTTGGTTCTATTAGTGTAAAGAACCTGAGTTGAACAAAAATCAAATATCAACGAAGACAAAACTGGCAAATGTATCCTTGGAGGAAACAAAGATTGCGAACTTCTATTGGAGGACATTTCATTCTGAATCTCTATATATTCATCCATGTTTCCAATCTGGAAAATAAGCAGTCAAAGACCTTTCTCTTCAGACATGCTGAACCCCTCTTGAGAACTAGCGGTTGGGGGCTTTTTAAAAACTGGATTGTTGTCCTCATTTTTAAATGTGTTTTTAACACGGAGGTATGAACAACATGGTCCTATCCATGGTGAACCTAATGAGGGAGATTGAATTTGGCCAGTGAAGGCAGCTGAAAATTTTGTAGGGAATCTTCCTCTTCAGAGAAGAATGCACCAATATTTATAAACTTTTCCACAAATGGGATGGAGGGGAGTTGAGATTTTTTTTAAAGTTGAGATTTTTTTTAAAAAAATCTACATGAGGGAATAAAAAAGTGATGGGTTTATCAATTCCTGCAAGACCCTACTTCTAAAACAGTGTTGGCAAACCTATGGCATGGCCTCCAAAGGTGGCATGTGGAGCCCTTTCTGTGGGCAAGCGACATTGCGCCCTCACAGCCTTGGCACTTCCCCCTCCGCTTGGATCATGCCACCATGCTCTGTGCAGAGAGCCAGGCAAAGGGGAGGCAGCAGTTTTTGGGCTCCTTTGTAGCCTGAGCTTACTTTCCAGCCACACTGCCTTTGGGATGGCCAGAACGGCATGGCTGAAGAGTAAACTGGGCCTACAAACAAGCCCACAAGCCACCGCCACTCGCCCCCTGGCTTTCCCGATGGTGTAGCACCCCATCTGCCTCTCCGGCCAGGGTTCGTAGTACCCCTAACCTCACTGTGACCATGGGAAATTGAAAAGCCTGCTCTTCGATCCTCACTTTCCCGAAGGGTAGCACCCGAAGCATTTGTAACCCAGCGTACCACTGTATTTAGATTAAATTGCCATATTGGCACTTTGAGAAAAATAGGTGGCTTTTGAATTGCAGTTTCGGCCCTCGGTCTCTAAAAGGTTCACCATCACTTTTCTAAAATATAGCAAAATGAAGGCATAAGTACTGTATGTTACCCATTCTGATCACTTAGTTATGGAGAAGCAACTTAAAAATCAGAGCTATGCCTTCTTACACCATAACAAAAGAAATAAAGAAATCACATGACACATGGAATAGAAAAAATTGCTCTAATTTAGTTCTTTCTCTGGCATGCTTGTTTTCATGTTCTGTTCTTTTTTTTGGGGGGGGGGGGGACACATTCCAGATACTGGCGAGAGGTATCAGGTGGGGCCACTGGGAGAGGCATCTGGTGGGGCCACTGGGAGATCCAGGAGGCTGGACTAGATGGGCCTTTGGCCTGACCTATCAGGGCTCTTCTTAGGTTCTTACATTCTTAGATTCCACCTTGCACTTTTGACCCCATGCAGTCTGAAGGAGGACAGTTGGTAAATATTGCACTGGGGCAAAGCCAAAACAGAGTAAAGTCAAGGCTTGCCACCCTCATTGTGGGGCAAACAAAATAGTGAGTGGGGAGGGAATGGTGCCCAATGACAGCTGTTGGAATAATAATCTTAGAATGGGAGAGCTGGAAGGGACCCTGTGGCTCATTGACTCCTGTCCCTGCAAGGAGGCACATTGGGGGAATCAAACTTCCATCCTCTGCCTCCACAATCAAATGCCTTCATCCACTGAGCAATGGAACCGACAGTGTGGCAAGTGGGTGAGGGGACATGACTCCTTCTCATATAAGCAGCAAAATCTCTAGAGCAGTGGTTCCTCAACCTGTGGATCCCCAGATGTTCCTGGACTGTAACTCCCCAAAGTCTTCATCACTAGCTGAGCTGGCCAGGATTTCTGGGAGTTGCAGTCCAAGTGGTTGAGAACCACTGCTCTAGAACACAAAGCATACTGGTTGGGGAGAGAGGTGGAAGGCAGCAGAGGCAGAGGGCTTGCCATCTGTTTATTCCTCATGCTCACGAGATTTTATTTAGAAAATATGAAAAATAACACAATATTTGGGCAGTTTTCTTTTTGAAGACTAATGGCAGAAGATGAGAGCTTCAGGGTCATCATAACAGAAACATTAGTCAACTATTCCTTGACTAAGCTTTAAGAGACTTCTATAATAGAAGTGAGAGCCGAAAGCAATGGTTTATAGATGATGCCTTCACTTCAACATGTGGGCAGTCTCAGTGGATCGAGCATCAAGCGGGAAGCTCTGGTTTGCATAGATTAAAGGACCTTGCAAATTCCACTTGGAGGTGTGTGTGTGTGTGTGTGTGTGTGTGTGTGTGTGTGTATTTTAATATGCTGACTATTTAATTTAACATGTCTGGGCAGCAGTTGAAACAAACAGTTGCAAAAAATTTGCATTCTTGTCATGGAACTTTGCTGAGGGATCACTGGCTCCTGTGAGATTTCTCCAGTGCAAGAATGAGAAAAGGGAGAGGAATCCCCCTGCTCTTTTTTAGCCTCTGAGACTTTTGCAATTTGCACAAAATGGATCTGTGCAAACACAGTGTATTATATTTTCCATTTGGGAAAAGCACACCTGCACATATATGCAGGCACACACCCACACAGAGAGCAGATACAGAAAGACTGGATGATTTATCAAAAGAGCAGGAAGCAACTTGTCGGATACTTTGAATTTTTTAAAAAAGGGATGTACTGTATCTTTCTCTTCCCCTAAATGAGGAGGGCCCCCTCACCACTATTCCCCTTTAGAGAAATATATGGGAAGGGAAGCATGGCAGGCTGATGGGCGCCAAAGGCTTCTGGCCTCACAAAAGCTTGGAAACATTTGTTTTACAGAACACAATTCCTCTAATCTCCCAGCTGGCATGACCAATACTTGCTTTGAACTGGAGGGAACTGTATGGCTCTGGTGAGATCCACATGTAACTGCCACATGACTCACCTTCAAGGGACCGGTGTCTATTTGTGTTTATTTTCTCTCTCTAAAACAATGGTGTCTTGCATCTTTGACTTCACAGGACCAGAGGATCCACTCTGGACTTTATCCCAAATGTTAAAGGAGCTGCCCAGGAGACTGAACCGATTTGCAGAATACAGTTCAGCACCATGGAGAGCGTTTGGAAATTTCCTGCTAAAACCAAAAGCAGTTACTTTGCCCCTACAAAACTGGAGCTGTTTGCCTCCAGAACTTTCTCTGTAGTCTGGAAACATGCCTCCAGGTCATATATAATTACCACCTTAGAGGGAAAGACAACTGGCTCCATGGCTTTCTTGAATTATTCAGTTTTCGGCTGTCTCGGCTACAGTAAGGAAAGGAAAATGGAGTCCTTTGACTCATAGAGCTGTCCTCTTGTGCTTTGAGGCCTTCTTGTGGCCACGACCTTTCCAAAGGCACACCCTCCCTCAGACTGAAAGGAGCCTCCACTCTGTCCATCTGCCTGGTAGCCTCCATTTTACCACTTTCTGGCTGCCTGCTGAGGAGACTCAACATCAGCAGGAACACTTCTTTCTAGTCGTGGAAGCAATTAAGAGGCCTGTGTGGGTTACATTAAGACCAGGCATTTCTTATTCAACAGAACAAGTTTTTCAAAAAATGGTTAACATCAATGGCTTATTTTTAGGCTGTGTTCCTGCAAATGGAAAAGATATTACAAGGTGCACCAGCCTTGAGAAATCAGAGGTCAGCTGCAAAAGAGAGCGGCCTCCCCAAGAACAACGGAGGTGACTAAAGCAGGTTTTCATATGCTAAAATGCATTTGTTTTACTAAATCATAAACTACTATATGTGAATATATTGACCACTGTGTTTTGATCTAGAAACTGGAGGAGTTGTTCCTAAGGTTATTCATATGAAAGCTCACACATAGTTTGGAAAAGTCATTTTTTTTTGTTAATTCCCACACTTCTTCCTGATGCTAACAAATGGCAGAGAACATGATTGTTTCTTGGTTCTCTTAGAACTAGTTCAGAATATTCTAGTAAGAGTAAAATAGAGTCAGGGCACATGCTGGAATCTTTTCTTTTAACATCTTGCTCCTTTATCTGCTTTCGCGAGTTAGAACTCTGAAAACTGTACTACTCTGTTGGACCATGTTCAGAATAAAATTCAGCTGAGGCAGTAGCTCCCTTTTTGCACTCTATCCCTCCCCACCACTGTTTTGGTTCACCCACTGCCCTTACAACTGCTGTTTCTAAGATAAGTGGCCACTTCTTTCCACTTTCAGCAACAGAGGTGGTGGACAAGTTGCAGAGGAATTAGAGACACAAGGCAGCTCCTACTGTGGGTGGTGAGCATCCCACTGGCAACTGGTTGTCCACCACCCAGAAACATTATATCTTTGAACTACACCTCCCAGACAAAATATATCTTTGGACTCCACCTCCCAGACTCCACCCGCATGACTAACAACTCTTTTGGCTGGGGAATTCCAGGGCTTGTAGCCCAAGTAAAACTAACTTTGCCAACCTCTAGGTGCAGATCTTTATTTTTATCCTGCTGTGCCATCAAGCCAGTTCAGGCACATGGTGACCCATACAGGGATTTTGATGTTTGGGAAATAATCCATCAAGGGATTACCTTTGGCTTCCATGCCCTTATGTGTCCATGGCTGAATAGCTTGGTGCTTAGGTCTCTGGCTGAGCAATCAAAGTTTGGGAGTTCAATTCCCCATCCCATGCTTCTTGGGAGAAGAGCCAGCCTGGTTGGCCTTGGGCAAGCTGCACAGTCCCAGGATATGCCCGAGAAGAAGGGAGTGAGAAACTACTTCTGAGTATTCTCCACTGGAGAATCCCTGAAAGGGGGTCACCATCAGTCAAAATTGACTTGAGAGCACATGATGATGATGCATCCATGGCCACATGAAGACTGGAATCCAAATCTCTTGACTTACACTGTTGAGTTCACCCCCTGAACTTGCTTTCCTATGCCGCCGGCAAGATTCACAGAGAGAACTCAGTAGCTCCCGGCCTGCCTCCCCCTCCCCCATCCAACAGACACCCTACTCCTACCATGGTGCTCTCCCTTGGTTGATTCCCCACCTCTTTCCCACTTAATGTCTTATTAGCTTCCAGGCACAACCTTCCTTCCTCTCTGGTCTGAGTACAGAATACAAAGAGCATCCATTCTCAAGAAGTGAAGAAGAGCCTAGCCGGAGGGGTGGGGGGTGGGGATGTTGTGCTTCTCAGCTTTAAAGCCTCCTCCCTCACAGTTTAAGAAGCAACTACAAACCCAAGTGCCTCATCTCCAGCTAGTGGTGTGGTCAAAGAATAAGTGACAGTTTGAAAGCCTTAATTGTCAACATGCTATGTACCATATTAGACATGATGTCAGCTAACATCTGCTCCTCCAAAAAGGCTCTCTCCTCCCCAGGGGGTGGTGGATTCTGGCACCACTCCAGAGAACTTGGATATTCTTCCCCCTTATTATTATTTTTTTGTTTAAATATATATATTACGTGATCTCAAGTTGAGGCCTGGCTCCTCCTGAGCCTCCTCAATCGCTTCCAAAAAGAATATCTGCTTCATGCCTCTGACATGATGTTGTTTATATGCCTTCAATTTGATAGTGGTCCCCCGCCCTTTCTCGGTTCATATACTGCGGTCCCACTATATCGCGGGACCACAGTTTATGAAAAAAGGCCCCCTGGGGTATTCTAATTCAGGCCTCCTGTACTTACCCCAGGACTGGTGCTGCCCCGAACAGGCCTGCAAGGGCCTTCCCAGGCCTTCTGGAGGCCCCAAAAGGGCCTCCCTGTGAACCGGAACTGACTTCTGGTAAACTGGAAGTGAGTTCCAGATTGCCAAAAATCATTTCTGAGGCCTCTGAGGGCCTTTCTAGGCCTGTCCGAGGCCTCAGAAATGATTTTAGGCAATCTGGAAGTCACTTCTGGTATGCAGGAAGGCCCTTTGGGGGCCTCCAGAAGGCCCTTGCAGGCCCGTTCAGGGCAGCGCCAGGCTGGGGGTAAATACAAGAGCCCACAGCTAGGCCCCCCAGGCCAGACCCGACCTGCATCTGCATATTGCAGATTTTCAATTATTGTGGGTTGGGTTCGGTCCCTAACCCCCGTGATAGGCGGGGTATCACTGTACCAAATTATAGCAACCCTAATAGGGCTTCCAGGTTTTAACCAGTTTAACTGTAGCTTCTATGAATTTTCATGGCTGAGTAGGGATTTGAACCGGGGCCTCCTGAGTCCTAATCCGTCACTCTGTAACACTGACCCACACTGGGTATCTGACAACTAGCAGGGAAAGTGTCGTCATAAACAAAAGCTGGCAGTTTCCTAAAAAGCTTATCACTCTGCTAGCTCATCTGCCAAATGTTGCCAAGTTCCCAGTGTGGAAAGCTCATTATATGCACATCTCAAAATCTGTCTCAGGTTCAGGCTTTGCTGCATCAAAGGGGCAACAGACAGGTGCCGGGACAGACTCTGCACAGAAAGAGATGTTAACAGCGAGTCTGTGGCTGCACGAGAGCACTGGAAACAACTGAAAGTCTTGGGCCAGAATCTCATTCACTGGGGTTTGCAAACAGCTTGTGCATCTTCCTGTGATTAATTGTAGCTAGCTAGTTGATGAGTTGATGAGGCATGAGTGGGATGTGCCTGGACAACTCATCAATTATCCACAATTAGCTACAGCTGTTAAATAAAACCTAATACAAACCCCATTAGGATGCCAGTCCTTGCCTTTGAAAAAAAATCAGATTTCAAAGGAAAGCCATAAAATTAACCACACAACAAAGCAAGGTGACTTGGGGATGGCATGAGTTATTTTGCTATGCATTCAGATGCTTAGAGCAGCAATGAAATTTCCTATTCTATTAATTATTTAATAAGTATTATTAAGACTGACAAAGCTGCTTGGATGAGTAGGGCAAAGATTCAATCTCTCAAGAAAAGAAGCCCAGTTGCCATGACTCAACTTCCAGATAAACTCTCCTGGATGACTGAGAATCTCGCAATCATTTCAACAGATGGGAAATGGAGGGTGCTGCATCTAGGTAAAAAGAATGAATTGCACAAATATAAGATAGGAGATACCTGGCTGGAAAATAGTACCTGTGAAAGGGATCTGGGAGTGTGGGTGGACCACAAATCGAACATGAATCAGCAGTGTGATGTGGTGGCCAGGAAAACCAATGCGATTCTTGGTTGCATCAATAGAACCATAATGTCTAGATCAAGGGAAGTGATAGTACCACTCTATTCTGCTCTGGTCAGACCCCACCTGGAGTACTGTGTCCAGTTCTGTCCACCTCAATTTAAAAAGGATATTGACAACCTCAAGTGGGTAGAGAGGAGGGCGACCAGGATGGAGGAAGGTCTGGAAGAAATGTCATATGAGGAATGACTTAGGGAACTGGGAATGTTTAGCCTTTCAAAAAGAAGGTTGTGTGGGGATATGATACCTATGTTTAAATATTTGAAAGAATGTCATATTGAAGAGGGAACAGGTTTGTTTTCCATGGCTTCAGAGGCTAGGACTTGGGGCAATGGTTTCAAACTACAGGAAAAGAGATTCCATTTGAACATCAGAAATAACTTCATGACAGTGGAATATGCTGCCACAAAGGTTAGTGGAGTCTCCTTCTTTGGAGGTTTTTAAGCAGAGGCTGGATGGCCATCTGTCAGAAATATTCTGATGGGGTTCCTGCATGGCAGGGGGTTGGACTGGATGGCCCTTGAGGTCTCTTCCAACTCTGTGATTCTATGATTCTATGATGCACACTGGGTTTCTTTGTATCTTTAGTACTGTACATGAAAGATGATCAGGTAAGCTTATGGGATACATCAACGCCCAAGATAATTTTTGCTCACTCTGGACCTTCCAGAAAAACCCTCTACTGCCCTCTGTGAAAAGCCCTAGAAACTTTTCATTTACATTCCTGCAATCCTCTGAGAGTGACAACATAGAAGTTGCAAGGAAACAGGTAACTTGCAACTTTGGAAGCACACCTTTTTCCAAGGCAGAAGTAGACTTCTAAACCACTGCTGGGTTATTTCCTTTAAAAAAAAACAGTTGTGTAAATTTTGGTGGGATCAGCATCACCCCATCAATATGGAAATGGTCTCCTGGTGCCCTGAAGCATGCTCACCTCTGTCCTAGAACTCCACTTGGAAAATTCTATCCAGATTTGGTGAACCTATTTTCATTAGCAGGGTCATTCTCCCACCCCCAAGTTCATTTAGGAGGGGTTTAGAGGGGGGAAACCCCACTGGTTTCTATGTGGTTTTTAATATATTGATATTAATGAACTCATAACCGTACTAATGGAAATGTATTTGTGCACATATCATAGAGGTATGTAGTGCATGTGCTTTGCACATCTACAAAGTGTGCACTTTCTCAAAACCATGTTTCCCTTTCTCAAGGGTCACCCAGACCCAGAAATATTTGTATTTCCAAGCATAAAACCACATCTCTTCCCGCCTTTGATCGAGGAGGCACAAAACCTGCTTCTTTAAAAACTTGCCACAATGACTTCCTCACACACTCTAGTAACATCCCATGCATACAGCCCACACTTTCTCTGTCTCTCTTTCTCTCTACAATGTTCAGTGCCTTCTGGTGCTGGACAGCAACGACCAAACATTAAAACATCTTTTGCTTTTGCAGAACTCTTGAAAGATTTTAACCTGTCTTGACACTGAGCGGTGCTCGTGTTTCTCCTGCCTCTGCTAAAGGAGGGCACCATTAGACACCAATCCTGTACATATTTACTGAAAAGCAATGCTACTCTATTCAAAAGGCAGTGCTCTCAAATTAAGTGTATTGAAGCAGGTAGGTTTACTTACACCATCTCAACAACTAGCAGTTGTTTCTAAACCCCCATGGCCCAGTGGTTTAGGTATGTCATTGCAGGGCCAAAGGTTGGGCGTTTGATTCCGTATTGAATCTTCATTGAATAAGGCCAGCCTGGGTGGCCTTGGGAAAGCTGTAAAGTCTCAGGATTCCCCCAGAAGAACGGAAGGCAAACCACATTTGACGAAAACCCTGAAAAGGGTCACCATCAGTCAGAACTGACTCAACAACACATGTTCGGCATTAACCTTCCATTGCTGGATTCAAAGGGCAGTTTTCATTGAATTTAGACCAGAACCCATTCAATCTTTGCAACAATCATTTGGCTGAATGAAGCCATCACAATTTCAGGCTGTGCCCCAAGACTCTCCAGAATGATTGATTGTGATGGTGGTCTTAAAACACCACTGTCACCAATCTGACACCTTGATCAGATAGATAGATAATAATTTTATAGTATATTGCAATTATTTGGAAAAAAA
>JAHTLZ010000065.1:4298830-4312549 GCA_023846285.1 Phrynocephalus versicolor
TTCTTCTTCTTCTTCTTCTTCTTCTTCTTCTTCTTCTTCTTCTTCTTTTTTGTAGCTTCATTGTTATAGATGAAAGACAACTGAGGGATTATCTGTCTCACAGGCCGATCCTGGGTGCTATAAACCTGCATGTATGTGTGTGTGTGTGTGTTGCACAATTTCCATTATGCTTCAGGCAACAATATCTCAGCAACAACCTCTGATCTGCCAACGACTAATCACTCAAGCCAGAGGCAGTTTTATTTTGGAAGGGACTGGAGAGACAGCATGCAAATTAGACTCTTCCTCTCTCTCTCCCTCTCTCTTTACTGCTTCCATAACTTTCAATTTCGCCTGCCAAATGGATACAACCACAGCAGTCCTTGGTAAATCACAAAGTAATTACAGTCATGCACTTTGTTTAGCTTGTATACTTTAGTGCCTAATTACCGAGGATAGTTTATGAGCTTCTCTGTGACAAAAGTAATTGCCACATTTCTGCAATGTAAGAAACAAAACTATCAGCATTCTTTTCAAGATGCACTGTATAAACACCAATTAAAACGGTTATACAAGGACTTTGAAAGTTAAAAAAAACAACAACCCTGAAGTTAAGATTTTAATAAAATACATCCAATATGCCTTGTTAAGAACTCTGCACCTGCATTTGCTTTAAAAGCAGAAAGACAATGTTCATGACAAGTAGGGCCTGGAGAGGATTTTCTTTCTAATGGATGGGTTTATCCTGTTTCGTTTCACACAAGGCAGCACTGATGGAGAAAGAAATGCAGCTGGACTTGAAGGCGTATCAAAGTTTTCCTCTGCATCAAAAAGCCATTTTTTCAACAAGAATAAGAGAGACCAGAAGGTACAAAACACATTTTGTAAATCCTAATGAAAGTCAGACAATACACGAAATTGTGTTTTTGAGAGAAGAGTGCCCAGATGTTCTGAATCCATGATGATTCTTGCCTTCAATACAGTTATTTCTGTGTTTACAAGGAACTGACACATTTAAATGAGAGTTAGATGCGGATTCAAAGAATATCATTGCCTCCATCTTCCCAGCATGCTTCTATGCAAAATGTAATGGGAAGTGTGTTTGGCTTTTGGGGTGGTTTTTCATTACATTTCATTCATTGATTTACCATTTTAGACTTAAATAACCTACAAACTAGAAGAACTCCAACAAGAAACTCCTTCTGCCTCCTTTTAAAAAATATGTTGAGGTGTTGTATTTGCACTGATGGCAAATTATGGGCCACCTGTATCCATTAAGTGGATTTTTAGGTTCATCCTAGTAACACAATTGCTTATTACCCTTGTTTTGATGGCAGATGTCCCCTGCATTTATGACCCAACATAACAGTAGGCATGCAAAGCAAAACTGATATTCCAGAACCAAGATAATTCACCATAAAATGCCACTTAAAACAATAGGGCCATTGAAACACTCCAGTGTCCTTGCTGAAATAAACCCAAATATGCCACTCCTGTCATACTAGAGATGGGAATGGATAAAAAACCAACACAAATTACAAAGTCGATTTTAAAAAATTGCTAATTTATTTATTCATATTCATCAGAAGTGATGCCTTCCAATGAATATGAACCAGCCCACTTTGTGGATGTATGACTCAGGTGTCTAAACCCCAAATCTTCATCAAACATGGAGGGATTATAGAGGAGACTGGGAGAAGCTTCCCTGTTATTCTGGTATCTCTGGCTCCCTGGGGGATGTTGTTCTATAAGGTTTCAAGGGCAAAACAAATCAAAATGAATTGATTCATCAGGGGAAAACTTGTACATTCATTGTTCATGGACAGATGGCATCACACCAACCTTGACAAATCACAAATCAAAATGAACCACCATGTTTCCAATTGGTGCTCATCGCTGGTATCTTCCTATAACTAATCTCTGCTCAAAAGAAAGCCTGTTTGAATGTAGAGAGGCTATTCTCCAGAAAAGCAGAGAGAGGATTCTTGCTTTGCTCTTTTTATGTTATCAGATAAGTGAGCGATGCAATGACACTTTCCAAAAATTAAGGGAGGCGGAGATGAACACTTCACTTCTGCACACAGCTGTAAAAAAAAAGATTCTCAGACAAAGACTCTTAGGCACACTACCTCCCACAGCTCTTTTCCACCTCCATCCCTCTTAGTTACATCACCGGGGATAGCAGACACGTACCTAATCTCAAATATGACGTTCCACAGTCATTGCCTGTACAGTGAAGGTACCACAAGCTTTCCTTGATGACTACAACTCCCTGCCACAGGAGGTGGTGATGGCATCTGGCCTGGATGTCTTCAAAAGGGGATTGGACAGATTCCTGGAGGAAAAGTCCATCCCAGGTTACAAACCATGAGGGAGATGTGTCATCTCCAGGTTTAAAACCAAGGTACTTCAAGGACCAGATGCAGGGGAGTGGTAACAGGAGACAGATATCTAGTCTTGTGTTCTCCCAGACGCATCTGGTGTGGCCACTTTGAGATACAGGAAGCTGTACTCTGAAACCACCCCCAAATTCTTGATTTTTCTAACGAACACAAGGTCCTTTCTACCCCTCTATGGAATGGGACCAGTTTTATTAGTTTTTTGCCTTCCTTGTTTATTTTAGGCCAAAAGAGGGCATTTTTACACGACCCCTAAAATCCGAGGCAATCCGAGATCCGGAGCTTAAAAATATTTTCCCACCAGCTCCAGACTTTAAAAAAAATTAAGTACGACCACACCTACCTAAGCACGTCCCAGTGCACTTTTCAAGTACCTGGCCTCCAGGAGGTAAAAAAAATCTTCCGATGTGGATTGTAAAGCTGTGAATGCCGGGCTCCCCTTGCCTTCTGTTTGTTTTTTTGTCCCTGCCGCCCCTTTAAGAGACAGGAATCACTACGGGGCTGCTCGGGCTGCTCAGATGGCAGGCGGAGGTGAGCCTGCATTCTTTTCTTCTTCTTTTTCTCCCTCCCCTCACGCAGACAGGAACAATGGAGTGCAGAGGGGTGGGAACATAGGAAGAGAGACAAACCCCCACGATCTCTGGTCCGAATTTAAGTTGCCACCGGATTTTAGAGATTGTGTAAAAGTGCCCAGAGATAGGTGTTTCTACATTTTCCCAGCAGCAGTTAGGGTCAGGGAGATTCAGCAGAGCTGGGAGTTCACCTCAGGGCCCCGGGAAGGTGTATAAAGCCGGTGATCCAGGCATTGTCTATCTTACAGAAGACAGTCCAGTGGCTCCATCTTATCTGAAGGATTTGAAAATAATAGCCTTTTGAAATAAATCCAGAAATTGACCTAGAGAAGCCATTTTGGAAAGAATACACATTTTTCTGCACATGGGTGGACACACTATAAAAACAAAAAAGCAACTCACCCGTTTGGTGTAATCCATGGCCTTCAGGATGGAAAGGTTGAGGGTCTCCAGTGAAGCCAACACATCCTCATAATCTCCCATGTGGTCGGTAAAATAATCTGGACAGCAAAGATTCGGGGGTGAGAAAGGTGGGAGGGAAGAACTGAAGATATTATTTCATCTGGGAAGTGGGGGGGGGTCTGTTTCAAGTCGGCAACCAAGAGATGTTGGAAATACTGGTGGGTGGCTTAACAACTTGCAGAGGCCCCTGGTCCCTGCTGACCATGAAGAAACTATTGTAGCTAGAATACACTTCATCTTATCTTAATGGCACCCTAAGCTGAAGGGTCCTTGGGAGGTCGTCAAGTCCAACCTTCTGCTAAACAGCAGGAATTCAGAGACAGAGAATGCCATATTCTAAAAGGTCCTGCTTACTCCACTGTTAATGTCTGAAATAAGCTGCCTAGATGCCCTAAGTACATCCGATCTCGCCTGATTTCAGAAGCTAAGCAGGGTCGGCCCTGGTTAGTACTTGGATGGGAGACCACCAGGGAATATCAGGTGCTGTAGGCGCCTGGAGTAGGAACTGGCAAACCACTCCAGTATTCCTGCCAAGAAAACTCCATGGACGTGGAGTCATGAAGGGTCGGTCACAACTGTAACGACATAACACACACTCACAATGTCTGAAATAAAGGTTTTAGCTATGGTACATTTCTTCTCTCTCTATTTTTTGTAGAACTAGGAGGGTTAATTTTACAGGATGCTCTCTGAGCATCAAAATATGCATGCCTATCTTCCTCTTCCCTTTATCTTCCTAAGGTAGGCCAGTCTGAGGCGAGAACACCTGCCTGAGTTTCATGGCCAAGTGAGGATTTGAACCAACAACTCTTGAGTCTCTGTTGAATACTACTGTATTCTGCTGTCAGGAGGGGGTAGCACAGATGTCACAGCCTGGTCACGGTAAACACATGCTCCAGTTTGGCACACTGAACACGTCCTTTGCCATTGGAAATGCAGGCTTGGAATTCTGGGAGTTGTGGTCCAAAACATCAAGAGGGCCGAAGCTTGGACGTGCCTCATCTACAACATTATCACACTTGCCAGCTTTGTCCCCTGGCCTCTGGGAGCCCAAAGGAACGGCTGCCGAGGAAACCCGCAGGCTTATAGGCATCCATGTGTGACCCCACCACATGGGAAGGAATTCTGCCCCATCATCTCCAGTCCCAGGGAGAGTTGGGCCCATACTGCTCTTACCAGAGTAGTGTAGCAGTTAAAGCCTTCAACAGCGATGCGAGAGGTCTGGGCTCAAATCCCCACAAGGCCATGAAACTCAGGCAGATATTATTTCCTCAGATTGACCAACCTTGAGAGGATGAGGGGAAGAGGAGGATAGCCATGTGGGCTGCTCTGAGCTCACAGACAGAAAGTTGGACCAGAAATGTAATTAAAATCATAACCCAAATTACCATGCATAATTGTGTAACACTAACAGTGTAACCTTTGGAGACCAACCGACAGACTGCTGACATCTGTTGCACACTGAGTTTGTTCTGGATTTTAGTCCAAACATTATTGAAGCTCTCCACGTTAATGCACCCTATTCCCAGAACCACACAGTCCAACTACAAGGGTGGATAAATCACTTAATTCCTCAAAATCAGATACTGAACTCTAAGAACATATTAGTAATGACTCAAGGATGGTGCAAGGTGTTTTGGTGTCAGAGGCAAAAGAGCAGACAGAATCCTTCTATCTTATTGTTGTATATACAAAAGCCAACCAGATGTTTCACTTGAATTTCAGTGTAATTGATGATTTTTTTAAAAAAACTTGAATTCTGATTTCCTCGTCTGAAACAAGACAATTAAGGATGTACATGCCCTGCAACTTGAGTAAGCTTTATTTATTTGGGAAGGTCTAAAATTTGTGCCAACACAATTCTTATTAGGAATAAAAGCAGCGATTCATATTGAATTGGCATTTGTTACAGGGCACGATTAACAACCTCAACAGACAGGCCATTAATTAGCCTCCCTTGGCTTAATTAAAATACCATATATATCTCAGAGCAGTGTGCAGGATCACTGGAGCCAGAGCAATCACTGGGACAGCTGTCAAACCATGGTCTTCCCCTGTGATCTACAACCTCCAGCTGCTGGTTTCTTCTTCAAGTGCCATGTCCTCGTAGAATGTTGGTGATCAGTAGCCTGAACTGGTTTCTATCTAAGGCTACTCCCAGAATTCTAAGCTTAAATTGCCAATGACAAAGGACTCTGGCAGTTGCGGTCCAAAACATCTGGAAGGCCAAAGTTTGGACATGCCTGGCTTAAGTTCTTAAGCCAGAATGTTCTTCTATGCGCTGGGCCATGCTTCCCATCTATTTTCCTTAAAAGATAACTTGCAGCAGATGGTAGAATCATTGCACATTAGGTGTCTGAAATATTGCAATTTTCTTCTGCTCAGCCGCCCAGAGTTCCCGTCAGGGAAGATGGTGCGGGATATAAGTTCTTAAATAAATAAATAAATAAATAAATAAATAAATAAATAAATAAATAAATAACTCTGGCTACCTAATTTCCACCTGCTGCAGATCATGGTTTTTCACACCACCACCCCCTCACTGCCCTCCAATAGAAGGGAATGAAAACTAAATCACTTTGCAGAGTTCACTTTAAAAAGGCAAAATGTCCAAGTAAATCCTTCTCTTGAGAGGATCAAGCAAAGCCTATTGCTCAGGCCATAAATCTGGGGAAGAGCAGTGGTGGGGAGAGGTATGGGGGGGGGGACACAAGAGTGCCATTTCCACATGGGCTGTTTTTTTAAAATGGTGTGCATGAAATAAGATTAAATTGTAATATTTGATTAAAAGGCTTTGCAAAGACTCTAGTCTAGGGGGATGTTTCGGCTTGAACTTACTAGGGATTTGTGGCACCTGTAAATAAGCAGACGGATAAGCTGTGACGATGCACACTTCATCCGGCCTTGATAAGAAAAGTGTGCCAGCTGGGCTGCTATCAGGTTCATTCCCCCAGGCAGCTTGCATGACAGGGGCTATGGCAGCTTTCTGTGTGAGCAAACCACCGCTGGGAAAGGTTATCTTTCAGGACTACAGGAACCAACATCCCTGCTGCTACTGGCAGATGCTGGCCATTGTAGTCCCCATAAACAACCTTTCTCCAATAACTGAGCTCTAATGTCTGTGTTGGTTAGAATATTTGTGGGACTGTAATCCAAAGAAGTAACTTTCTCAGGCTCTGGATCAGACACCCCTCCATACACGCGCGCACGCGCGCACACACACACACACACACACACACACACACACGCACGCACGCACGCACGCACGCACGCGCGCGCGCACACACACACACACACACACACACACACACACACACACACACACACACACACACACACACACACACACACACACTATTTGCAAGAAAAATATAAGAGGGCATTTGAGAAAGATCTGAATGGCAACCTATTTGCATATTCACATCATCAAAGGATAGAGATGCATGTCTGAGACAGTCCACAAGGCGTCATGTTTCAGGATTACAGGGTGCAGGATACTGCCTGGGCTTGCTGTAGCTCAAAGTGACCAATGCCGTTGGCTGGCCATGGTCTCTAGTTTAATAAATGGTATCAGGATCAAGCCATTAAGGCAGGGTGATAGGTTACAATTCCTTCCCTACTTTTAGCTCCCCTGGTTGGGACTGACAGGATTTAGAGTCCAGCTTCATACATGGGGAAGAAGGACTTCTCCATCTCACTGGAACAAATCCTGGAAGCAGCCAGACTTGGCTAAGCCAAATTTTCTCTTTCTTTTCTTGCACCCGTGCATCTTCCTGGGGCCATCGACTCATAAGAACATAAGAAGAGCCATGCTGGATCAGGCCAAAGGCCCATCTAGTCCAGCTTCCTGTATCTCACAGCGGCCCCACCAGATGCGTTTGGGAGTGCATGACACTAGATATCTGTCTCCTGATACCACTCACCTGCATCTGGCCCTTAAAGTACCCTGGTTTAAAGCCTAGAGATTACACATCTCCATCATGGTTTGTAACCCGTGATGGACTTTTCCTCTAGGAATCTGTCCAATCCCCTTTTGAAGGCATCCAGGTCAGATGCCATGAAAAAATATTTTCTTTTGTCAGTTCTTACTCTCCCAGCACTCAATTTGAGTATATGTCTCCTAGTACTGGTATTTTGTGGGAGAAGAGCTTCCCTCTATCCACTTTACTCATACCCTGCATTATTTTGTACGTCTCAATCATATCCCCCCTCAAGCGCCTTTTTTCCAGACTAAAGAGGCCCAAATGTTTTAGCCTTTCTTCATAAGGGAGGTTATGCACAGACTCCTCTGTGCATAACTGAAATATGGTACATATCTCCTTCAAGGGGAAATTCAAACAGTGGCAGTTCATGTGGAACTGACCAATCAGCTTCATATTTCCTGGGGCTGAACTTATGCACAGCAATTTTAAAAAGGGGTGGATTTTTGCCATGATTACCCTCGTTTGGACACACGAGAGACAAGCCCTCCTGCAGTTTTAAAACAGCACCAATCTGTACTATTTACAATACTGCCTTAGACCAAGGTTGGACAAAATGCAGCCTTCTAGATGTTGGACTGTAACTCCCAGGGCTAGAGATTTAAACTTTCTGGAAATTTTGAAAACAGAAAAAGAAAAACAACCTGTTCTTGGACCGCAACTCTCAGAAACCTGGGTCAGAACAGCTAGGGGTGAAGAATTCTGGGAGCTATAGTCCAAGAACATCTGGGTTACCCATGTTTCTGGAAATTTCACATCTCTACCCAGGTCTCTTTATAACTGCCTGGAGTTGATGGGAGTTGTAGTCCAACAAATTCAAAAAGGTCACACATTCCACACTCTTAGGTGCAATCCTAAATATTCAAGACGTCTCAGGCCTAGCTAAGCTGACCTTAAGCCAGTCCCAACTCTGCTGTATCCAAATGTCTTGCAGCCTTGGATAACAGAGGCAATTACTTCACGTCCTTCTTTGTTCCACGACTCGTTTTGTACCGTGACAGCATTGGTCGCGATCACGTGGTTTTGTCCCTGTTTCAGTGTTCCCATGGTTGTGTGATAACTTGTCTCGTGACATGAGTTATCTCACGGTCTTGTACCGTGACAAACACTGGATTTGTTTTGCTTCCTTTTTCCTTTGGGGGGGATGCTTAAAATTCTTTTTTGATATTTCACTTCTGAAAAGTCAAACAAACAAACAAACAAACACAGACACAGTTTTCTGAAAGAAACAAATGTTTTGTTGTATGACAGTTGTTACTACATGATGTCTTGTCTTGGAACAGAAAGTGGGAACAAAGAGTGACAAGGGAAAACCCTGCCCCAGCACCAGGTACAGTATTGTCGCGCTTAGCACCTGTTCCGGGGCCGTGGTCGAGAAAAATTTCAGTAGTTGCACAACAGACATGAAGTAACATTTTTTTTGTGTGTGTAGCTCCTAAGCACAACACTATTAGAGAAAAAAATGGACATGAAGTAACCACCAGAAACTGCTTAGGATTATATTGACTCTGATTTTAACTTTGTGCTGGTCTTTTGGTTTCAGCTCTGGTGTGGTCCAGATCTCACATCATTCAGGTCCTCCTCCATGTCCTCCTTCCTGCTTCTGCTGCTACATCAGTTGTGCTGGCAGATCGGAGATCATGGCAGTACAGGAGATGCTTGTACAATCTCACCCTGCTAAGGTTGTTGCATCTTTGGTATCACATCTATACCTGTTTGGTGGATCAGTGGTTTTATGTCTCAGGCAGCCTCTGGGCCTCCTAAAAATATCTCTAACAGATTGAAAACATGTCAAGACTCCTGAACCCAGTACATTTGACACAGGAATTTATTAAGCCATCAGGAGGAAGACAACTTACCACAAAGCTCCTTAGTGTCCACGTTGCTTTAAAGACAAAAGGAAAGAAAGAAATGAAAGAATTAGCATTCCAGAGGTTAGAAAAGGTGGGAAAAGCTGGAATGTAACCATAGGAGATTCAGAACACACTGAACAGAAAGGGATCCTTTAAAAGCATTAATTACAATCCTGAAAATGTGAACTTCAAAAGTCACAAGCTGTGCCTCTTTCTGATCAAGCACCCTTGAGCTGGATGTAAATAAATGCACTAAATTACAGGGTGGAAAGGGCTGATCATGTTTCGTCTTAAGAAATAAATGCAGAAGTAACCAATTAAACAGTTCAACCACTCAGGGGTAAGACAATATTTGATGCAATAGTGTTGGGTATATGAACACCACTTCAAAGCAGAGCTTGGAGCTGGAACTTTTGTGGACTACATATCCCAGCATCCCCCAGCCAGCTATGGGAAGTCACCCGAATATTCCCTGAAGTTAGTGAAATCAGCTTACTGAAATCCTTAAAGTCCTAAGTGCATGTCATGCTCAGTTTTGCCCTTCCTTTTAATAACAAATTTGGGGGATAGAACCTCTGGATAACTCTTAGGTTTAAGTCTCTGGTTGTGGAGCCAGAGGTTGGGAGTTTGATTCCCCACAGGGCTGCCTTGGAAGAAAAAAGCCAGCCTGTGTGACCTTGGGCAACCTGCACAGGCCCAGGACCACCCCAGACGTCTTGTGGGAACCCATGAAAGGGCCTTCTCAACTGCTGCACTCAGACTTTGGAACTCCCTCCCACTAGAGACCAGGACTGCCTCATCTCTGTTGTCCTTCCGGAAACAGGCAAAGACCTTACTCTTCAGTCAAGCTTTCCCTGAATGATAGTCTACCATTATGCATCTTTTATATGAATCTATAGATTCACATAGACTTTGGGTTTATAACTACTTATAACCTTGTAGCTTTAATGCAGGGGTGTCCAAACTTTTTGCAAGGAGGGCCAGATTTGGTGAGGTAAAAATGTGTAGGGGCCAACCATTTAGCCTGAAGCGGGGAGAAAGGGTGTGGGCCCATACGTGACTGCAACAGCCACAAATGTTCCAGTTGTCAGGCATCTAAGGGCCCAGCAGCTATTACATGGCCCGGGAATCGGCCCATGCACACCCAAGATGTACCAGTGCTTGCATATGCTGCCCTCCCTTGCAAGGAAGTGGGGAGGACACTGCAGCAATGGAGCCGGGGTGGGAAGGCAGGACAGGTGGCTCGGGACGGATGGAGGCTGGGAGGGTAGGCAAATCATAAAACTGCAAGCTGATGTCTCTAGCTGGCATGGGGAGGGGCCGGCTGGCAGGGATGAGTGACAGGCTGAACTGGCAGGGAGAAGAGGCTGCGGGCCACTCACAATTTTAAAACGGGCCGCATTTGGCCCCTGGGCCGGACTTTGGACATGCCTGCTTTAATGTAATGTTGTCTATTAATGCTGTGAGATGTCCCTCAATTCCTTGTTCTCAAATAGTTCAACATGTCTTAATTGTACTGGATTGTATATTATCCCTCACTACTGTAAGCCGTCTTGGGTACTTTTCCAAGGAGAAAGGCAGGGTAAAAATATTCTAAAATAAAATAAAATAAAATAAAATAAAATAAAACAGTGTCTATCTTGAAAACCCGTAGCCTCACCAACTGAGAAGTTTTAATATGCTTTAAAATGTTTTAGTATTTCTCAATATGTTTTTATATCAGGGTGTCAGTGTTTAATTATTATGCAACTGGTTTTGTATATTGTTTCAACTGTTGTCTTGGGAACCCATTTGTGAGCTGCCTTCATTCCCACTGTCTAAAGAAGGGCAGCATGGAAGTGCAATAAAGGAATAAATAAATGAAACTCTGTGTAGGCAATTCCATAGCACTAAATGCTGCTGTTCTGAAGAAATAAACCACCCTTTTCAGACAGAAAGAAAAATCAGGGAAACGCAAGGGAAAGAGAATTGATCATCTCAGAAGTCTTTCCTCACCTGGATGGTGAGTAAAATGCAGAAACCACACATGATGAACTGGCAATGTTTATAGGATCCATACAGACAAGCCCTTGGTCAGCTGAAGAGAAGTTGGCCATTGGTCTCCTGGTTCAGTTAGTGGTGTGAACAGTTAACAAGCATGTCCAAACTTCGGCCCTCCAGATGTTTTGGGCCACAACTCCCACAGTCCTTTGCCATTGGAAGTACAGGCTTGGAATTCTGGGAGTTGTGGTCCAAAACATCAGGAGGGCTAAAGTTTGGTCATGCCTGACCTAACTAATAAGTCTACCCCGGTAATTCTCAACTTTGGGTTCCCAGAATTTCTTGGACAACAACTTCCAGAAATCCTGGCCAGCACAGCTAATGGTGAAGGATTCTGGGTGTTTTCATCCAAGAATATCTGGAAATCCAAGGTTGGGAACCACTAGTCTAGACAGACAATGACTAAATGTGTGACCTAGAGGGAAGTTACAGAGCGAAGGGTGAGCTACCAGGAAGAGACTCAATTACAGCAGTACCAGCACAAATCTGGAGAATCAGAAAGAGGAGTTTTCAGCAAGCTTCTTTAAATAACAGTAGTTGGTTGATCTACTGTTATGTCCTTGGTTCCAAGTTGGAACAAAACCCCCTTGAAACACCAGTGAACAGGGCTACATATGCTCTCCCCCTCAAAATTACTCAGAGGAGAGAAGCTTCAATGAGAATGATGTTCTTCCACTTCCAATCTAGAGATTCAGCTGCCTTGAGTATCTCCTTTTTCAAACCAAACTGAATATATCTCTCAGAATGAGGCCAACAAACTGCATTCCCTAGCACTGGATTTCAGATATGCAGAGGTTTCTTATCTGCTAGCAGGCTAAGCAGTCTCAACCTACTCTCACTTGCTTGTGAATCTTCTTATATTTTTCATGCAATTTTCATTCTGATAAGTCTTCCCTGCTGTGTGTGATTGACAGCTCTCTCTTGCTGTATAACACTTGGTCCATAGATCAATTGAAGGTGGGAAAAACACCACAACTAAAAGCTATGCTATTTTATAATCCCCGTCCTGAGCCTGGCTTACTTGCTCAAATGTTAAAAACTTTGGCAGGTCCACTAAGAGCCAATTTCCACGAGTTTCTGTTTATTCCCTCTTTTAAATGACATTGAACTGATCACCGCTGTGCAGAGGCAAAGCTTTGTAAACCCCAGCTAGCTCCCTGTTGTCGGGAGGAGTTCAAAGCACTTCCAGGGAGAAGGAAATACTGTACTTTTATCAGCATCCCAACATAATTCACAAGGAGGCCCAGTATGTACAACAGCAAAAGGGAGAATGCTACATTTCAAAGAGCAGAAGTAATTTGAGGTGAATACCGATGATGGGAAGTTATCTTTGCAAATTTCAGAGAGTCCCGTATGTTCCCTAATCGGATATTTGCTTAGAGAAATTCCCTTGCTTCTGGACAGATCAGGATGGGCATTTTTAGCTTGCATCATCAAGGTGGAGAAAGCAGAGAGTCCTCTGTATCCCCCACCTCAACCCCCAGGGCACAATAATGGATGTTAATTAACATTTTCCACATTTTAGATGAGATACCCTTTAGAAGCACGTGCCTTTTTAAAAACGGACCTCTGCCAGAGGAGTAGAAAAGCATGCCTCACCCCCAGAAGCCTGTGTGTGTAAGTAAACTTTAAATCAGGCTGCTTTCAGCCCAACCTGATGCGAAACAGGACAGCAGTGGTTTTTGTTTTGTTTTGGGTTCTTTGTGGAATCAAGCCCTTAGTATGGCAGGCTTCCTTGGTTCCTCCTGCTGCCTAGATCTCCTGCTTGTTCCATCTTGTAAAAAAAAAAGTACCAACTTAACACAGGGTTTTTCTGTAGTAGCTGAACAGACCTGCATACATGATATATTTAGGGGTCCATCACCCCAAACTACAGATGTGCTGACACAATACATTGTAGCTCTGCCCTCTGAATTACTTCCAGTCTCCGTAGTGGCCATGCAAAGTCAACAGTCACATGCTTAACAGTAGGGTCCTTTTCAAGGAGAAAGGCAGGGTAAAATAACCCCCCTAAAATAATAAATAATAAGCAATGTATTCAGCTTATATACTGCCCCGTAGTGTTTAAAGCAGTCTCTGGGTGGTTTGCAATTTATTTGTGCAGGCTACACATTGCACCCCACCCCACCCCCAGCAACCTGGGTACTCATTTTACCAACCTTGGAAGGATAGAAGGCTGAGTCAACCTTGAGCTGGCTGCCTGGGATTGAACCCCAGGTCATGAACACAGTTTTAGCTGCAGTACAGACGTTTACCCAATGCACCACCAGGCTCTTCCACTAACACAAAAATAAAATAATTCAAACTTACTAGACCAGGGGTTCTCAAAGTTTTCAAACAGCGGGCCAGACCACCACTCCCCAGACACCATGAGGGGAGGGGGGGCGGACTACCTTCCAAAAAAAAAGGGGGGGGGGGAAGGCCGACATGGGGA
>JAHTLZ010000065.1:4347271-4369009 GCA_023846285.1 Phrynocephalus versicolor
TTATTTGACTTCAGTAGAATGCACAGGGCTTCTCAGCATTACTATATTATCACAGGGGATCGGGGGATGATGATGTAAGAAATGCAGCAGCTCTTGAGACTGGAGGGAGGGAGGGAGAGTGCGAGGCTGATAGCAAGCTATTAAGCACCTAACTTTGGAACATACAATGGAACTTTTCAAGAAATTTCTCTTTCTCCAACTTATTTCTTTTCGGATTAGGTAAAGAAAATGAAATTGTTGGGCTCACATATTTTCCCAAAAAGATATCCTGAGATTGGGTATAGGATGAAATATGTCTTGCCTCAAATTCTGTACACTTAACAAAGAAAAACAGAGAGCCATATGCATTTTAAAACATACAAAACAAACAGATACATATATAAAATTGCACAGGAGAAACACTTGAGCTAGAAGCCCCATGACACAGAGGTTAAACTGCAATATGTAGCCATAACTGTGCCAACACCCCCTGGTTATTTATTTATTTATTTTAGAGTATTTTTATGCCACCTTTCTCCTTGGAAAAGGACCCAATTTGGCTTATGGTAATGTGGGATAATAAACAGTTCAGTACAATTAAGACATGTTCAAGTATTGAGAACAGGGAATTGAGGAACATCTTCCATCATTAAAAGACAACATTACATTAAAGCGACCAGAGAATGTGAGCAGTTGAAAGGAGAGTAAAATTCCATGTAAAGTTATGAGTGATGGAAACTAACATTGAAAACATAGTGTCAATGTAACCACACAAGGTTATAAGTGGTTATAAACACAAAGTCTATGTGATCCTATAGACTCATATGAAAGACACATAACAGGTTGTCCATCATTCAGGGTTCAACCCAAGGTAGCTGGTTTGAGGTTGACTTAGGTTTCTATCCTTCTGAGTTTGGTATATTGAGTTTGGTATATTGTAAACTGACCAGAGTATGCTTTAAGTTCTATGGGGTGGTGTACTATCAGTCTCCTTTACTTTTAGTGTAGGAAACAAGCGTTTTTTTTGTGGGGAGGGCATACCAAAATAAAGCAAAGCAAAGTTTTCTGCTTATATACTGCCCCATATCACTTCAAGTAGTCTGGACAGTTTGCAATTTAATTATGCAGGCTACACATTCCCCCCCCCCAAGTACATTTCTCCCCTTTAGCTGCTTTCTACCACCCTTCCGTACCCTATCCTTGGGGGCAACAGCTTCACCCTGGCTAAAGTTAGGGGTAGCTAAAGCTCATCATCAGATTAAACTATATGGTTACTGCTCTGAAACTGGTTTCTTTCTTTCATTGCTTAATTTAATTAAAACTTGCATATAACATAGCCACACACATTATCAGGTTGCAGAATAAGAACAATATGCAGAAGAAATAACCCTACATTTGCTCCCCTTTTAACAATAATCTCTACATGTGGTGCATTAAAACAATAATGTGCTTCCTCCAGGTACCTGTGCTCTGGTTGGCACACAAACAAACCATGGTTTGAAGTTTTACTACATCTTGGTTGGGAAGTAACCAACCTATCACTACTATCTTTGTTTCCTGCTTCTTTGGGTAAACAAGATGTGTACAACCAGGCGCTTTCATGTTTATCTAGACTACAAATCCCATAAGTCCCAGCTAGTACAGCCAATGGTCAGCCACTAGGTGACACAAAGCCCAAGTCATCTAAAGACCTTTGCTGTCAGACTGGCTTCCCCTTAGAGACTGTCTGTGTGAAAGGAGTTTTTAATTGAAGCACTGTGTTTCACATTCTCTTACACCTCAGACTTCTTTAACCAATGTGGTTTTTGTCTGACTCTTCCGTAGTATTTGAACACTTTCTGTTTTTAGCTTTTAAATATTGTCTTCTACTGATCTAAGTCACCTTGGGATCTTTTCAAGGAGAGAGATGGTGTATGTATGTATGCATGGATGTATGTGTGAATGTCAACATTGTCCACAGTTTCTGATTTGGAAGCCATACACAATTACTTGAAACAGTCCTTCCAACAAACCAAAAGCAAAGCAAAGTGTTCTGCTTATATACCACCCCATACCACTTCAAGTAGTCTCTGGGAGGTTTACAGTTTTTAATTACAGTATGCAGGCTACACATTGCCCCCACCCCACCCCCAGCAAGCTGGGTACTCATTTTACTGACCTTGGAAGGATGGAAGGCTGAGGCAACCTTGAGCCTGCTACCTGGGATTGAACCCCAGGTCGTGAGCACAGTTTTACCTGCAGTACAGGCATTTAACCACTGTGCCACAAGGTTGCATTTCTGCAAAGGTTGCAGAAAAAAGATGGCTGGCTTTCATCTCAGTGGGCTGATAGTCTGCTAGGTTTTAGCTCAAACTTCTACGAGTCCTTATAATTAGTTCACTCAATATATTGAGTCTTTAACGGTTGGAAGTAGCAATGATTTGCTGCTATGTAGTTTTATTTCTACAAAATGGCATTGATCTTACACAGCAGACAAATTAGTTAAGCAGACTAAGGAAAGATGGAACTCACTGTGTGCTTGACTAGTTGTTATTATTATTTTATTATTTTATTATTTTAATTATTTTAAATATAGTTGATGTTTAATAATTCTTAATATTTTGGAGTTAATTTTTACTTTGATATTCTGCTGAAAACTGTTTTTGTCTCTGAATGTTGTTTGCTGCCCAGAGTGACCTTTTGGCCAGATGGGTGGGATAAAATGAAACAACAACAACAACAACAACAACAATTTTATCTTATAATCTGATCTTTGTATGCATATACCTTGGAGAGCAAATTTACAGTTGTGATGTATCCAGTATCCAGAACAGCTTTGGCTCAGCACCAGCCTCTCTGTGTTGGTCCTTGAAGGGGAAAATGATACCACCCAACCAGGGTTAATGCAGAAAACACTAATGGGATGCTGACTGTCAGCAGAAATAGATCAGTAGATACAGAACAAAAGGGCAAAATACTCCCCTGCTTTAAACTCTAAACAGTTTGTTTCATTGTGAGCATTTATAGATCAAACCTCTGCTTCTTCAGGCAGAAGAACTGCAGATATTTGTCCCCTATACTTATTTCATGGTAGAGAGATTCCTGTCCAGATGAGGACAGAGATAACAGACACAGTGATGAGGGCTGATTAGCACAGGAATGGGGCTATAAAAGCATTCCGTAGCAGATCCTATCTAGGGTGATGAACAGCATACCAGGTAGACTTGGCTGTCCCAAGGAGGCTACAATTTGTTTGTGGGGCAGCTCCGGTGTATTTTGTCTCCCCTGCCCATTATTATTGCCAGCACGTTGCAAGAGACTAACAGTTTCCTTTCTTTAAAAATGTAGGCTGACTCTTTCTCCCTTCTTCTAGGGAAGCCCTGGGACTGTGCAGCTTGCCCAAGGCTGCACAGGCTGGCACTACTCACAGGGGGCCTGGTGGGGGAATTGAACTCCCAACCTCTGGCTCTCCAACTGGGTACCTAAACCATTGAGCATACAGATCGAGAGCAGAGGGAACGGGAACAAAAGGTTGCCTTTTAGGGTGGGACATTTTCAGCAATTGTTGAAAACAGACCACCTCTTCTTCCCATGTGTAGTGATGAGAAGAGAGGAGAAGAATGGATTATAAAACTAGGAAAAGCAGCTGGTGGTGGGCAGTTTTAATGTTATTCTCTCTTTTAGCAGCCAGAAGATACATTTGAGATGCTATAAAACATTGCAAAGTGCCAATTCTGGGCACTGGAACAGCAAATTATCAGCAATGTGTAATTTTAGCCCTGGAAACATGACAAGGTCCAATGCTTCATGTCAGGGAACATAGGGAGAACCTACAGTAACATCTGTGAAGGGAAGGGAGTTGATACGCAACGTGGGAGAGCAGATCCCACTTTCTAAACAGGGATGTTTCCCTTCTCTGCCATTTATAGCAACTTTTGGGGACTCTTCATATGTGAAAGAGTGCTATCTTAATTCCAATCCTGTGCTGAGCTTGGGAGCTAATTCTGCAAAAGAAATTAGTTAGATTTCCAAGGGAAGAAAGGGGAGGTAACCAGTGATGCTTTACAGCGGCAATTCTTTCATTTCATCCCATAAACCTTTAATGGCATTAAAACAAAGGAAGCACACAAACAAAGACTTAACAGTTGCAAAGAACATTGTAAAATAAATCTCATAAATGGTCTAACTAAAGTTTACAGAGGGCTGCTCTATTTTAAAAAATACAGCTGTTAGAAATTCAACCACCCAAGCAGTGACTAGTTCAGAATTGTCCAGAAGGAGAAAGCCCCTATATATCCTTCAGGAGGGCCTGAGAAATCAAGGAGGATTTGCTCCAAGAAGAGTTTGCATAGCTTATTGTGTGCCAGACAGTGACACAAGATGTGGGAGACTGCGTCAGGTTGTAAGTGGCAAAAGTTACAAATCCTCTGAGCAAGAGGGATATTGTGGTATCTTCCAGACAAAACTGAAGAAGGAAAGATGCTAAATCTAGCTAACATAAAGGCATAGCAGCCATTTCTAAACAGATCCTGAAGTTCCTCATCTCTTACTGGAGAGGTCTGTGCCACACCAAGAGATGCTGAGAAGAGAACCAGTGACTTCTGTTTACTGTGGCCAGGGGGTGGGGAGACAAGCCATAGGAGGAAAGGCTGAAAGAACCTAGCATGTTAAGCCTAGAGAAAAGAAGACGGGGAAGGGGAAGAGATGTGAGAGGAGACTTGAAAGGTAGTCATAGAGAGGAGAGGCAAGATCTGTCCTCAATCATCCCAGAGTGCAAGGCGTGCAGCAATGGTCTGAAGTGACAGGAAGCCAGATTTAGGCTGAAGATCAAGGTGAACTACTTGACTGTGAGGGAAGTAGGGCAATGGAACCAATGGCCTTGGGAAGTGGCGAGTGCTACAATGCTGGTGGCATTCAACAGAAAATTGGATGGCTGCCTGTCAGGTCTGCTTTGGTTTGGATTCCTGTACTGAGCAGGGGGTTGGACTTGATAGCCTTACAAGCACCCTTCCAAGTCAATGATTCTATTTTTGCATTGAGCTACAGCCCTTTCCTGCCAATAACACCTGCACTTTTCTCAACCCCAAGAAATTTACCCCCCCCACACACACACGCACATCAGCATTGACCACCAGCTGCACACAATGAGTTACTCATATACATAACTGTGTTGCCTGGGATGTATGTATCAACTGATTTGCATGAACAATGGGAAAACAGACTTCATTGCACCCTCATTTGAATGTTCTACCCATAATGAGTAATTAAGAATACAGAACCCGTGCAAATACTGTAATTAGAAAGCTGTCTGCAAGACTGGGAAGAAAGTATAAGTAAGGGCAATTTTCTTGCTTTCTCTGTGACTCATCATGAAGCACAGACCACGTCCTTCAGATTCTCACATGTATGAAGCCGGCATTAATACAACTAGCCTGGAGGCTGGCTGACCTTACACAGACGGAGTCCTGTTCTGATGTCTTCTGATATATAGAGTCACATGGAGGTGACTTCAGCTTCTTGAAGGCTGTACCAGTGGAGTCATATATGTATTGACTGAGGTGCCCAAACTAGCAAGATTCCAAGTTATGTTCCCAGACAAGGACTATGTGAGGTCTTCAGAGCAGCACGGAGCCACCTCACAGTTGCTGCCTCCCGCTACACCCCTCAGCCATGGAACACCCCCTAGATAATAGGTTCGTTTGAAACTACTACTCTATTATGTGAATGCGCCCAAATATTAAAGATATTGTTCATCAAAGTGTGAAGCAGTGATGTCTATAATGTGGTAGTGAGGGGCAGGAGGGTCCATTCGGGTTCATTTTCTGTTCATGGTCCACAAAGGATCCAATTTCCTAGATAAGCATAACTTGGCATTAAGTTCAACTATATCATGAGTGATGTTGAGAATTTCTAAGAAAAGCTTTAATAACATTTTTGAGTAGCTTTACATTCTGTATAGCCTGCATTCTGTATTAAAACTGCAAACTGCCCAGAGACGACTGGAAGTGCTATGGTGCGGTATATAAGCAGAACTTATATTATATATTATGCTGAAGGAATAGGTGTTCTCCACGATAAGTGAGTTTATGCATAAAAGCCAAACAATGTGATGAACATACTCAAACAATGCCTAATTTCTTAACCAATTCGAAAGATGACATGGGATGGGACCTTGGTGCCTAGATCCTCACTTTTATCTACAAGTAATTGTCACAGCACCACTATCAATTGCGGTTCAGACTAACTAAACTTCCTTCTCAAAAAAAAAAAAAGATCTAAAAACATTTAGAAAAGATATACATTTAGCCTTCTTTTTCAAAAATGGTCACATTGGATATGTGAGATGTTCGTATACTCTCTTTTAATGGTTTGCTGCCATTCTTTGCTCTGCTTTTTCCCATGGATTATAGTCTCTTCTTTTCTGAAGAAATAGCACAGATTATTCCAACCCATCAGGGATCACACAGCACATAGAATAATAGAATCATAGAGTTGGAAGAGACCTCGGGGGTCATCCAGTACAACCCCATGCCATGGAGGAACCCCCATCACAGTATGCCCCATCACAGTACGCAATATCTCATTGGACTCAAGGACTGACAGGTCCCAGTCTTCCAGACCAATGGTGAATGATGAAGAGGAAGAGTGAACTGCTTCTTCATCAGTTGAAACACAGGTTTCTCTTCCCAGTTAGAATGGATAATTGATTAATTGCAAGTTAGTGGCAACTATCAGGTGTATAGTCATTCCTTGTATGATCAATTTTACTGATTAGATTAGTCTACATAACATTCTAATATCAAGCCAAATGCTGCCAATTAATGACAAATCAAATCAATTGACAGCAAAGGAAATATTGGCTTGATTTGTGCCAGTTAGGGATCATCAAGTGAATTTGCTAGTGCTACTGCAGTATAACTGGTTTTTACTAAACTGTAATCTAATAACTACAAGTGAATCACAAAGAGGTGAATCATCAGTCCTTCATTCTTCATCTTGAGACTGAGTCTAACAAATATTGCACGGTTAATATCCATATTTCTATTTTGTTGAGAAATTCTGCTTTGTTGCAACAAAAGCATTCAGATATCTCGATTTTGAGATTTAAGTTGGAAGCAGGGATGGCAGGGGTTGGAAATATATAAAACTATAATAATTCCAAGCTCCAGAAAGGTTATGAAAGAGAAAAACATGATCATTCCCATAAAGGCAATCTTGTTTTCATTTTATTTTAATGACATTTTAGATTTCCAATCTGAGAACAAAAGGTCAAGGCAGCTTTTCCTAACGAACTAGTTTGCATCGGGGTGGGCTTTGTTGAAAGTCATCCCATATTATCAGGTTTCTGCCAGCCTGAGAGCCACCAACGTTGTACTGGGTGGAAATCGCTCGCCTCTGATCTCCAGCAAGGCAGCAGCTGCATAAATGTTTCATACTGCCCTTTGCACGCTGGTGCTGCTGCCCAATGGCAGCAAGGTGAGCTAAGCTCAAGCCAATTAAGCCGTTCAGAAGTCTGCTTTCCCATCATTTGAGACAGAGTTTGCTTTAACAAGTCATACTTTACATGTAGGAGATGGCTTTTGGCCTTTCTAAAGCCTGAGAAGGTGCAACGGGTGTGCGCACACAGGACAGACCCTCTCTCTTGCTCGCCACCACCCATCAGATGAAGGCCATACCATTTCTTTTCAGCCGCAGGAATACCTTCTTCCCATCGTTTGCTCTGCATCCAGCTAATTAGGCTCCAGGAAGAAAAGGCACTTCTCTTAACACAGAGGGAAGGTGAGCAGAATATTTGGCAGGGAGGGGCTTGGCACATTTGAAGGGGGCCATAGACTGGAGGACGCTGCCTAGATGTCCTAAGCACATCCGATCTCTCCTGATTCTGGAAGCTAAGCAGGGTCATCCCTGGCTAGTACTTGGATGGGAGACCACCAGGGAAGACCAGCGGCTGTAGGTGCCTGGAGTAGGATCTGGCAAACCACTCCAGTATTCCTGCCAAGAAAACTCCATGTACATGGAGTCACGAAGAGTCGGTCATAACTGTAACGACACAACACACACATAGACTGGAGGAGAGTATTCACATACCACCTTAAAAAGTTCTTTGTTCAGCCTATATTTCTTTCATATTGCCTTTATGGCCATTTTTTTTAAAAAGTGAGAATAAGTAGGTTAGGCACTGGAGCACAGACCCAGAGTTTGGTTTCTCTCTGTGCCTTCTTGAGAGAGGCATTCTTTCCAGTGCTGCATTTCCAACACTGTTATTGTAGTGGTGGCAGCTGTTGAGCCCTGGGTAGTGATACTAAAGTCCCAGAAGTCATTAAGCTTTCTTCCAGATCTCCTTCACTACCAAAGAATTCTCCAGCAACTTTATCCTTTTAGGAACAGACGAGGCTACAATAATGAAGGAGTAAAAGCGAAAGGTTTGACAAGTACCCTCAGGGAAGAGAAACATGCTGAGTAATCCTTTGAAAGGGCAGTTCTTTCTTCCCATCTTGTACAAAAAACTTTCTCGCTAGGCATGAAGGCGGGAGGGGGGGGGATAAAAACCGTGCTGGATCGCTTCCCTTGAGGATGAATTAAGTAGGATTCGGAAGGAGGCAAATGGATCTGAGTTCAGTAGGCAGCGAATCGGCTCTTTTATTAATCCAGGTGGTAAACAAGCTCTCCAAGGTGCTGAGGTTATTTTGGAACCAGGCTTCAGCACCTCAGATAGCTCCTGTGATTACCTGAGGACAGGCATGTCCAAACTTCGACCCTCCAGATGTTTTGGACCACAACTCCCAGAATTCCAAGCCTGTATTTCCAATGGCAAAGGACTGTGGGAGTTGTAGTCCCAAACATCTGGAGGGCTGAAGTTTGGACATGCCTGCCTTAGGACTAAATCCTAGAGCAGTACCACTGATCTCTAAGCCACCCACACATCACTACTGGTTTCTGAAACCGATTGTTGTCACTGAAAATTGAGATCTGCACAGTGGTGGTGAAGGTGAAAAATTTAAGAAGTGACACAATATCATTGTGAAAGCCCCCTTTCCCCATAATAGGGTGCTGCTCTCATTCCTACCAACAGATCAACTGATATAAACTCACCTAAGAGGAAATCGTGTGTCAAAACCAAGTTATGCCCCAAATACTTTGCCCTGTAGCAGGAATAGCAGGTGTAACCCGTACGAAATACTGGTTCAACCCAAGAGGACTAAGAAAGAGCAGGGCTGGAAGTAAGAGATTTGAATCAGAACGAGTGGGAAAGCTGAAGAGGTTGGAGCTGCTGTTGCCACTTAGACCACTAAGGACTTTGCCAACGTGGTCTAGGAATACTTTCTATAAGTTTGTGTTGAAGTGGGTGAGTCTTCATAGTATATGAAATATAAGTAATATTTTATTCTACAGTTCTGAAGACTATGTAGGTGGAGTTGATTCTTCCACATTATGGATGCCTGACGCAGCTGAGGAAGATGTATGGAATGTTTGTCTGAATCTGAATCCAAAGGACATTTGAACTTTGCAATTCTACCAGCAAATTCTGTGTTGGTGCTGTTGCTGAGGCCTTGTGTGCAAAAATTGTAGAATTTTTGTTGCTATACTTGCTCATGCTGTCTGTTATGTGTTTGCAGGGTTCCTCAATAGATATCTAATAAGTAAATAGCCAGATAGACTTTAAAAAAGTGACACTCACATGAAGGACCAGAACCCTAATGGGTAATACCATGCAGAGAGAGAGAGAGAGAGAGAGAGAGAGATTATGCAAGTTGTTCTTCCAACTTTCTGGCCATCTTTTGCATGTCTGTGCTTACAGCTACTTGTGTGACCTGCACTGTCAAACAACTGGAGCACTCCCACACAGAGATTAAAGTTGAATTGATGCCAACCCAGGAGACTCCTGGCCACTGTATTGGTGCTGAAGAAATTCAACCTTGACCAAACCATCCTATATGTTGGTTAAAGAAGAGCCCCAGTGATTCAGAGAGGTACAGTATTCTCCACATGGCAGTGACACACACACGCACACACACACACACACACACACACACACACACACAGCATCACAAATGGAGAGTCAAACACTTATGTGACTTTTGCCAGACATTTGCAGAAGCCTAACACTGAGCTTGTAAATACTGGACCAGAATAACTCATCTGTAGACTAATAATTAAAGAAGGGAAATTTGGTACTTGTTTTGTGAGATATATGTGCAGATGCTGCAGGTGGTCTATGGACATGGTGGGAGATGATCCAACTTATTTATACAAACTTCTATGGATTTATACACTGCCTTTCAATCTTACTTTTTCTCAATTCAGGAATAAGTCAAGGACAGGAGGAAAAGGCGGGGTAGCAGGGGGGCTGTGGATGGCAGGGGACGGCGACGGGCATGGGGGTGGGTGGCAATGGGCGCAGGGGGTGGCAGGCAGATGGCAACGGGCGGCGGGGGATGGACGGCGGTGGCCAGCGGTGGGGGGCGGCGGCAGGGGGCAGCAGGCTGCCCAGCGCCCTCTGTCCATTTTGGCGCCCTAGGCAACTGCCTAGTTCGCCTTAATGGGTGCGCCGGCCCTGCATATGCTGTATGGACAAAGTAGATAAGGAAAAACTGTTTTCCTTATTGCACAACATGGCACTCCATTAAACGTTTGGGTGCTAGATCTCTGTTGGTTCTAGGTGGGTGGGATATAAATAAATAAGTAAATAAATAAATAAATATGTACCATCCTCTAGAGGTGGCATTCATTTTTACACATTCTTTGGAAACTATGATAAAGAACCTCCACACCACCTACTGTGCTTTCTTTAAATTGTGTAACCCTCCCTGGTGAATTAATGCTAATGAGGAACCAGTTGCATTATGAGGCACTCCACCAATTGCACAAAAAAGTCATGCAATTCATTAGCAGCAAACTCCCGGGACTAGACAATTTACCGGTAACTTATACACGCATTGGAGACCTTGCTAGTGAAAGGATCAGTGTGCAATAATGGCTCATAGACTTGGAAGAACTCGCCCCCTCCCCAATTTCTGAGCTTCATGGATATTTCAAAGAGAACAGGGAAGTGCCTAAAACACGCTGTACCTCCATAGAAGAAGCCAGTTCTGCTGTGTTTTTTTCCAGCAACTTAAAGTCAAGCAACTGAAAGCCGATCTTATTTTCCTAACCAACGGCATGCCACCACCTTCTGCCTTCATCCTAAAAAGTGTATTGGACTGAGTGGGGCTGACAGGAGATGATTCAGAAGCGATACTCCATTTGTGTGGGCAGTTGTCAAGTTGTTATCCACCCCCTCGAATTCAGGAATAATTGTAAGCACTCTTGATTCACTGTCAAGTCACGTAGACACCGCAAGATGGAAGAAACCTTTCTGAAGAGTAACACCCGGAAATTAGGGCCAAAGAGACTGTGTGAGGGAGGAGATATTCTTGTTCTCTTCTCAGCCAGACACATTTTTCCAGCAGTTTCCTCACACAAAATTTCTTCCCCAGTTTTGGAAAGACCAAAGACCCTACAGATGAATATCTTCACTCATTTCATTCAGGCAAACAGGCATTTTAACATGTCACCCACCCCACCCCACCCCCGCCCTGACTCCTGGCTGCCTCCTGGGCAAGACTACAAGATTGTCAGTGGATACCACCTGGAACATGCCCGATCTCATCTAGTAAATTTGGCATTTGGGTGTGTGTGAAAAATTCACATAAATTTTTGTTTGTTTGTTTGCTGGTGGTGGTGGTGCTGAGTAAAAATCCAATCTCTTCAGTCTTATGCAGAAGACATAAAATATATACAACGGTACCTCTACTTAAGAGCATCTCCACTTAAAAGCAATTCAACTTGACAGCAGAAAACCGTTGCCATTTTAATTGCTGCCTTACAAATTTCAGATGTGGTCTGCTCTACTTACAAATGTGATTTTTATTTTAAATTTTAAATTTTTTAATTTTATTTTTAGATATGGTATCTCTACTTATGAGTTGTTCGACTTAAGAGCATGCACTTGGAATGGATTAAATTCGTAAGTAGAGGTACCACTGTAAATTAAATCTCACAGCCGCTTTTATTTTTTTACCTTTTTTTGTTTTGGACAGACCGAGGATCACCATTCATTGCATTCCATTTAAAACTGGGCTGAAAATAAGTTAGCCTAAAACACATGGTTCAAGGGGGGAAAGTAATAAATTAGGACGTAAAAATCCTAGGTCCGAATGCCTGATCAGCCATGGAAATTTACTTGAAAGCGGGGTGGAACTGATAAAACCACTCCCTAAAGACCTCACCTATCTTGAAATCTCTACTACGGTCACTACGCATCTGTCCTCCTGACTTGTCAGTACAGAAAAACAACAAAAGCATGTGTGTATGTGTGAGAGAGGGGGGGGAGGGAGGGGGAGGGAGGGAGGGAGGGAGGGAGAAAGAGAGACCCATGCAAAACCTGGGAAAATATCAAACTGTGGGAACCACTCAAGGGTGGTGAGTGCCAAATTAGGACCCTAGGATTCCATGACACCTCAGTTTGAGAGTTTCAAATTGCCCAGCTTTTCTGTTAAATTAGAGTTAATGGTTTACACTCTGCTTCACAGTTTTGCTATCACTTTTGAACTGTGTACAGACAATTGTTCATTACAGTTCACTGCTATCTTTGCGATGTTGGTGGTGGAAGCATGTACTCTGATATCCAACTACCAAAAGGGAATTATTATTATTTTCTCAGCAGATGATCTAGAGTTTACATGGAGCCACTGTGTAGGTTCTTCCTCCCCCCCCCATCCCCTCTGCCAGATTTAGTAGTGAAGTCACTGTTTGTCTTTAAACAAATGCAGACAGAGAAGACACACCTTCATTTCAAGCTACTTTCAGGATCTTAGTATCCTTCAGGCATCAAAGCTTAGCTTGGAAACAAGATATGTGCTTCCAATGTGCCTTGCAGCCAATGCGCATGTTCAGAGAAATCTGTTTCTAGAAGTGGTGCTCCATCATTTTATGAAAAAGGTATGCCTGTGGAAATGCATTGCAGAGATAAGTACATGTGGGATCTAAGCATCAGATTCCTTTACAGTACACAACAAAGCAGAACACACTGGGAGAAAGAAAATGTTTCAAGAAGACAAAAGATCCCATTCTTTCTGTGTGCGTTTTGACTCTTATTTTAAAGACAAAGATCAATAGAAAACTGAGCAGCACAGCAGGAGTTGTGTCATGGTAGGCACATTGTACAGCTCTTTGGGAGAATCAAGGGTTGACATGGCCCTCCACCCCTGAGATGTTGGTCATTCCAGGTGTAACCTCTCAGCAATCTGCAGCATGTGCCCATCTGTGTGGCATCACAAAGAATTTGACAAGGTGGTCTGAAGGTACCTTTTAAATAGTGAAAGGTGGAGAAGGTGATTCTAAGAAAGCAGGAAATACAAGGGGTTATGTTGCTTACAGAAATCAACAAGTGGGTCCTAGAGCAAATCAAGCCTAAACTTTTTTCCGGAGGCAAAAAATGTTGACACTGAGGGTGTCCTACTTTAGGCACCCCATGAAAAGGCAGGATTCTCTGGAAGAGACCCTCATGCTGGGGGAAAGGAAGAAGGCAGGAGGAAAAGAGGAAAACCAAATATGAAATGGACTGACACCCAACATGAAGCCATGGGCTCGAATTTGCAAGAGCTGAGCAGCACTGCTGCACACAGGGCATTTTGGAGACCACTCACTTGTGGCATTGCCATTACCTGGAAGAGACTTGAAGGCAAACAATAATGACACCATTAAAACGAAGTGTTTTGTTCCCTTTAAACAGCAGCTGTTGCCAAGATTAGCGCCCCAGAATGAAAATGCCTGTTGATGGAAACAATAGGCAGGCTCTGTTTTCACACACCTGACTGGCTGAGCATCCTCTGAAATCAGATTCTGGCAGATGAGAGCCACATGCCAACTGGCAGGCAGAAAGGCTAAAACTCTGCCAATGAAAACGTCTTCTCTGAAGCAGGCCTGGTGCTAGGCGGTGTCTCCTTCCTCTCAGATCTAATGAAAAATTCACATACTTAAATTCCAATCAAGCAATTTTCTGAATGTGCGTCTATAAAATTAGATCTGCAATTAGTCACTCACTGGTGCCTGATGGGTTATTTTTAAACCTGGCTCTGGGATGGCCTGCTTTTCCTTTTGGATGATAAAGTGGAAAGTTAGAGAAGGGTTGAAGGAAGAGAGGCAGAAGGGGATGAGCTAAAACCGAGGGAGAATGGACTATGAGAGAGGAGGCCGCTGAGCCAGATCAATAGCTGGGAAGTAATACTCACTATAGAAGCAGTTATAAATTTATTACAAGCATATGGGCAGCGAAGCTTTTGCAATTTCTATTAGGCTGCTACACTTATGAGGCTCAATCCCACAAGGTAGGTGGTATGCACTTTCCTCTGAACTTTGTCCAGCCAGAAATGTAAGTTGCAAGCAAGAGCTGCAATAAAAAAGCTGCACCAAGAGATGCTGTTCAGGGTTGCTGTTCATCAGACATGCCCTTTTCCAGAATATATTTCAATATGCATTCCACTCAATTTCTCTCTCCCCCTGCCAGCAAGATTCAATAAGCAGCATTTTGTGGTCACTAAAACTACTCAGCCTTCAATGAATTGTTTCTGCCCTTCACTTCTGTTTCTGTCTCCCTGCTTCTCCGTACCCTCATTTTTGTCACTTTGTCAACCTTGACATTCTCTCCAACCCAGTGATACCTCCTGGACATTGCCGTTTTGCCTGTACAGGGATACACACACATGTTGAACTGTGGATACACAGGGAATTATATGTCCTGGAATTAACTCAGCAAGATTTATATAGCCTGGCTCAATATGTTTTCCTTTCTTTCCAGGATCAACTTGTTCACCATAAGTTGACTGGATATTTGCAGTATTTACAGTAGGACCCAGGTATCTCCTGGGGATCAGTTCCAGACCTTCCCTTCTATAACAAAAACCGTGGATAAAAGTGAATGTCAAAAAACCCTCAAAACTGCTGTTTGCTTTACAGCTGCTGTTTTGTGACAGTAGCTTGTTTTACATCTGCTGTTTGTGACAGCAGCTTGCTTTATGTCTGCTGTTCTATGATAGTAGCTTGCTTTATAGCTGCTGTTTGTAATAGCAGCTTGCTTTGCAGCTGCTGAATTATTTAATTTTTTCCTCTGCCAACCGTTAATGAATCAGTGGATACGGGGGTCCTACTGTATTTGAATCACAAAAGTACACTAGGAAACATTGTAATCAAAATCCTACTAGGACATCCACCATCATGGTTGTAAATGTGAAAAATGATTATTTTGTTTGCTTGTTTGCTTGTTTGTTTAAAATGTACAACAGGCCACTGCATCATCTCAGTGGCACAAGGGGGTACATAAGAACAGCCTTGCTGGAAGAAAACAAATCTGGCAACACACTAAATTGACAATTACAGGCTCATCGCCAATGTTCCATTTATTAGCAAGGTGGTCGAGAAGGTGGTGGCAGACTAGCTTTTTGGATGAAATGGATGCCTTTGATCCATTCTAGTTGGGGTTCAGCCTGCGCCATAGTATGGAATCGGCATTGGCTGCCTTGCACTATGACGTGTTGAGGGAGGCCAACATGGACAAATAGTTCTTGTTGGTTCTCCTTGACCTCTCAGCTGCCTTTGATACTGTTGACCATGGTATCCTCCTGGGGAGGCTCTCTGAGTTAGGGATCAGAGGCACTGCTTTGCTGTGGTTCCGTTCCTTCTTGGAGCACTGTCCCCAGCGAGTACAGCTGAAGGAGATGACTTCCACCCTTTGGTCCCTCAATTCTGGGTTGCTACAGGGGGGTCAGTCATCTCTCCCATGCTCTTTAACATCTATGAGTCCACTGGAGGAGGTCGTCAGGAGGCATGGGGTTTCGTGTCATCAGTACGCTGATGACACCCAGCTCTGTATCTCCTTTTTTTCCATCTGCAGTGGATGCCATTTCATCAGTGAATTGCTGCCTGGAAGATGTGCTGGAATGGAAGAGGATGAATAGACTGAGGTTGAACCCGGGCAAGAAGGAAGTCCTTTGGGTGGCGGTGCCGGGTGTTGGCGGCCTGGGAAACTCCTCAGTTTTGGGGGAGTGACTTTTCCCACCCAGGATGAGGTACGCAGTCTGGGCATAATATTGGACCTGGCGCTCACCTTGAAAGCCCATGTGGCATCAGTGGTCCATTCCACACATTACCATCTCTGGCAGATACCTCAGCTGTGTGCCTTCCTGGAACCTGGAGCACTCATTACGTTGGTACATGCACTCATAGCCTCAAAATCTGACTACTGTAGTGCACTCTATGTGGGGCTGCCTTAGAAGTAAATGTGGAGGCTCCAGCTAGTGCAGAATTCTGTGGCTAGACTAGTAATGGGGTTAAAGAGATACCATCATGTCACCCGTACACTGGCCGCACTGCCCTGTCTGCCAATCCGTTAACATATTGACTTCAAGGTTCTAATGCTGACATACAAAGTCTGACCTAAATGATTTGGGACCTTGCTATCTGTCAGAATGGCTCCTGCCACAGAATATTGCCCAAAACATTCAATCTTATCAAGCAGGTCACCTGAGGGTGCCCACCCCAAAGGAAGCCTGAAAATCAGTGACAAGGAACTGGGCTTTCTCGGTGGTGGCCCCTCCCTCGCTTATGGAATCAGCTCCTTGCTGACATTTGTCTGGCTCCTACACTGTCAATTTTCAAAAAAAAATCTCAAGGGATGGCTATATAGAAAGGCTTTCCCTGGCTATTAATTCATCCTTTCTTGATTCACTGATATTTAATCCACCCTTTCCGTTTGAGTTATCCCTCTGATTTTTACGATGATATTGTTGATTTAGTTCTGTTCATTTCACTTATTGACCACATTTTGATATCGTATATTGTTCTTGTTTGGTTTGTTGAATTATTTGTACACCACCCAGAGTGGCCTTGTTGCTAGATGGTGCAATATATAAGTCGTCGTCGTCGTCATCGTCGTCGTCATCATCATCATCATCATCATCATCATCATCATCATCATCATCATCAAAGTCCACCATTTTATTAATACTAATTCCAGAGCACTAACACAGCTGAATTGGAGCATAGAGAGTCAACACCCATGTGCAAGCGACAAACACTCAAAAATACATCTTCCAGGACAGTATTGTTTCATTCAGCTTCTGAGTCTGTTAAAGCACAAGTTCTTTCACTCCTATTGATAGGCAAATCAGCACATTTGGGGAAATTCTTGTCAACCAGTTGAACTGAACATGATGACTGTTATTTAGTTACAAGCCTTCACAAGGGTCAGAGAGAGCGACCGCATCATCTTTTATACCCAGTTTTGAGTTGGCATTTTTTCTTCCAAACCTTCAAGTCCTTTCATCTGCTTTCACTCAGAAGCATTGCACTCTGGACCTTCCCTCTAACGATGGGCATTTTCAATATTTTAACATGAGAAATAATCCAGGAAATAATTTGATTTGGGTGCATTGTTTCAGATCCTCACAGGAAATGAGATTATGAATAATATATGCCAGTTTTAGTCTGTCACCTCTAGTTTTAAATTCGGCAGCCAGGTCACTACAAATTATACTGACTCATTCTCCTTCCAGAATCATCAGTGACCAAGATGTTTGCCTACTCATGGAAAGGGGGGCATCAGATCCAGTGGTGTAGCATGGGTTTGTAGCACCGAGGGAAGCCGAGGGAAGTCAACTCTTGTGGGTCACGTGGCTCCATCCAACATGTGAACAGAGTGGAACATGGGGGTATGGTGGGACAGGCCTCCAGAATCATACCACTAAGAAGAAACTGCTCAAGGTCTACGCTGTCAGAAGCTGCAGTGGTGATAGCTCAGACGTGGACTGCTAGGAGGGGGCAGAGAAAACAAGGAGCAGCTGTAGAAGCGTACTGGGCAAGGCAGCCTGCACACCCCTATGAATTTTGCACCCAGGACAACTGCCGTTCTGGAAGAAATGTCTTATGAGGAATGGCTTAGGGAACTGGGAATGTTTGGCCTTTCAAAAAGAAGGCTGATAGCTATGTTTAATTATTTGAAAGGATGTCATATCAAAGAGGGAACAGGTTTGTTTTCCATGGCTTCAGAGACTAGGGCTTGGGGCAATGGTTTCAAACTACAGTACAGGGAAAAATCCATTTGAACATTAGGAAGAACTTTCTGATGGTTAGAGCTGTTTAGCAGTGGAAGATGATGCCACAGAGGGTGGTGGAGTCTCCTTTGAAGGTTTTTAAGCAGAGGCTGGATGGCCATCTGTTGGTAATACTGTGATGGGGTTCCTGCATGGCGGGGAGTTGGACTATATGGCCCTTGAGGTGTCTTCCAACTCTATGATTATATGATTCTATTATTCTATGAACCACCACCACAAACCAGATTCTGTCTGATCATACAATTTTTGTTGAGTCTGGTACAATGTCAACTACATTTCCATCAGAGAAAGGCAGAGGCCTGCAATTTTATGGAAGGGAGCAATGGAAACAGAGATGAAAATACAGGTTTTCAGTTTCATAAATTCAGCAATCCCCTCTCAGTAAGTAGTTATATAAATATATATTAAATGGCATTTGAGTCATTTATGCAGTGTTTCAGACACCAACATTCTTCATTCAAATAATCTTTTCTATATTTTTCCCCATCCAGGAAACCTGTGCATAGAGATGGGCACAAAACAGAAAACCCATGGTTCGGGTTCTTCTGTTTCGGGCCAACCCTTGGTTCAGTTCAGTTCAGTTTCATATGGGTGGTGGCAGTGGCAACGACCGTGGTGATCCTGGTGGTGGTGGCGGCAGTGGTGGCAGGGGCTTTTTGAGGTGCTGGCTTTGGGCCAGCGCCTCGTTTTATTTGTTTGTTTGTTTGTTTGTTTGTTTTAGAGTGCTGGCCACGTGCTCCTGGGGCCAGGTCAGTGCCCCCTTTTAAATTATTTTTTTTTTTTGTTTTTGTGGCTCCTGGGGCTGGGTCAACGCTACTTTTTTATTATTTATTTTCTTGATTTTAGAGAGCAGACCACACACACCCTGGGGCCGGATCGGCACGTCTTTTTAATTATTTTTTATTTTATCTTTTTGTTTGTTTTAAAAGTCCCCCGCGGCTCCAGGGGCCGAGTTGGCACTCCTTTGTTGTTGTTGTTGTTGTTGTTGTTGTTGTTGTTGTTGTTGTTGTTTTGTTTTGTTTTGTTTTGTTTTGTTTTGTTTTGTTTTGTTTTGTTTTGTTTTGTTTTGTTTTGTTTTTAAAGTGCCGACCACGTGGCTCCAGGGACTAGGTTGGCACTTCTTTTTTTAAAATAATTTTTTCCTTGATTTTAGAGTGCCAACCATGCAGCCCTGGGGCCGGGTCAGCGCGCCTTTTTTATTTTATTTTATTTTATTTTTGTTTGTTTGTTTTAAAAGTCCCCAGCTGGGGGCTTTTTAAGGTGCTGGCTTAGGCCAGCACCTCTTTTTGTTTGTTTGTTTGTTTGTTTTTAAAGTGCCGACCACGTGGCTCCTAGAGCTGGATCTGCACTTTTTAATTTTTAATTTTTTTCTTGATTTTAGAGCTCCAACCATGTAGCCCCTGGGGCCGGGTTGGCGCTCCTTTTTTAAAAAAATTAATTTTTGTTTGTTTGTTTTAAAAGTCCCCAGCCAGGGGCTTTTTGAGGCGTTGGATTGGGGCCAGCGCCTCTACAGGCCTACCTTCCCCGCTGAGTTCCAGGACCAGGAGGACTGCAGCCAGGACAAGGTAGGAGGGGGGTAACAATAAACAAAGCGAATGAAACAGAAATTTCCATTTTGTTTTGTTTTGTTTTTCTTTGATGGGTTGGTTCGTTAATTGTTTCGTTAGCTAACGAAATGAATAATGAAATGAATTAAAAGTTCATTTTGTGCCCATCTCTAAAAGATATTCTGAGATGTCCCTATGGACTTCCTGCAGAGTATTTGCATAAGTCATCTGGGCTTCACCATCATCACCCTACTTTAGGTATGAACCCGGCTATTGAGGTCTCAGGGGCAAAGGTCATAAACCCCTAACCTGCCCCTTTCCCTCCACTGGTGGTCCTGTCAAGTTTGTTGCTGCTAAAGAGCCAATCATGATGCCACAAGGCTTCTAAGAAGATTATTCAGCATTAGAAGGGAAGTGTATAAACTAGCCCTTTGTTGCTACCCTGTGACATCAAATCCAGACCCAGGGAGCCCCAGATGTAGACAGGAGGATGCACAAATATTATAGCCTAGGTTTTTCCCACATCTCTCCAACTAAACCACAAGTGCCCTTTAGAACAAGCATTGTGTATGTTCTAAAACACTGTATGCTTGGTGGTGGTTTGTTTTCTAGAGTTACTAGTTCAAAGGTGCTGGTAAGAGAAACTGGAAAGACTCAAGCTATAGTTTGCCACAATCCACTGCCAAATTAGATAATAAAGCAGAAGAACACAACAAAAATCAAACTGGATCCAACCAAAGTCCTCTTTCCTCTGAATTTCCATCCTCATAATGGCCATCAGGAAATCTATGGGGAGCCAGCCATTAGAGCACAAATATAAGAATGTGGTGGTGCCATTCATTTATCCTGACCTTCAACTGATTTACAGAGGCAGTTTGCCTTTGGTTTGGGTAGTGGTCTACAGCCACCCTGATTAGTTGTCACCTTATCTCTGTGAAGTTATCTCCACCATGTTTAAAGCCATCCTTGTTGGTAATCATCACTATATTTTGGAGCCATCACAACACAGGTGGGCTGGATAGTCCAAGATGATCCACAATAGTGTAAAACAGGGAGACTGAATTTATGCAGGGGGTGGGGCATCATCTAAACTCACTGATATGCATAAGCAATTGAACTCAACTGGGGCTTAGTGGTGAGTAAAATATATTAGGATAAGGATGTGAGAAAGAAAAGTGTTTTTCCAGTTTTGAAGGACGCTTGGGATGGTCTTCATAGCATCCTGTCAGTCATGGCAGAGAGCTGATTTCTTTGCTCCTAGACCACCATTGCCAATGAAAGAGTTTTGCCATTCCCAAGCAAATAACACTGGCTTTCCTAATCTGGAATCTCAGATAGTGTTGAGTGATAACTTATCATTTCCAGCCAACATGGCCCATTGGTCAGAAATATTTGGAATGATGTCTCAGTATCATCTGGGAAAGGCTGACAGTACAAGCAAAATATCAGGAAGAAAAACTTCCAGAACATGGCCAAACAGCCCGAAAAACTCACAACAACTATTGGATCCTGGCCATGAAAGCCTTCAAGAATACATCTATTAGCTTCAATGGGACTTTCTTGATGGTGAGTTATGCTCACAGCATGAAAAGCAGAAAGAGAACCATTTTGAAAAGAGCATTTTGAAAAACAGAAGTTCCACACAGGATTGCCCATTCATTGTGAGTGTAAATACTAATTACTTCTTTGTTAATTTCTCTTGAAGTTAAGACGGGGAATGTGTAATTCTCTTTTGGCAGAAAACTATTAAATATATTGGTTTGTAAATTAAAATACTCAAGACATGCTTTACAGGTCAGCATCGAATGTCTTACATTATGACGGCTTTAATTATTAAAGAGAATTCACGGTCCTGAGGAATAAAATTATTAGCAACATTATTAACAGGAAATTGGGAAGACAGGGAACAGAAGAATGAAAGATCGAGATGGAACTACAAATAAACTACTATGACTCCTGGATTTTTTCCTTCTCTCTTCTGCTATTTGATTTTGATGGAACTTTGGGGAGAAAGGCGGCATAAAAATAAAGTTGTTGTTATTATTATTATTATTATTATTATTATTATTATTATTATTATTATT
>JAHTLZ010000065.1:4369509-4413217 GCA_023846285.1 Phrynocephalus versicolor
ATATCACAGATTTTCAATTATCGTTGGTCGGGTAGCGTCCCTAACCCGCACGATAGGCGGCGGCGGGGTGTGTGTCACTGTATATATATATATAACCTAGCCTTTTTGCTCTCAAGTGGGAACAAAATATCTTACTGGCCATTTCCCCCCACTCATGTCTCTTTGTACATCAAGACATGGATCAGAATATTTATTAGATCCTTACCTGAAAGGCTAACAAGTTTTATTTGGCCTAGGCTTTCATGGGCTATAGCCCTCTTCTTCAGATGCACAGCAAAAGATGGAGATGAAAAAAAGCAAGGACTGCTGTTGAAAAGCATTTGAAGAAATGGACTGCAACCCAAGAAAGCTTATGATAGAGAAAACTTTGTGGTATCAAGGACCCCTTCTTGTGTTTCATTGCTTTTCTTGAGAACAATGGGATTCCCCAACTCATGAATTCTAGTTTTCCATCAAGATAAAAAAGGACCTAAGAGCAAACTAACAAGGTAGGCCTATGAATCAACAAATAAGAGGCAAATAATAGGAGGTAGCAAAATACCCTCAAATGGAGATTTTTTTTTATTTATTTTTATTTTTTAATATAAATTTTATTATTTCACAAGACAAGTTAAGACAACAGTACAATAGCGTCTCATTATTTATCCATTCTATAGGACCAATATCCTTTTCAGAATCCACCCACTAATTCATCTTCCAACACAGTTAATTGTGACACACACACAAGTAAATTGATTCTTTTAAAATTTTACATTCCAGCAGTCAAAATTATTCCCCATAACAGATTCTTCATTTTTTGTGTTAATTCCATACGTTAATAAGGGCTTCCAGGTTTTCATAAATGTATCATGTTTTATTTCCCCTCTATATATTTTAATTTGATAGGTCAACTTTTCCATAAGAGCCATTTGCCAGATTCTGTTCAGAAATTTTTGTAGTGAAAGATCTTGAGCATTTCTCCAATTTTTTGCAATTTCAGCTCTTGCTACACCAATCAGATTTGCTATTAAGTCTTTATATGATAATTTTTCATTTCCATCCTTAAATATTGAAAATAATAGTAAAGCTTCATTTATAATTATTCTTTGTTTTAACAGGGTTTCTATCCATTTAATTATTTCCTGCCAATATGCTCCTACTTTGGGGCAAGAGATCCACATATGTTCTAGGGTGCCTTTACTTCCACAATTCCTCCAACAATTATCTGGAATTTCTTGATTGATTTTATGTAACTTTGTGGGATACCAATACCATCTGTGAGCTACTTTTAACACCAGTTCTTTCGCTTTAGTTGATATTGATTTGTAAGGATATGTGTTCCATATTCCCATCCATTCTTTATCAGATATACTAATATTTAAATTTGTTTCCCAGGCTACTTTGGATCCCATGCCCCTAGCAAATGCTTTTTCAATCAACTGTTTATATATGATTGAAGTTATACCCTTTCTTTTATTTCGATCCTTTTCTATACAGTATTGTTCGAATACTGTAAGTGTTCTCATGGGTCCGTATCTTTGATATAATTGGTTTGCCAAATTTCTTACTTGTATCAATTGTAGCCAATTTGCTTTTATTTCCTTTGTTTTATCTTCCAACTGTCTAATTGTTATTGGTTTCCCAGCCTCCAATAAATCTCTTATTCTATAAATTCCAATTTGTTTCCAATTTTTAAATTGTGCATATTTCTCTCTTGATTTAAATTTAGGATAATCCAGCATAGGGCACAAAGGAGAAATAGGTGGAGCAAAAATGTTCATATACTTGCACCAAATTTTCAGTGTCTCACAAGTATAAGGATTTCGTATTTGCTCCTTTTTTCTAATTGGTTCCCTTGTAAAAATATAGGTATTAACTAATCCAGTTTCCTCACCTTTTTCCATTTTGACCCAATCTGGGATTTCTTCTATCTGAATAAACTTTATAGCTTGAGTGATTTGAAAAGCTTCATAATATTTTATTAATTGTGGTATTCCCAGCCCCCCTTTTTTGCTTTGACCATATTTAACACTGCTTATGAACCTTATTTTCTTCCCCTTTCCTCCAATAAACTTCTCCATATTTTTTTGCCATAGTTTAATTTTTTTAATTTCAGGTTGTAATGGTATATTTTGAAATAAAAATAAAAATTTTGGTAATATATATGCTTTAACTAATGCTATTCTTCCCAGCATTGACATATTCAGTTTTGTCCATTTTCTAATTTTTTCTTTAACTGAATTAAATACTATTTTATAATTTCTATATATTAATTGGTTTTTACTTTTTGTTATCCATATTCCCAAATATTTGAAAGTTGAGTAGCATAAGTCCAGATTTGACTTTTTTTTAATTTCCTTTTGCTCTGCTGTAGAAATATTTATACATAACAATTTAGATTTTTGATAGTTAATTTTTAGGCCCGTATAATAACAATGTTCTTGTAGTATATGTTTTAATGTTTCTATGCTTTTTAATGGATCCTCCAAAAACAGGAGCATGTTATCTGCGTAAAGGTTTATTTTATGGTTTTTATTTTTAATCACCAATCCTTTAATATTTCCATTTTCTCTTATTTGTGAAGCAAGTGGCTCGATTGCTATTGCAAATATAATTGGGGATAAAGGGTCCCCTTGTCTCGTTCCCCTACAAAGAGTGAATTTATCAGATTCTATTCCATTGATAAGGACCTTAGCCTCCGCTCCTATATATAAATTCTTCAAAAGATTAATGAATTTTCCACCCATCTTCATTTTTTCTAATAGACTAAACATATACCACCATTCTACACGATCAAAAGCCTTGAGGGCATCTAACGAGAGGACTGCTAATTTCTGTTTTTCTTTATTTGCTATATTTATGACATTCAGAACTCTACGAATAGCATCCTGCATGTGCCTTCCTGGCATAAATCCATATTGATCTTTGTGAATGTACTCAGTAATAAAACTATTTATTCTCTGTGCCAATATTGAAGAAAAAATCTTTTGGTCTTGATTTTGTAATGTTATTGGTCTATATGATGAGGGGAGGGTTGGGTCCTTATCTGGTTTTAATATAGTTATTATTCTAGCTGTTCTCCATGATTTTGGAATGTCTTCACCTTCCATTATTGAATTAAACAATTTTAACAGATGCCCTATAATATCCTCTTCCCAAATTTTATAAAATTCTGGTATAAACCCATCGCAACCTGGCGATTTCCCTTTTTTAATTTTTTTAATAACTGATTTTATTTCCATTACTGATATTGGGGAGTTAAGTTGCTCTTTATGGTTCTCTGTAATTTGACTAACTGGTAATGTATTTACAAATTCCTTAATGTTTGTATCTGGTGTTAATTCTGTCTTATATAAATTTCTATAATACTCCATAAATGTTGTTACTATTTGCTGCTGTGAGGTTACTATTTTTTCATCTTCAGTTTTCACTGAAACAACTGTCCTCTTTATTGCTTTCTTTTTTACTGCATAAGATAATAACTTAGAATTCTTATTCCCATGTTCATAATAATTTCTCTTTAAATAGTTCATTGCCATCTGAATCTTACTTGTGTCTAGTGCATCTAATTCTGTTCTGGCTCTTGCTAGTTCAATATATACCTTTTTTGATCCAGATTTTTTATGCTGGTCAGTGAGATTTTTTATCTTATTTTCTAATTGTTCTTGCAATCTATTTCGTTCTTTTTTTAATCTGGAGCTTTCCATAATAAATTTTCCCCTTAAATATGCTTTTAGGGTGTCCCACAGTAATGCAGGTTTCATTCCTTCTTTATCATTTATTTCATAAAAAATCTTTATATCTTCTTTTATTTTTTTAATGATTTCTGTATTTAAACATATATTGGAACTTAATCTCCAGATTCTAGGCTTATTTCTTACTTCCTTGTTAGACCATGTGACTTTTATTGCTGCATGATCGGAAGTTATGAAAGGAGCAAAATATATACTCTCTAGATGGGGTATCAAATTTTCTGAGATAAAAATATGATCTATCCTTGAGTAAGTGGCATATTTTTTTGAAAAAAATGTGTAATCTTTCATTTTGGGGTTTAAAAGTCTCCAACCATCTATTAAACCAGCTTTCTTAATTAATTTTTCAATTTTGCTTCCATCACTTGAAACTTTCCTTTTTTTGGATGTTGTGTCCAACTTTTGATAAAAAAATACAATTTGTGTCCCCACCCAAAATAATATCACCCCAGGCAAATTTTTTTGCCACTCTCAACAATTTTTGCATAAAAGCTGCTTGTCCTGTATTAGGAGCATAATAAGAACCCAATGTTAGCAGTTTATTTTCAAACTTTCCTTTTACTAGAATATATCTTCCTTCAGGATCCCTTATTTGGTCCATCACTTCAAGTTTTGAATTTTTTTTGAGGATTATTGCCACTCCTCTTGATTTGTTTGTCCAATTTGCAAAATATTGGTCTCCTAGCATTGGGTGCTTTATAATATTTTTTGCTTGCCTCTTTTGATGCGTTTCCTGTAAAAACAGAACATCTGCCCCCAGCTTTTGAATCGTTTTCATAACCCGATACCTTTTAACTGGTGATCCTAGTCCATTTGTGTTGTACGATACAATACTGAGATTATCTAACATTACATACTTGGATTATATAAATTGCAATAATAATCAAATTTGTCCTTTGAGATATTTTACAATTTGCCTTATAATTACACTCGTCTTTACCTAAATTGAATTGTCTTGCTGTATTCTCCCTTATTCCCTCCCTCTCCCACTTCCCTTGCTTCCCCCCTCCCTCCCCTCCCCTCCCCTCCCCAATAAAGGCTATGAGATGGAACCTCCAGCTCATAATAGTCTGAGCTGAGCCTAATGGGGTATGTGGAGCCAGGAGTTAAAACAGACTCCTGAGTTGAGATAACCCCGCCTTACAGCCCACCCTTGCCCTTAATTATAACAATATATAAAACACAACATTCTCTTAACTCATAAATGTACTGTTCATATGTCTATTTTCTACATTATTCACTTTACTTATTTTAATTAACTCCTTACACACATAAACACTATTTTTTAATCATATTTACGCGTGAACTAGAGATGGGCACGACTTAGCGGTATTCCCGTTTCCGTTTCCGTTAGTCGGTTCCGTTACTCTACGGAAACGGTAACGGGAATTACTGCCCCAGACTTCGAGCTCGAACCGACGAACGAACAATTTTGGTCTGATTTGTCGTGCTCGTTACTTGCGTGACGTCACGCGATCGCGCAATGCCAAGCGGCACAGAAAAAAAGTTTTTAAAAGTAAAAAAAACCCGATTCCCGGCCCTAAAAGCAGGCGAAAACTGTCTGAGGGCACCTACCAGGCCAGAAGGGTGGTTTTTTTGGGGGGGTGGGGGTTTCCTTGCCCCCCCTCTCCTTGGCTACTGCTACTGCTGCGCTGCTGGTACCAGGCGGGGGGTGATCGTCTCATCTGCCTTTGCCATGCGGTGTGCGGGCGGGGGGATCCAAAATGGCGGCCGCAATATTTTTTTTAAATCGTGGTCCAAAACCCCACCAAAGCACCACAGAAACATGCGAAAATTAGCTATTTTAAATGCTTGAATTTTTACAGTAGCAGCAGTGGGTTTGTCTTGCAAAAAAACGTCTCCGTTGATTTTATTTTATTTCATTTTATTTTATTTTTTTACACCTGCGCATTTGCAAAGATGGGCTCGCCCATGGGAGTGGACCATGCAAAGTCTTGGAGCCATTCCACCAATCGCATGGCCAGGTTTTGCTGACTGAACCAGGCTGGGAGGGCGTCTCCATTTGCCATGCAGTGCGGGGGGATCTAAAATGGCGGCCGCAATATTTTTTTTAAATCGTGGTCCAAAACCCCACCAAAGCACCACAGAAACATGCGAAAATTAGCTATTTTAAATGCTTGAATTTTTACAGTAGCAGCAGTGGGTTTGTCTTGCAAAAAAACGACTCCGTTGATTTTATTTTATTTCATTTCATTTCATTTTTTTACACCTGTGCATTCGCAATGATGGGCTCGCCCATGAGAGTGCAACATGCAAATTTTCCACCAATCGCAAGGCCACTTGGCCAGGTTGACCACAGAGACTTCTGGGATGTGCCAATCGGGCATAAACAGCCCACTAATCGTAGCCCGAACCTGAACCCTAAGCCTAAGCCTAACCCATACACCAGTACACTGTCCTTCTAAGTGGGTCAGAGAGGCCCCCAGAGGTGCACCCCAATACTCACCCTAACCTCACCCGTCACTAGCCTAACCCTAGCTCTTGTGCACTGCTAACCCATCTTAATCCTAAGCCAGATCTACTTGCATTACACTACATACAAGTATGTGAAACGCAGCATGTGCAAAGAGTCTGCCAGTCCGTCACTTGTGGCTCTGGCTGACTCCTGCAGCTGCCTCCAGGAGCCCGCTACCCCCCCCAAACCAGTACTAACGACAACGAAAAAACGAAAAAACGAACCGACTAATTTTTGTGAAGTTTCGCGAAAAACGGAAACGAAACGAATCGGACCCTAGCCGAAACCGAAACCGAAAACGAAGGTTTTTTTCTGAGTCGTGCCCATCTCTAGCGTGAACTATTAACTATTAACTACTGTTACATATATTTTCTATTCATTACTAATAGACCTGCTCACATAGTTTCTGGGAGTTTGTTTAACAAACTGCAGCTGTTGCTTTCGGCAGTTATCATCCCTTGCAGATAACGGCTGTTACGCTGTCCTTGAAAAGTTCAGTAGCTAGAGCTTCAAGTTCTCTTTTTTTTTCCCCTCTGCTTTCCTCCAGCGAAGCTGCATTCTCTCTAGCTGATCTGACTTCATCTCTGTCAAATGACTCTCAGGAAGAGGAATTTTCTTTTGCTCAAAAAAGTCCACCAGTTGAGTCGTTGAAACGATAGTCTTTGATGTGTTTCCGTACCAGATAATCAGTTTGAACGGGAAACCCCACATGTATTTCACTTTCTTCTCCTGCAGAATTCTTGTATATGACCGCCATTGTTTACGTTTTTCCACTGTCTCTGGTGCGAGATCATGATACAGTTCTACTTTCTGACCTTCAAATGTTAGTTCTTTGATGTTATTCAAAGCACGAAACACCTCTTCTTTCACAGCATATGAGGCAAATCTCACAATTATATCCCTTATCCTTGATTGTTGTTTAGGTCCAACACGATGTACTCGGTCCACATCTCTATTTTTTATCTCCATATCAGGACAGAGTTCTTGGAACCAGTTCAAGACTATTTGTTTCAGATCACTGTCTCTCTCATTTTCCTTAAAAAAATCTCAAACGGAAGTTCTGACGTCTTTGTCTATTTTCCTGATCCACAACTCTGTCCCTTAAGTGCTTCAGCTCCTTTTCCAGCTCATCATTTCTAGACTGCAACCCCTGCGCCATTTCAAAAGCAGAATCAGCCGTCAGCTCTACTTTTTTAATGCTCTCTTTGACCTCCAAAAGGGTTTGTGATAAGGGCGCAATAAGACTTTTCATATCGTCCTGTAAGTCTTTTCTTAATTGTTTAATAAGCAGTCTCATCTCATCGCTAGGTGAGTCAGCTTTTTTCCGCCCTCTCCCTTTTTTGTTCTTACCCGGCATGTCTGCTTCGCTCTCGGACTCCTCTGATGTCCCGGTCAGATCTCTTTGATCCTCCTCATCAGAGGTGAGTTTTGGCTGTTTTCCTTTTGATGTTTTCCTTGGCTTTCCCATAACTATGCAGTTCAAAGCGATTCTGTTATCTTATTTACGAATATTCACGCTTATTTAGACCAATTTATTTGGGCATAGAGCGGAGCTAATCTTCTATGCTGCCATTTTCCACAACAGCAAAACCACGCCCCCAAATACCCTCAAATGGAGATGAGAACAGCAGCAAGGTTCACTCAGCCTTTCATCCTTCTGAGATTGGTAAAATGAGTACCCAACTTGCCAGGGGAACAAATGTGTAGCCTTCATAATTAAATTCTAAACTGTCCCGAGAGTGCTTCAAACACTACTGCATGGTACATATCTAGAACACCTTGTTTTTTGACAAAAAAGAATAGTGTTGTTGTTGTTGTTTTGCAAAGTGCATTGCTGGTACAGTGTTCCCCCGCCCATTCGTGGTTCATATACTGCAGTCCCACTGTATCGCGGGACCACAGTATGCAAAAAAGGTCCATGGGGAAGGGGGGAGGCCTGTCGCTTCCAGTTTCCAGGGAGGCCCTCAAATGGAGATAAGAACAGCAGCATCCTTTGCAAACACCAGCTACTCCATTTGGCCAAATTTCAGTTCAGATGTTCTCTAGTGCATTTGAGGCTTCCTATTGCATACGGCAGTGGTTCCCCAACTTGGGTCCCCAGACGTTGTTGGGCTATATCTCCTAGAATTCCTGGCCAACTTAGCTTGTGGTAAAAACTCCTTGGAGTTTTAGTCCATGACCATCTGGGGACTCGACATTGGTGACCACTGCCTCAAGCAAACTGGTTTTCTTGGCTGGTTGATGGGAAGTGAGAAGTGCCATCTTTCCTATCACCATTGCCATTGTTGTTTCTTCTTAAAATCCAAGAACAAACAGTTACACAAGACAGCCATTAAGCTATCAGGGCCACAGAGAGGCAAGCACAGCCCTCTCGGGAACCCTGTTCCAGAGTACCGTATTGCTTTGCCACCATGGTTAAAATGCAAATTCAGATGCTTTATTCAAATTGGAAGTGAAGAATTATTCATCATGAATGAGAGGAGCGATGAATGGGGAAGATAGCCAATCGGGCTCTTTGTGACAGATGTCATACCAAAAGGGGGTGACAGCTGGCCACAGATAACAAGGGCAGCTCTGGTGACAGCGGCATAAGGAGGACGATTCCTCTAAGAAAAACAGCAAATGAATTTTCAACGTGAGAGGTTCCACAGGTGAGAGAGGGGAAACCAGGTGGATGTCACTCTCCTTCTTAATGTACTGCAACAGCAGGTAGAGTGAACACAAGGTCTCACAGAAGATGAAAAGTTCTTTGCAAAAAGCAGTAATGTTCAACTGAAGCCTTTTGGTTGATTATTAAAACCTTAGCTGTGGGGCTGCCCTGGCCAAAGGGTTAAACAGCATGCTGCTAGTAAACATGACATGAGCAAAATGATTGTCAGATATATATTTGATACATTCTTGGCTTTTCTTTTCTTGTAGACTCTTGGCCACCATTTTCTATTCTAAGAGGGGAAATGGATGAGAAGCCAGCTTAACAACTGGAAGCACTCATGTCTTAGTTTTAAAAGGACATATGATTATCCTCTAGTAAATTCCTGTAGCTCTTCAAAGGGCAGATTAGTTGAGGTTTTTTGGGGGGGGTGGCTATCAGAAGATTTTTTAAAATGGATTCATTTGGAAGATGATTGTGCTAACACGGTAGCTTAAAGAAATACTGTATCTCTTCAGCAAAAATACTTTTGCATTATCCTCTCTTGCCTGTTTCTGCCTTAGGTTACTCTACGGAAGACATGGGGCAGGGCTATGAAAAGTGACTTTTTAGACCTGCTATAATTTACTAGCTAATATGAATTTCTAAGGAATTCTAAGAGCTGGGAAATTATGGCTCCAAAAACTAACTCTCCCAAAAAGTAATCCATCCAAACATTGCCGAGTTAAAACCACCACCACCACCACACAGCCTAGAAATGAAGTGGATTGTGGTTGCTCAAACTTTCCAAACCAGGTCAGTGAAACAACTGATTCCTAATGTAAGTGTGGAAATGAGTTAATGGAAGAGAAAGCAACGTTGAAGTAAAGAGGGCCACAAAGAGTCGAGGGCATTCAGGTATGCCGAGCATGCTTTTGATTTGAGCACTTGCTCTGCATTCAATAGACGGAAATGGTCTTCAGTCCAGGTTTTGTATACATGTTGTGTACATGCATCAATGCAAGGATTTGTAGAAAACCACCAGGGTGCATTGCAAAAATGCCAAGGGCATATTTTTCTTCACTGCATTGGTAGTTCATATTTCATTCAATGGAACCCATTAGGGACATTGTAACAGCATTGTAACACCTTAAGGTGACTACTGATCTGTGCACAGATTCAAGCAAATCCTAAATTAAAACAAAAGCAAAAACACAAAAAACCCAGAACAGACAAACAAAACCACTTGCTTTGGAGACCATAGGAATACATTTTGATAAAAATCGAAATCGATAAAATCAAAATCAATGTAAATGATGCTTAAACACTTGCGTTGGGAACAAAGCTCTCGGTGTTGCACCACAGGTGCCTCCGGCACCCAACCACTCCCTGGAGGAGGTGGGATGCGGATTCTCCTAACAAGTGGTTGGCTGCTGGCAGAGGCAGGGATGGGCGGCCCGAGCTCCTGCCTGGCTTGGCACACCGCTGGAGCAGAAGGACCCTGGCGATGAGCAGTGACAGGCAAGTGGCGGGGAGGGAAAATGGCCTTGCTGCACCTGTGGTGCCATGCGGACCACTTCCTATGAAGCCGCCCCGGTGGGCGAGGCACCCAGCTCTTTCTAATACAGTTCTTATTGCCAGTGTAACCACACTGTTGCATAATGGACCCATCATCTCCGCCATCGTCATCTCATTCACCAGTTCCAGTTGGTGGCTTTTGCATCTACAGAACGCCTGAGTCCTTTTTTTATTGTTTGTCTTTTGACTCCATAACAGGATTGCAAGTCTCTCTAATACTGTGAAAATTCCAGCTTTTACAACACATGTTACAGCTGGCTAGCAAACAGCTTGAACCTGAGGAAATATTAACACTTTTTGTTGTTTTCGTTTGCTTTGTTCTTGCTCTGCTAAATTTACTATGTATGCATTTTATTTATAATATTTTACCCCCACATTTATACTTAATTGTCGTTAAAGACAATGTTAAATTAAGAGTAACTAATTAAATTAATTAAACTGTTATTAATATTTAATAACAGTTAAGTATACAAATACGAAAATGGATCAAACGAATGCCACATTAAAAACATAGGAAACAATAAAACACATTCAAAGCAGTAAGGTACAACAATCCTACTCAGGCAGGCAGGCAGGCAGGCACCGAGGGAAAGCTTGCCTAAAGAGAAAGGTCATTGCTTGCTTATGGAAGGACAGGAAAGACATGGCCAGCCTGGCTTCCAGTGGGAGGGAGTTCCAGAGTCTGGGAGGAACAACAGAGCAGGCCTTTTCCTGGGTACCCACCAAACATACCTGGTGGCAGGATTGTTATTTATTATTTATTTATTTTTAAGTTTATATACTACACCGATTTTCCCAAATGGCCAGCTGGTTGTATACCCACCGGTGACTTTTAAAATCCAAAAATTGGGTCTAGGAAAAGTTCATTTTTTTTAATTTTAATTTTATTTTTTTGACTTGGTTACAGTTTACAGAATCCCTCAGCCAGCACAGCGTACTCTGGGAGATATCGTTTAAAAAGGAAACATATCCAAGCTCCATGGGGGAAATGTATGAGCATATATATGAAAGGCTTAAGAGATTTGCAGAAAATGAAATTATATGAGTGGGATAACACGCTCCCTTGCCTGAGCGCCAGCTTTAGATCTCAGGGCAAAGACCCCAAACTAATTAATTCCAGGGATCCACTCGAGCACGGCTCTTGAGCAACTCAATGCGGGAGGCACTCAACCCACAGGCCAGACTGGCTTTACACAATCCCATTATAATTTGAGGTGCTCAGCAGCTGCTCTTAAGCAATGGCTCAGCACATAAAAAGTGTGCACTGACTTCACTTCCGTTGTAACTTTATTTCACTTTTACCAGTCTGAGAAGCACAACATGCAAAGGCTTTTAAGGGGCTTGCGTATATTTTCACACCTTCACCCTTTTACTTGTTAATGCAGCTGCAAATGTGTTGACTTGAATTATTAGTTCACGGATCAGTCACTGTAACAGCAGGGACAAAACCCCACAGCATGCTGGCCACTGAACAGGCTTCTGTATCCCCACCCTCCCACCCACAAAAAGAGTAGGATTGATCATAATTCAAAGGCTACTGGAGAACAGAAATCTAGTCAACATAAGGAATCAATTTGATGCTAACAGGCTCCATGCTCTCTGCTCAATGGCAGAATGTCTCTGTATCTTTCACTAGCATTGTGTCATGGGTGCTGAATTCTTGGTGGACCAGAAGACACCCCCTGGTACATCACAACATGGGACACCACCACCACCACCACCACCACCACGGTTAAGTACATAAGAACATAAGATGAGCCATTCTGGATCAGGCCAAGTGCCCATCTCGTCCGTTTTCCTGTATCTCACAGTGGCCCCACCAAATGCCTCTGGGAGTGCACGAGACTAGATATCTGTCTCCTGATATCACTCCCCTGCATCTGGCCTTTGAAGTACCCCAGTTTTAAGCCTGGAGATTATACATCACCAAAATGACTTGTAACCTGTGATGGACTTTTCCTCCAGGAATCTGTCCAATCCTTTGAAGGCATCCAGGCCAGATGCCATCACCACATTCTGTGGCAGGGAGTTCCACAGACTAACAACGTGCTGGATAAATAATTTTATGTTTGTTCTCACTCGCTTAACCCTCAATTTGAATGAATGTCCCCTAGTTCAGGTATTTTGTGAGAGGGAGAAGAGCATCCTTCTATCCACTTTACTCATGCCCTGCATAATTTTGTATGCTGCAATCATATCTCCTCTCATGTGCCTTTTTTTCCAGACCTGCTTTCACAATTACAGAGGTTGGAAAATCTGCCTTTCCTCATTGTAAGCCTTAGAATTTCCTAAAGACAGGCGGCCATATTGTTTGGGAGATTTGGGATGCAATAGAGCAGACAATAGTTTTTCCAGATGTTGTGGGTGCAATGCCGTACATTGTACAGCACACAGAAATGATGGCAGATTCCGCCAAGAGAGGGAGAAAATGGCCTCTCTCTCTTTTGGCATGCAACGCTCAGTGTCTGTGCAAGGGACTGGAGGGGTTTCTGGGAATGATAACTTATGCTCCCTCCCAAAAAGAACTGCTCTTCCCATCTCATACCAAACCCCACAAGATGCTCCACCCCCTTCCTTTAAAGTGTTTTAATCCAAATGTGAAGATGTGATGGCCCACCCCCACCCCCACCCCCACAACCCCTAAAACAAATTCCCAAACAACACAGCCACTGATTTCAGTGTACAATTAGTGGTTGTAGCCTCACAACATCTGAAGGACCTCAGGTCTCCCACCCCTGGTCAGGGTACAGCCTGTCAAACCATGTGCCAGACAACCACCTAGAGCAGTGGGTCCTAACCTAGGGTCCCCCAGATATTCGTGGACAGCAATTTCCAGACAGCCCAGCTGGCACAGCTGGTGGCAAAAGCTTCTGGGAACTGCAGTCCATGAACCCAGGGTTGGAAACCACCTAGTCCTAGAGGGTTCGCACAGTAACAAACACCCGGAAGTGCGTACGAGTGCTGTTCATTATGAGAACGCAAGTCTGCAAGCTGGCACAGGTTTTTAGAGGTCAAACTACAATTTAGAATGAGTGGGAGAGAGAACTTCAGCAAACAAAACCTACACACACAGTTGGAGCCGTTTTCCCGGAGGAGGCAAGGATGCCTTTAATTATGCAACTGCAAATCCCTCGCACAGCTGAGGTTTATTTATAAATGTGAGGAAGAGAAGCATAGCTTCCTGGCTGTCTTTTACTCAGGCTTTAAGTAGCATCAGCTTTCATCATCTGGAATTTCCAAACTCCCTCTTAGCCCCTCAACAGCATTGTGGCTACTTCACTCCGTCAAGAGTGGGCCACAGGCCAGTGTGGGCAAAACTCCATTCAAATTCCCCACATCTGTCTTAAGGCCTCTGCCTCAAACCTCTGCATTTGCTACAAAAGACGAAAGCAACACCAAACGGACTGCTCTAAGATTTGCAAGACAGTCATCCGCCCAGCTGGACTGCATGGCACAGAGTGCTTGGCAGCAACAATAGGGGTAGAGAATCACCTCCATGCCATGGAAATGCATATGTTCTGTTGGATATTGGGTATCTCCCTACTTGACCACATCACAAATACTATCTGAAAGCAAGTAGGTGTAATATCAGTTACAGAGAAGATGAGGGAAAGCTAGCTTCACTGGTATGGACGTGTCCTCAGGGTGTCCTTCCACCATTGCCAAAATTGCTTACCACCTGAAAATTGATAGTCGGCAACCATGTGGGCGACCAAAACAGAGATGGCAGGACAATGTCAATGAGGACTTGCAAATTTATTTATTTATTTATTTATTTATTAAGCTTATATACCGCCCGTCTTCCCGAAGGAACTCCGGGCGGTTTACAACATAAGGAAATACTAATACAACTATTAAGCAAAACAATTAAACAATTTAAAAACAGTTTAATTTTTTAAATTAAAATTGTTGGTCTGCATCCTGAGTTGGACTGTTCCTGATGCCATAGCTTCAGTCAAAGGTGTTCCGTTTAGGGTCTGTGCGAGGGTAGACTAATTTAGTATGCTATCACAAGAGGTGCCCCCCTTTGGGAGATCTCTGTGTTTTGACATAGCAGGTGATTTTTCTTCTCCTTTGTATCTTACATTTAGCATGTTCTACTTTGAAACTGGACCTTTCAGAACACTAACACTGGCTTAGGGCCTTTTCACATGACCCCTAAGATCCGCTGGCCACTTAAATTCGGACCAGAGATCTTGAGGGTTTGTCGCTGTTCCTGTGTTCCCACCCCCTCCGCACTCCTGGCTGCTGTCTGCATGAGGGGAGGGAGAAAAAAAGGAAGAAAAGAATGTCGGCTCACCTCCGTTCTGCCTCCCGGCAGCATTTAGTCTCTTAAGTATCTCTTAAAGGGGCGGGGGGGGGGAACAACAACAAACAGAAGCGAGGAGAGCCCGGCACTCACTATGTTACATCCGCATCACGAATTTTTCACCCCCAGAGAGCAGGTACTTGAAAAGTGTGCTGGGACGCGCTTAGGTGGGCGTGGTGGCACTTAATTTTTTGTAAACTCCAGAGCTGGTGGGGAAACAATTTTAAGCTCCGGATCTGGGAGCCATTTGCAGTGGATTTTAGGGGTCGTGTAAAAAGGCCCTTAGTTTGCACGGTTTTTTCCGGGCTGGTGCCTTTAAGGAAATCTCTTAGTGGAAGGAGAAATGGGTTAAAATATGGGAATGTGCAGTATGTTGTGTTATTTGACCTTTAGGCTATTTCTGGAAAGCTCTGCAATCAACATCAAAGCACTGTTTGGTTGATAATATAGATTCCACCCAATAGAGCTGCTCTAGAAGGAATCTGAGTGACAAATTTACTTTTAAAATTGCTTACTGATTTCTGCACCCAAGCAAAGCCATGCTGCTAGCAGCAGCAAATGAACTAAATGCCAACCTGATGTGAAGATTGTTTGTAGCCATATCATTTATTTATTTATTTATTTATTTATTTATTTATTTATTTATTTATTTATTTATTTATTTATTTATTGTACTTATTGACCGCCCGATTTTCCCATAGGGAACTCTGGGCGGTGTACAAAACGTCACCAAACAGCAACTGCCCAACTACAGCCCCAATACATACCCAAATACAAGAACATAATATAAGAAAAACATAATGCAGTACAAGTCAATATGCAAATACAATAGTATACAAATACTAAAAAATAACCAAGTAAAATAGACCTAACTCCTAACTCTGGTCTATTGCTGCTTGTCTCATTCAGGAATGAAATGTGGGGAGAATGGAAAAGGAACAGTTATGCAGAAAAGTCAACACGGGCCTAATTTGTATGTTTGACTGTTTGGAATTTACAAACAGTCAAACATACAAAAAATCCAATTTTTTTAAAAAAAGAAAACAGATTAATTAGTCAATTGCAGGAAATTTGCAATCCGTTTAACATCTAGCTTTACCTTTGTATCTGTACAACACACAAACACAGACACAGGAATATGGGTACTTACCATTTTTGTCAGCTCGTCTGAAGATCTAGAATTAAAGAAATGCACATGTTCAGTATTTCATAATAGCACTGGCAGCACTGGCTAAATTCTGTGCACATACAGTAGCTCGCCATCATACATGACCATGGGGAGGCGGCAGTTTCTTGTTTAGCTGCCTATTAAAAGATACAGTATATATAATTGTCCCAGGCAGGAAGAACTTCTGCTCCCAAGCCATAGCTGGAGGCTTGAGGTATCTGCAGAAACCTCCTTCCCCTTTGCCAGTAGCTTGGCCCTACTACTTAGAACAGGGGTGGGGAAACCTTTGGCCCTCCAGGTGTTTTGGGCCACAACTCCCGCCATCCTTTTTCCTCATAGACTTAGAATTCTGGGAGCTGAAGTCTAAAACATCTGGAGGGCCAACATTTCCCCAGCTGTGACTTAAGAGCAGACTCAATCCCAGCATCTGGTGGTACTTTCTTCACCACATCATCTCCCATCATCCCATTTGTTCTCATCCAAATACCAACTTATTCTTTTCCTATGAACTGCTCGATAGTTCAGGGGTTTAAAGTGCACCTATTTACTGCCCAGAGTGGCTTTCTGCCAGAGGAGGGGCAGAAAGCCACTCTGGGCAGTAATAAATAAATAAATAAATAAATAAATACCTTGGAAACTGGGTACTATTGCTCTCTATGCATCTGATATATTCACTTGGTTTATGTCCCACCTTCCACCAAGAAAGGAACTCAAGGCAACTTCCAGTTAAATAGAAGGGGCACAGTAGAAACATAAAATAAATATATGTATGAAACGTTTTGGAAAAACTCACTGAAAGACCCAGCAGCATATGGAAATGCAGTGCCAGCCTATCTGAAAGCCGCTTCTACTGTAAGGACAGTTTGAACAGAAAGAATAATAGAATCATGATAGAGTTCAAAGAGACCTCAAGGGCCTTCCATTCCAACCCTCTGCTGTGCATGAACCCCCATCACAATACTCCTGATAAATGGCCATCCAGCATCTGCTTAAAAACTTCCCAAGTGACACTCCTTGGCAGCACTGAACAGGCAATGAACCACTGCTAAACAGCTCTAACTGTCACTAAGTTCTTCCTAATGTTCAAATGGAATCTCTTTTCCTGTAGTTTGAAACCATTGCCCCGGGTCCTAGTCTCTGAAGCCATGGGAAAAAAACCAATCCCCTCTTCAATATGACATCCTTTCAAATATTTAAACATGATTATCATGTTTAAATACAAAAAGAAGCCCCCTCAGCTGTCTTTTTGTAAGGCTAAACATTCCCAGCTCCCTAAGCCACTCCTCGTAAGACATTTCTTCCAGACCTTAAACCATCCTGGTCGCCCTCCTCTGGACCCACTCAAGGCTGTCAACATCTCTTTTAAACTGAGGTGCGCAGAACTGGACACAATACTCCAGGTGGGGTCTGGCCAGAGGAGAATAGAGTGGTGCTATCACTTCCCTTGATCTTGACACTATGGTTCTATTGATGCAACCAAGAATCACATTGGCTTTCTTGGCTGCCGTGTCACACTGCTGACTCATGTTCAGTCTGTGGTTCCAACTGAACAGAAAGGCCCCTGCCTGATGGTGCAGCAACAGCAAAGAAGAGGAACAGCTGTGCCTCTTTGGGTAGGGAGTGGCACACCTTGGAAGCCACCACTGAGAAGGCCTCTCTAATGTTTTCTTCAAGCATGACTAGGAAAGAAGGCCCTTTCCTGGAAGATCTTTTACGTGGACAGGTTCAGGTGGATGAAATGGGTTCTTCCAATGGGCTGTGGCTGAGTCACAAAAGCCTCAGCTTAGGAGTCACAACCAGCACTGTGTCTGGAGAACCCCCTCGTTGCAGCTTTGAAATATAACCATGTATATTTAGCCATTATATAAAGATAGCAAATGAATTTCATGTTTAGCATAACGTATATGGGTCCTTCTGGGGAGAAAGGTGGGACAGACATATTTCAAGTAAGTAAGTAAGTCTTGCATATGGTGTCCCTCTGTGAACCAAGGCAGCCATTATCAGTGTATTTCCTATCCTTAACAATATACTACTTAGGCTTCTTCCTGAAGGAATCTCAAAGGAAAATTCTGGAAAAAAAGACATTTCAAAAGAACCCCTTGGGAATGAAAGTTTAAAAAAATACCATGGCCTCTGTGTTTTTCCTGTATATCTATCTACTACCTTTGGTTCTGTAGACCATATTGGCATGCATTGCATCCATACGGCATTGCTGTAGTATATCTGACTGTCTCTGCTGGCCAGAATGAGTAAACATTTTCCTAAGGAAACATGCTTTATCTATGCCCCTATGGAAGTAAACTGGTGTGCCTCAAGTCAGACTTTCACAGTTGCATTCGTCCTCTATGTTGAACCTTTTTGCAGGTGCACTGCAGAAGCACCACAGGATCAAGTAGCAGGCAACAATGGGTGGCTAGCAAAAAATCCAAGTGTAAGAAATAAAACCAAACTGCACTCGGGAGCCTCCAGGGTGAGCAAAATGTTCCCCAATTGGTTGGAAAGCTGCAGTCATGGGGGACTCCAGAAACAGCGAGCAAGGGTAGGGTCGTGTTATCTGAGATCAGAGATTCAAGCCCAGAGGGGATGGGGAAAAGCAGGACCGAAGACAAGGGCATGATATCCAAGAAAATACAGTGAAACACGCAAAAAAAAAGGAGAAAGGATGTCAAGCCAGCAAATTTCCATGAGCTTGTATAATTAATGTACAGTAGTAAAAGAAGAGACAGTGGTGCCCTCTGCGTGGGAAGGAGATAAATTTAGATCAAAGCTAGCAGAAGCAGAACAGGGGATATGGGAGATGCATAATAGCAGGAGACATTTTGTGGAAATAATATTGGGGGGGAGGTGGGTGCAAGGATAATTCATGAGGAAAACCAGCTTTAAAAACCCAGGATTTTTGAAAGTATACCCATTTAAGTAGGGATGTCTCCCAGATGCTGCCAGAAATAATCTCCTCTTTTTGGTATCTAGCGGCAGGCTGGAATCCAACAGGAAGAGACATGTTGCAGTATAGTATGCGCAAAGCTGTAGGGCAAATGTTGAAGCACAGGGACACCCATGCTGAAATCCCAATAGGGCAACTTCACTGAATGATGTTGCACAGAGGGTAGCCATGTTAGTCTTTTCAAGAACTCAGGCAAAAATCAAAGATATCCCATCACATATTATATTGCACGCGCCATTCTGCTGCTGTATGTCTGAAGAAGTGGAGGCGTCCGTGAAATGTTACATTAAAATATAAAAGTTATTCTTTAAGGTGCCACATGTTTTGGCTTTTGTTTTCTTTCTTTTGTTTTTCTTTGATTTTTGCCTGACATTCATTGAATGATGAAAGTATGGAAACTGCATCACACTGGACACAATTTCCTTCAATTCAACAAAATTGAATTTGTCTTGTTCTAAAGCAGAACAGCACTACTGAGAGATGTCTGGCTGCATCATTCAAAACAAGACTGCATTATTATGGGGGAAATCCTGTGACCTAGCATAGCAAATTACATTAGAGTAGGCCCATTAAATGGATGGGGATTTGCGGAGTCAAGTCCTCTGGGAGTTCCAGGGATTCAACCAGCCTACTCCTGTGTGAGGTACCATATTATATAACAGAATCTTGAGCACTGTTGTCAAAGAAAGTTGCAGCAAATTCTGCGGCAGACAGCTGCAAGCAATACATTGCCCTCCATTTTAGTGGGTCATCGGAAGCTCGGTGTGTGAGAGAGAGTGAAGGGAGCTAAAGAGGGAGGCAGATTTTAGTTGGGAGCAAAACACAAGAGGTGTGTGTGTGTGTGTGTGTGTGTGTGTGATCTGCTTATCCGTGCAAACTTCCCCAGGTTCTTCTCTGCACACACTGTGGCATGTGCTATTTTCCCTATACATACACTATTATGTCTTGTGTACCCATTAAAAACATTTCAGTGGTGCACCCTAAAAGCATCATGTATTTATTTAAGAGGCTCTCAGGTCCAACTGTCCTCAGGCAACATTTGCCTATATGAGGGGGCACACCAGTAGATAGCAACCCAGAGGGATTTTCCATGGTTTGACACTTGCATTAAGAAGTGCATGTTAGTTTCTCCTGCTGGAGAGAGAGAGAGAGAGAGAGAGAGAGATCGAAATCCTTTTGTAATGCAGCAAATGTATCTTCCATCTCAGATCCATTCATTCAAACTATAGAAGAAGTCTGATTAAACAAATACAAAAATAAACCAAGCCCAGTTGTTTTAGCGTCAAAAATAGCCTTCATTCAGCCAGGGAAACACTTTGTCTGCTTTCTGGGTCACCATTCAAAATATTCAAAGGTATTAATCATTCAAAAAGTAGGGGAAATGGCTGTAGGGAAGGAAAGCACTGGAAAATATTACACCCCAAAGAGCATTATGAGCAGTGCCGTCAAGGACCCAGGCACCCCTCAGCTTTGATTTCCAACCTCCCAGCAAAGAAGCGGACACCATCAAATGACGACTGGGTCCATGGATGGTCTGTCTTAACCAGAGCTGCCGTCCAAAGAGCACGGTGGAATATAGCTTTGCAAGCAGAACTGAATTGTGACATAACTGGTGCAAAGTCAGCTGTTAGTTCAATTTGTCCACAATGGGGGAGAGAGTCTGCTCATCTCTAAATGGGTGCAAGGGGTGAGTGTTTAGACAGGTCAATGTAATGTGTGAAGTTTGTCTGTGATTCTAAGCTTTAAACAGTGACTTTTTCTTTTGGACTACAAATCCCAGTAGCTATGCTTGCTAGGGAGTTATGGGAAGTCTAGCTCATTAAAAAGTTCACTTTCTAGCCTGAGGCTAACATGATGCCTGTGTGTGAAGAATGGATGCACAGGACAGAGAATAGAACCACAGAATCAAAAGTTTGAAGGGGGCTACAAGGACCACTGAGTGCAACTCCCTGCACCATGTGGAAATACAAAGGACAGGATATCTGCCAGGGGCTGTCCAAATTTCTCTTGAATGCCTCTAAGTGTTGGCACACTCACCACCTCCTGAAGTCATTGTCGTGCTGTTCTAATACGAAGTTTTTTCTTGAAATTCAACCAAAATCTTACTTCCTGTAACCTGAGCCTGTTGTTGTGTTTCCTGCATTCTGGGTTGATCGAGAGCCTGCCCCTCCTCTGTGGGACGCCCTTTAAAGCACAGTAGACCCTTGTATAACAAATGGTTTGTATAACATAAAATCTGTAGAACATAAAAAATTCTGGAGACAGGAGAAATTTGCTTAATAGAATCATCTATGGGGCTAATCTGTACAACATAAAAAGGGTCGCGATTAGGGATTACTCTGTTTTCAATGCATTCCTATGGAAAATTTGTATAAAGGAAAATTTGCTTAACATAATTTCATTTGGAACAAATTAATTCCTTTTATACAAGGTACCACTGTATTTGAAAAGAACTGGACTACCTCCATTCAGTAGGGGCAGCTGGAGGCTATTGCTAGCATAAGCCTCCTCATCAACATCTTTCCTCAGATGGAAGGTAGCCCCTCAGATGGAAGAGGCATGCCAATAATTTAACAGGGCTCACATGATGCAAGATGCTTAAGGAGTGTTTTCACCAGTTTCATAACCCTAGTGAGTTATGACCGAGCTGGGACTGAAACCCGTGCTTCCTAAGTCCTAGTCTCTACCCACTGCAGAAGTGCTTCTCAAATATGGCTGGCCCAGGTGGATTTGGATTACAATTCCCAGAACCCGTCAGAAACCGCTCGGCTGGCCAAGGTTTCTGGGAGTTACCGTGGAAGAACACTGGGGTTGCCCATGGCTGGCAACCACTGCACTACACTGCACTGGGGGTAGTATTTATAGAAGGGCACCCAATGAAAGACAAAATGTGGTTTCATCAATTCATTACATAACAAATTGTTTTGTTACGAAATGAAACAAAAGAAACAATTTCATCACAAAACAAAATCAACCACTTTTCCCAGATCAGGTAATTTTTCCCTGGAAGACCCCCACATTTGGAGTGGTTTGGTGTTCAGCGGACTAGTTATTAATCTCCAAAGTGGGTTCCACAGGTAATTTTAAAAGTGTGTAGTTTTTAAAGCGAGGTTTCGAATAGTAAGGGGAAAGGTGGGAAAGAATTGGGGGCAAGTCAGGTGGAGGAAGCAATTACTCACCCTGCTTGAACCGGAGAACTAATTGCTTCCTCCTGTGCTAAGTGCTCTTACTACTATGTAATATACTTTCCGGGTTGAAGGGTGAGTAATTGCTTCTCCGCCTGACGTGCCCCCAATTCCTTCCCCACCTTCCTCCTTAGCATCCCAAGCATCTCTTTTAAAAAAGAACACTTTGGAGTTTAATAACTCAGCCCCCTGAACCCCAAAGCACTCCAAATTTGGGGGGCTTCCAGGGGAAAGTCCAAGGAAGCTCAACATTATTTATTATAGCATTATGAATCATATTTTGTTTTGTTTTGTTTCTGAAAAAATCATTAGTAGCAAACGAAGCTACTAAAGAAATGAAATGAAATGAAATGAAACACTTTTTTGTGCCCATCTCCAATAAGTAATGGGCACGACTTAGCGGTATTTTCGTTTTCGTTTTCGTTTTTTCGTTTTCGTTATGTAACAAAACAAAAACGAAAAACGGTTCAAAAATGGACCGAAAACGGAAACAAAACAACTAATTTTGAGCCAATTTTCGTTTTTCGTTACTGGAAAAACACATAATGGAGCTAAATGGGGAGAAACGAAAAAAATTTTGTTTTCGTTTTCGTTTTTTCCGTTTTCGTTACGTAACAAAATGAAAACGAAAAATTTTGAAATTAGCTCACGATAACGGAAACGAAACAAAACAGACCCTAGCCAAAAACGAAAACGAAAACGAAAAAAAATTTCTGAGTCGTGCCCATATCCTAGATAAATTCTACACAAGGAAAGCTGGAATTTAGCCTTTGTTTTCATTTTATATCTTCTGTCCTTCACTCCAATTTTCATTCATTCCGTTATTATGATCGACACATCAGGTAATGTTCCAGTTTTGACTGTGCAAAACAAGAATTCTCAGCCTCTCCTCAACACAGGCCGAAGTGAAACAGCTAGGTGCCCTTTTGTGAGAAGTCCCTTCCAAGGAGCTGTCCACAGTGCTGAAACTAGTTTGTGGCCAGACTCTCCAGCATCTTGGAGAACTCCTCCTGAAACTGTCAAGGTGACACCTGGTGACACCTCCCCATATTGAGAAACTGGAGTCACAACCCTCCTCCACACTGTGCTTCCCTCTGCTCCGAGTTAACTTGCTCCAGAATTCTGATCTCAGAAGAAGAAAAACCTGGATCCAAAGGACATCTAAACAATATCTTGAACCATCTTAATGGTAACTAAAACTGGGGAGGGGAAGGACAACCTCAAATCTAAGGCAAGCCACATGTTGGTGTGGTAGTTAGAAGTAGAGGTCGGCATGAAATGGAAAAATAGCATTTTGTTTTGTTTTGTTTCTGGAGTAATGTTGTTGTAATGCATTTAAAGTAGTTTTATTATGAAATGAAATGAAATGCTATGCTCCCCTGGGTCCTAGGACCCAGGGTAGCTCCCTCAAGTGATTTTAGGTAGCCCCCTGAAATTTGGAAATGTTTAGGGTTCAAGGGGGTTGGTTATTAAGCTCCAAAGGGGGCTGCCCTTGGCAAACAAAATTCCTAGGGGCAACCCCTTTGGAGCTTCATAACTCAGACCCTAGAACTCCAAAACTTTCCAAATTTTAGGGGGTTACAGGGAAGAACTTGAGCTCTCCTGCCATTGTTTCCTCTAGAATTAATGATTTCATTCTGGGGGTGGGGGAATTGTGTTTTGTTACAAAACGAAATAAAATGTGTCCTACCTTTTTGTTAAGTAATAAAGTAATTTGTTATTGATTTGTTTTAATGTATTGGAAACCTAATGAAATGATGAAACAGCATTTTGGTTTTCATTTTGTTCCCATCTCTAGTTAGAAGGCTGGGTTGAGGCTCAGGGGAGGTGAATTCCAGTTTTCCCTCAACCTCACTTTGGGGCAGTCATTCTGTCTTAGGTCTGACCCACCTCACAAGGTCATTGTGAAAATACAGAGGTGGGAGGGCCATATCTCCTGTCTGGCACTCATAGGACAGAAGGAAGGGTGAAAATAGAATCGCATAAGGAATAAATCAGTAATAAACAGTGTGATTTTTTTATATGATAATGTAATATGGTGGGTGGTTTTCCCTAGGTACTGCACCATTCCTTAACTGGGTATTTGTACACGACCCCTAAACTCCACCGCAAATGGCTCCCAGCTCCGGAGCTTAAAATTGTTTCCCCACCAGCTCCGGAGTTTACAGAAAATTAAGTGCGACCACGCCCACCTAAGCACGTCCCAGTGCACTTTTCAGGTACCTGCTCTCAGAGGGTGAAAAATCCCAGATCCGGATGTAACCTAGAGTGCCGGGCTCTCCTCGCTTCTGTTTGTTGTTGTTTTTTGCCTTCCGCCCCTTTAAGAGAAGGAATCAGGACAACGACAGGGCTCGGGGCGGCTTGGACGCAGACAGAGGTGAGCCTGCATTCTTTTGTCCCCCTTTTTTCTCCCTCCCCTCACGCAGACAGGAGCAAGGAAGTGCGGAGGGGTGGGGACGCAGGAAGAGCAACGAACCCCCAAGATCTCTGATCCGAATTTAAGTGGCCAGTGGATCTTAGGGGTCGTGTGAAAAGGCCCTCAGAGGTGGTGTTGGGACCCAAACAAACCCACCCCGATAAAACAAGTGCTCCAGTAAGTTACAGCTAAGCTTCCAGTAGAATCACCAAGGAACTGGTCCTTTCCAGTTCCAGACAGCCTTGTAGCACAGTGGCTAAACTGCTGTACTCCACCTGGAGTACTGTGTCCAGTTCTGTGCACCTCAATTTAAAAAGGATTTTGATAACCTCGAGCGGGTGCAGAGGAGGGCAACCAGGATGGTTGAAGGTCTGGAAGAAATGTCATATGAGGAACAGCTTAGGGAACTGGGAATGTTTAGCCTTTCTAAAAGAAGACTGAGAGGGGATATGATAGCTATGTTTAAATATTTGAAAGGATGTCATATTGAAGAGGGAACAGGTTCAGTTTCCATGGCTTCAGAGTCTAGGACTCAGGGCAATGGTTTCAAACTACAGGAAAAAAGATTCCATTTGAACATTAGGAAAAACTTCCTGACGTTTAGAGCTGTTCGGCAGTGGAATATGCTGCCACAAAGGGTGGTGGAGTCTCCTTCTTTGGAGGTTTTTAAGCAGAGGCTGGATGGCCATCTGTTGGGTGTCCTGTGATAGGAGTTCCTGCATGGCAGGGAGTTGGACTGGATGGCCCTTGAGGTCTCTTCCAACTGTATGGTTCTATGATACTGCAGCCATAACTGTGCTCATGATTTTAGGTTCAATCCCAAATAGCTGATTCACTCAGCCTTCCATCCTTCCAAGGCTGGTTAAATAAGTACCCAGCTCCCTTGGGAGGGGGGGAGGAGTGTGTAGCCTGCATAATTACTTATAAGCCACCCATATAGTGCTTTAAGCACTATGGGATGGCATATTGGCAGCATGCTTGGCTTTACTTTGATTTCTCTGGCGGATGTTCCACTTTGAGCCGATTCCTTGCAAGAATAAAGCAACCACCAACAATTCTCTAGCTGACCAATTTCTGGAAAGGGAAATACAGGGTTCCCTTGGCTCTGCCTTTGCATCTTCTCAGTTGGCTACTCTTGTGTGGTTCACTCGTAAGACACAAAGCTTGGAACAAAACAGCTGCCAAATGGAGGCAAATGGTGCAAAGTGAGACAAGGTCCGAAAGCAGAAGGAATGAACTAATGTTTTGCAGCTCGATCATTACCCTCAGCAAGAGGGCAGTCTCTGGAATTCATTTGACACAGGCAGGTTAAGAGCTGAAGCAACAGCAAGTGGGCCCTATGGATGCTATGAGGACAGAGTTCATGAAGGTGGTTGCATAAGAACATAAGAGCACTGCTGGAACAGGCCAAGGGCCCTTCTAGTCCAGCTTCCTGGATCTCCCAGTGGCCCAACCAGATGCCTCTGGGAGCACAAGAGACAATGGGATACCTGTCTCCTGATGCCACTCTCATGCACCTGGCCCTTGACGTACCATGTTTTTTTTAAAGCCTGGAGATGACACATCTCCATCATGGCTTGTCACCTGTGATTGACTTTTCCTTCAGAAATCAATCCAATCCCCTTTTCAAGGCATGTAGGCCAGATGCCATCACCACATCCTGCAGCATGGAGTTCCACAGACTAACACACACTGGGGAAAGAAATATTTTCTTTTGTCTGTTCTCACCCTCCCAACCCTCAAGTTGAATGGACAATCCTTGATTCTGATGTTGTGTGAGAAGGAAAAGAGCTTCCCTCTATCCACTTTAGCCACCCCCTGTATAATTTTGTATGCCTCAATCATGTCCCCCTCCATCAGGTGCCTTTTTTCTAGAATAAACAAGTCCCACTCTAGTAATCATTTTAGTTGCTCTCTTCTGAACCTTTTCTAGATTCACTATGTCTTTTTTTAGATATGGCAACTGGAAGTGTACGCAATACTCCATGTGTGGCCTTACCACTGTTTTGTACAATGGGATTATAAATATTGGCTGTTTTATTTTCAGTCCCCTTTTTGATGATACATAGCATGGAACTGGCCTTCTTCGCCACCGCCACACACTGGGTTGACACTTTTACTGAGCAGTCCACCAGCACACTGAGATCTCTTTCCTGATCCATCAGGGACAACTCCAAACCAATTAGCTGAGTTTTTGTATAAGGTTGCACTGTATATTTTTGTCAGCACTGCACCCAGTTTTTAAAACATACCATCTCTGCATGAAAGGTAACCACCTTATGGTGGATCCGAAACGAAAACATAGCGGAGCTGGGACCCTGTGGATCATCAAATCCAGCCCTGTCATGGAGACATAGCTGGGAGTCCAATTTCCAACCCACTGAGCTACCCAGCAGTTCTTTGCCAACTGGACAAGGAAGAGCAAAGCAAGCAGGTGCAGGCACTGGTGTTAAAAGCACATCATTCTTTGGGGAAGGAAATTGTTAAAGTCCCTATTTGGAACTACAATTCCTTATTTATCTGGCGGAGCGCATTTCCCTCAGGTCATCAAATGCCCGTCCCACAAGAGCTTCCCAGGTGCTTGTGATTCGGCCTTAGAGAGGCCCGTAATTTCTCTACTTGCAACCGGGCCTTCTTGGGGGCTGCACCATGGCTTTGGAATTCTTATCCACGATTTTATGTCATTTTGTGTTAATTTCATTTTTATTTTTATTATATTACTGTATTTTGTGTTATTTTATTGTATGAATTATTTAGTTTATTTGCAGTGTACTGTATTCCTTAGTTGTTGTAAACCGCCCGGATGCAGAGTGACCTCGTTGCCAGACAGGCGGTATAGAAATCCAATGAATGAATGAATGAATCAATCAATAATTAAAAATATCCCAAGTGAGATGCGCCTGGTACAATCTGTGCTTACTTTTCAGAAAGCCTTAAAGACCCGGCTTTACCAAGAGGCCTTTGGGTAATTGTTTTCTGGGGCTTTCATCTTTGTTGGGTTTTGCCTGGATGCCTTTAACTTAGTTTGTGTCTATGTTTTTTCTTTATTTAAAGGGATATTTGTTATGTTGGTTTTTATTGCTTATTGTCTATTGCTTACTTTTGATTATTTTTGTGTGTCTGTACACCACCTTGAGTTGTTTTTATACAAGCAGTGGTATAGAAATGTTAAATAAAGTAAAATAAAGTAAAGTAAAAGCTTCCCCAGCCCCTGTTTCCCCACCCGCCCACCCCGTGGATGCTAGACCTGCAAGTGTTTCAAACCAGGGACTTTCTGGCGTGCTCTGGTTTCTATGCCCACAATATTTTTCCAGATCTCTGGGGACAAGTAAAAAACAGAGTGTGCTGGTTTATTTTCTGGGCTGACAACTCCCAGAATTCCCAGGATAGCCTGGAGGATCCAGGCACTGTCTTCCAAAAACCCAAATTTGAACATGCCTACGAAGAAGCAAAGTCCTTTAATCTGAAACATTCACAGGCTTTGATCTTTGTCAGCCTTCTGCAAACTGAGGCTGCCCCAATGCATGAGACCTCCTCCTCCTCCTCCTCCTCCTCCTCCTCCTCCTTATTCTTCTTCATTGTCATCATCAGCAAACTGCTGATCTGGAAGGGACCCTAAGGATGTCCAAACTTTGGCCCTCTAGATGTTTTGGACCACAACTCCCAGAATTCTAAGCTTAGACTGCCAATGTCAAAGGACTGTGGGAGTTGTGGTCCAAAACATCTGGAGGGCTGAAGTTTGGACAGATCATCAAGTCCAGCCCTTATCCAGGAGCCGCAGTGGGGAATCGAACAGCCGACCTCCTCTTTCCCTCTGATGAAAATTAATTAATAAGAATTAATAAGAATTAATAGAATTAACTCAATATGAAGAATAAAGCTAAAAATTATTATAAAGTGTTAAACCTGACTGTAGGTATTAGGTCATGCTGGCATAGAACACAAAAAATAGATAAGAACCCAGGTGCCAGTCTCCAGAAATAGCGAATTCTTGTGGTTAAACCAAGATAAAGGGAAGCGAAGATGGCACAGATAAGTGGGCACCATCTCATGGTGCCAAAAGCGTCATTTTCTGGGAAACTATCCCGAACTAAAAATAGGCAAAAGCCATTTCTAAGAATTATGATGAAATACGTAAGCTGCAGTTACAGAAAGAGTATAAAAGACCACGGAAACCATCACTCGGGGTCCAGAGCAACAAGGCCGTTTGGCCGTGCTATGCTTTGGACCATTAAGCTAAGATGGACCATTAAGCTAAGATGTATACTAACCTATCTCTGTACTGTATGTGTTCTGTTGAATCTCTGTCTGTCTTTAATAAACCTTTTTGCTATAACTAACTAAGCGTGGCAGCTTTGTTGAACCACCAATGACATTAACAACCTATATAGGTGCATTGGCAACTCACAAAGAAGAACAACCAACACCCAATATTTTTAGCTTAAATTTATTCTTATCACCTCCTTCCCAGACAGCTGCGAAGCACAGTCCAGCCAGCTTGGGAGCAGTTAATTTATAATTTTATAAAAACAGTAAAAGCATGCACAAGACAAGCATAATACAATGGCAAACCCTTTGTATAAGAGCCACAACAGGTAAAATCTTCCCAGCCCAGTAGGCCCAATAACAGAGTAATCAACTCAATAGGTCTAGAATTGTCTCCAGCCTGGGACCACGCCCATGCTCTAGACCACCTCCAACCCACATCATGAGAGGGGGTAAGGATAAATGCACAATGGACATTGCCAATCATCTAACCTCGCCACCTGAAGTGGGCAGGGATGAGCGATGCCTCATTGCTGCGGCACAGAATTTAGCCACCACAGTCAGCATGAAGGCAGACCACAAAGCCAGGAGGAAGAGGAGCAACTGTCAATAATTCCCTGTCGTGCCTGCCGCCCCAGCCATTGCTACAAAATACCTGAACCATATTAATTCTCCTCACTGAGAAACTTAGTTGGTTTGCAATGTTGGAGAAAAAAACTGTCCCATTTTGGCAGCAGTGCAAGAAAAAGACCAGAGTGGGAAAGCACAGAAGTCCCAGACAAATTAGTAGCTAATCTGATGGAAAAAAAATCATAATTAACTTCTGCAAGACTTCGGAGACGAACGAGCCAAAGGGGCAAAATTAAGCTTCAATGGTAAAATCAATAGGATATTATGCAACAATGGCTTTATTAGCGAGGGCTGGAAGGGAGGCACTGAGGAAGAGGCAAAGCAGAAATCCAATTTCCGCTTCTTTGTCCTTTGGGGGCTGATCGATATGGAGAAACCAAAATCAGAAACAAAACAAAAACCCAAATCACACCTGCAAGCTCAGTCTTAACATCAGTAAGGATTGTAGGCTGCAAGTTTCTGACTGAAATTAGGTCATCGCCTCAGTAATTAGGGCACCAAAAGATGGAGAAAAAGGGGAATGTCTGTTGCTACCACAACCTGGAATTGCTACCTTTTTTGGGGGGGGGGACAACATCTCCCAAAATCTGGCAGTTGTCTTTCATTGGAAGCTCGCATTGCTACATATTACTTCCTTAAAGGAGTTGAGATGCTTGGAGAGATGTTGAGTTTATTTACTTTTTTACCCAAATCTTTAAAGTCAAAATTTTATCAAAATGCAAAGACATTTTGATAAAACCATCAGAAACAACCTGAAGCAAAAGCACCTCTCGTTTTTCCTGCCCAAATTCAATACATGGGGAATTGAACCCTCAGCCTCTGGGTCTGCAAACAGAAATCTAAACCACTGAGCTATCCAGCTGTTTTTAACTCCAGTTTAGCATGGAATGTGGCTGTATATAATCATAGAATCAAAGAGTTAGAAGAGACCTCAAGGGCCATCCAGTCCAACCCCCTGCCATGCAGGAAAACCCATCACAATATTTCTGACAGGTGGCCATCCAGCCTCTACTTGAAAACCTCCAAAGAAGGAGACTCCACCACCCTCTGTGGCAGCATATTCCATTGCCAAACAGCTCTAACAGTCATGAAGTTCTTCCTGATGTTCAAATGGAATCTCTTTTCCTGTAGTTTGAAACCATTGCCCCGAGTCCTAGTCTCTGAAGCCATGGAAAACAAACCTGTTCCCTCCTCAATATGACATCCTTTCAAATATTTAAACATAGCTATCATATCCCCCCTCAGCCTTCTTTTTGAAAGGCTGAACTAAATTGAAAGGCCAGTTCCCTAAGCCGTTCCTCATATGACATTTCTTCCAGACCTTTAACCATCCTGGTTGCCCTCCTCTGCACCCGCTCGAGGTTGTCAGCATCCTTTTTAAATTGAGGCGCACAGAACTGGACCCAGTACTCCAGAGTAGTGTGCGTCTGACCAGAGCAGAATAGAGTGGTACTATCCTAATATGGGAATACAAATACTGATTCAAAGTCCCCTCTCTGGAGAGAGGCATACATCAGTTTCTCTTTCCCTCCCTCACTTTTTATTTAACTTTCAAATGTGTCCACACGCAACAGACATTTGGAATTTGGTCACGGAGAAAGCAAACACGAACCAGCAAAACACACTTCTCCTTGCCCGGAACTGATAGACCTTTCAACAAGTGATGGCCCATCCTTTGGGGTTTTCTGGCAACCATATCCAATTGGCCAAATGAGACGTGACAATTATGAGTTGGAATCTACTAAGTGCATCTGAAAGAAAATTGCTATTCCTAGCAGCTTCCGTTTAATAGCAAGTAATAGCTTTGTAGAAGCCATCTTTTTGAGAGAAAAAAAAGAGGGGGGGAAACCTCCTGTTTCCCAAATCTATGATTAGAAAGCAGCTCAGGTTTCCCTTGGAGCTGCTACTTTAATAATTACAATGGTACCTCTACTTACAAGTTTAATCCATTCCAAATGCATGCTCTTAAGTTGAACAACTCTTAAGTAGAGCAGACCTATCTAAAAAACAAAAAATAAAAAAATTGAAAAAATATTTTTTTTAAATTCAGTAGTGCAGACTGCATCTAAAATTTGCAAGGCAGCAGTTAAAACTCCAATGGTTTTTCACACTTAAGTCGAATTGCTCTTAAGTCGAGCTGCTCTTAAGTAGAGGTGCCACTGTATATGAATATATAATTGTGTTCACACAATCAATGGCATGTCCGGTTTGGTCCTAAATCTAACAGGTGTGGGCTTTTAAGTGCTTTCTGCATTCACCTAACAACATTCCCAAGTGGCATTCCAGAAGAAAGAGTATGTCCTAGAAGAGTGATGGAGAACCTTGTGGAGAGTGAGTGCCCAAACTGCGATTCAGAACCCACTCATTTTTCGCAAAATGCCAATACAGCAAATTAACCTGAATCCAGGTGGCTGTGAAGGGGCAATGTCGGGTGCCCACAGAAAGGGCTCCAAGTGCCATCTTTGGCAACCGTGCCATAGGTTCGCCAACACTGTCCAAGAAGGTGCCCATGACACAGATGTAAATCGTTCTGCCTCTTCTTCCTGGAAAGAAATTAAAAGGATTCTTCTTCTCTCCTTGCTGCAAGATTGCTCTGTGCTCAGTTTTCTTGCAAAGAAATCTCACAGGACTTCTGCCTCGTTTTGTGGTTATTTCCCCTTGTCCCAAAACAAAGGCCAAGTGGCACAGGATTGTAACCATGCCTGCACAGAATCTCATTCTTCCTGAACAGGATTCATCTGGAAAGGGCAGAAGACATGCCAAACAGGGGCAGAATTGCATTCTTTTTGCACAAGGTTCACCCAAAAGGGTGGCAGAAAGCACCACAAGAACTGCACTGTGTCCATGCGCACCTGGTTTCACTGGTGAAAGTCTTCCAGAATCGGTGATGTGGAGGTGAAATTTTCAAGAGCAAGAGCACATCATGACAGATCCTGAGTGACTGTGAGGCCAGAGAAGAGGAAGGAAGGAAGGAAGGAAGGAAGGAAGGAGAATCCCTTGAGCCACACTTGCAGTGAGACCATGGATATGAGCTATGAACTATGCTAAGTCCTGTGTTAACAACTTCAAGTACTAGTGATGATAATAATAGTAAAAAACTGGCACTAGACCTCCCAACTTTGAGATCTAAATCTACTTCATTGTTAGAGACACCTCCTGTGCAAATATGTCCTAGGAACAGGCACAACTGAACTAGCCTGCGTTGATCATTGTGTGGCCACAAAGTACCATTTCTACGATCTGAGTCATCATCACTTACCAGATATAGAGAAAACTCAATAAGCGATCACAAGATGCTGAGACACAAAACCATATTTGTTCACTCTTAATACCACTTCCTTTGCTACTGCTGCTGCTACTCATTCAAACTACATAAAATCTACTGCTATTGGATCCTTAACAAGGTAAAGGTAAAGGTTCCCCCGGCACATGCATGCTTTTCGTGTCCGACTCTAGGGGAGGGGCTCATCTCCATATTCAAGCCAAAGAGCCAGTGTTGTGCAAATCCATGGCCACGTGGCCAGCATGGCTGCAAGGAAACAATGTTTTACCTTCCTGCTTTTTACAGTGGTACCTATTTGAAAGCATTTACATGCTTTCAAACTGCTAGGTTGGCAGGAGCTGGGGTTATCAGCGGGAGCTTGCTCCAATGCATGGCACCCGGGATTTGAACCACCGAGCTGCCAACTTTGCCGTCAACAGTTTCGGAACCTTAGTCGCTGACCTGGGTTAATGCAGGAATGCAGAGAAATGTGTTGAGGGAGAGAATGCTTGATGGATGCCTTAGGGTGAGAACAGTCATGGATCCCGCACAGTACATCCACCAGTAGCAGCCAAGAAACAGTCCTCCACCCAATCTTGCTGGAAAAAAGATCAACTAGGTAGACGGATGATTGTTCAAGCAAATGTACAATCTAAAACAGCATTTTTCAACCACTGTTCCGCGGCACACTAGTGTGCCGTGAGATGTTGCCTGGTGTGCCGTGGGAAAAATTGAAAAATTCTAAAGAAATTCAACCCAGGGCCGGCGGGCGGCCCACAGCTGGGAGGCGCTATAAATAGCGTCCAAGGGCCAGCTTGGCTCCTCCCCCCGAGGCCCGCGGCGCTGGCGTCACTTCCTGGCCCCGCTCATTCTCTTTACTGTTTACCCTGTGCCTGCCGCCGCCGCCGGACAGAGACATTTTCTAATGGTGGTGTGCCTCGTGATTTTTTTCATGAAACAAGTGTGCCTTTGCCCAAAAAAGGTTGAAAAACACTGATCTAAAAAACCAATCATTGTCGGTATATATGCTCCAAATGATAAACACAGAAGACAAGTTTTCTTCGAAGAATTGACCCAGAAACTTCTGCAATTTGAAAACCATCAGTTAATTATATTGAGTGATTTCAATGCTATACATTCCCCCACCGTCAACAGAAAAGCCCCAAAGGGAAAAAAACATAGGTCTTCAACCTGTACTCTTCCAAAAGCCTTCCTAGATTTGTCTGATATCCTAGAACTTCAGGATATCTGGAGAAGGAAAAATCCACTACAGGGGGGATTCACCTTTCATTCGAGGCGACATGCTTCCTTCTCTCATATCGACATGTGCTGGGCTTCTTCTGATCTACTACTAAACACAAGGGATATAGAAGTTCTCCCGAGAACAATATCTGATCACAATGCCATTCTATGGACCTTGAAAGCCAACCCAGACACTGGAAAACCAATTCTGCTCTGTGGACGGACCAAGAATTTATCTCAAAGGCAACCAAGGACTTGAGCCTATACTTTGAAATGAACTTAACCAAGGATGTTCCACTAAAAACTGTATGGGACGCCTCAAAGCCCTACTTTAGAGGCTTTGTTATTCAATATATGGCAAAACGGAATAAAGAGAGAAAGAAGAAAACTGGGTCTATTCTCAATATGATGAAAAAGCTCGAAAAGGACCTAATCCTAGATCCACGGAACGAGCAGCTGAATAAGGATTTAGCTAACTGTAGGCATGAACTCAATTTGATTCTAACAGCAGATCAAAATAGCAAAATTGAATTTTGTTGAAAATGCAAACAAACCAGGCAGGTGGCTAGCTTATAAACTAAAAAAGACACATTCTCAAAAACTTATTCCAACACTCAAAGACAAAACTGGGAAAAATCAGACTGATCAGTCCCAAATTCAAAAAATTATAGAGGCGTATTATCAGAATTTGTTCAAGCCGGAAGACATCAACAAAGGTACCATATTCCAATATCTAGAGCAAGCCAACTTTCCAAAACTCACTGAAGAACAGAGAGCCATGACGAACGTTCCTATTTCTATGATGGAAATAACGGGCTATAAACCACCAAAAAAACACACAAGGCCCCGGGTCCTGATTCATTGCCAGCTCAATTTTACAAGAACTTTTCTGAAGTGGTCTCCGGAAATATGAAAAAATTGTTTACATCTATCTTGGAAGGTGAAGATATTCCAGACTCATAGAGATCATCACATATAACTCTCATCCCCAAAGAAGGGAAATCCAGAGACCAGATTCAAAATTACAGGCCAATTGCTTTACTAAACGTGGATTATAAAATTTTTGCAACTATTTTGGCAAATAGATGGCGGAAGATCCTATTGTCCATGATACGCCATGATCAAAATGGCTTTCTCCCAAAGAGACATCTCCAATCCAACGTCAGAATTCTGGTGGATGTGTGGAATACTATGAATGCCACCCTGAGAAGCAAGTTGCCCTTACATTTATTGATGCTGAGAAAGCCTTTGACAATGTCTCCTGGTCATTACTAACAACTCTCCTAGACTACCTATAGTGTGGTCATAGAATGTTAAGATCTATAGAACAAATTTATTCCACACAAAATGCTAGAATTGTAGTAAATGGCTACCTTACAGATACAGTTATGATACATAAAGGTACTAGGCAAGGGTGCCCGCTCTCCCCCTGTTGTTTATTTTATCCTTAGAAATACTACTCCATGTAATAAGAAATACTGAAGGAATTCAGGGTCTGTGTATTAAAGGAGAAGTCTATAAGGTGCAAGCCTTTGCAGATGACCTGCTGGTTATTTTGGAAGATCCACAGCTTTCTCTTCCAGAGCTGTTAAAGATTTTAGATGCCTACTCTAAAATCTCAGGATTAAAGGTTAACAGAGAAAAACCACTGATGTTAACCAAAAATATGACCCCATCTATGACTGTGACGTTGGTTAATTTCTCGGGTTTTCAACATGTAAACAAGGCAAAATACTTAGGCATCACTATATCCAATCGGTGTAACACACTTCTCGAAGATAACTATGTCAGTGTGATAAAAGCAATTAAAGCAGACTTGGAAATCTGGTCAAGACTTGAGCTTTCACTAATGGGTAGAATTGCTGCAATTAAAATGACTGTCCTACCCAAATTGCTTTTTCTATTTCAATGCTTACCTGTATTACCTAATGTTAAGATTATTTCTGATTTGCAAAAAAGTATACGGGTGTTTATATGGCAAAGGAAGAAAGCAAGGATTAGAAATGTCTATTTACAAGATATAAAGTTGGTGGTTTCGCCCTACCCAACTTAATATTGTATTATAAAGCAGCAGCTATGACTTGGGTCAAAGACTGGATTTTAATGACAAATAACAGAAGATTACAGCTCGAAGGTCACGATCTGGACAAGGGTTGGCACCATTACTTATGGCTTAAGGGTAACATACCTACTCTCTTCAAAAAACATTGAATAAAGAATGTGTTAATTAAAATATGGTTATCCATAAAAAAACAGTTTTATGTCAAAACTCCAATGTGGCTTTCTCCATTAGGAGCGATAACTGGTTCCCATACAAGTGCAACCCTTAAATCTTTAACCTACAGACAACTTTTGAATGCTGATTGCTCCTTGAAGCCACTTGCACAATTAGTATCTGAAGGTTGGAAAATAGATTGGTGGAATTACCAACAAATATATTCACATTTCAAAAATCTCATTAAAGAGGGTGGTTTTATGACTAATGATACTTCACTTGACAAAATATTACCCTCTGGTGATACAAAGCTCCTTCGTAAATTCTATAGTATTTTGTTAAATGAGAAATCGATTGATACACTGGTAAAAGATACTATGATAGGATGGGCAGAAAACTTTGGTTACTCTATTCATTTAAGTAAATGGGACTCCCTGTGGAACACAGTAAAACTTTTTAAGTCGATAGTCTTTAAGGAAAACTGTTACAAGATGTTTTATAGATGGCATTTTTCACCTCACCGCTTATCTAAGATGTACAATTGCTCACCTAGATGTTGGAAATGTAAACACGATAGCGGTACCTTCTACCACATGTGGTGGACATGTAAAGAGGTAAACACATATTGGAGAATGGTAAAACTATTTATAGAGAGATCTTTGAAGATTAAGTTAGAGCTTCGACCAGAACTTTTCTTATTAAATATAATAGACATAAATATTTCCTTTGATCAAAAATATGTGCTCCATCATGTAATAGTTGCGGCAAGGATATTATATGCGAAATTTTGGAAACAACCTGAAGTGCCTACTGAGACAAATCTTCATGACAAAATAAGAGAATGTATTGAAATCGACAGGCTTTCTGGATTCCTGAAGGGAGAATATGAAGAGATCGCCAAAAGAAAATGGCAAGAAGTAGTTAACCTACTAACACTTTGACAATACTTTGTGATATCCTGTTATGTATAATCGTTATCTTTTGGCTTGATGTATTCAATGTAACTTCTTATACTGTACCTGTACCCCTTTCCCCCTTTCCCCTTCTTTCCCCTCCCTCTTCCCCCTAAAATTAATAAAACTCTTAAATAGAAAAAAAAAAGAAAAGAAAAAGTCCTGTTGTTAAGGAATCACAAAAATTCTCAAATTTATTAATTTTATTTCCATTTATACTTGTCAGCTCAACCTCCTTTTCCAGCTGAAACTGTTTACAGCTCATTTCCAAAAGGAATAATTTCTCTGAAATGATTGGGTCCTTTTTAAGTAGAAAGGTGGGGTAAACATGTTTTAAACAAATAAATAAAACCCTTGACACCCTTACAGAGAAATCAACCCAGCTGTGGAGTGGCTGTAGAGTTTACATCTATCTGAACATGCATGTTTAGGGTTAAATTGTAAAACTTTTAAAATCATCATCATCATCATCACCATGGCTTGTTCATCTTCAAGCCCTTGGAATCCAGTTATTCTTCCCTTGATACGATTATCCTTGGGGCCGGATGTTGATAGATCTAGATATTTATCTGATGAGTGATGATCAACCATTTATTACACAGGCTGTTGGACTATTGGCATTGGAAACAAAAGCATAAAAGTGTTCTGCTGATATACCGCCCTATAGCGCTTAAAGCAATCTGTGGGTGGTTTACAATTCAATTATGCAGGCTACACATTGCACCCACACCCACCCCAAGAAGCTGGGTACTCCTTTTACTAACCTTGGAAGGATGAAAGGCTGAGTCAACCATGAGCTGGCTACCTGGGACTGAACCCCAGGTTGTGAGCACAGTTTTAGCTGCAGTACAAGCATTTAACCACTGCACCAGGAGGGTCTTCAAGCAGTTGAAGTCTGGTTTTATCAAGGACCCAAGATGCCATTAAAGGTCCTAAGATCAGTTGTAGTTACTCCAAAGAACGGTACATTTTAAAACATTCTTTTTGAACAGCAATGTTTTTTAAATTTGGAATTTCTTTTGTGTTGTACATTGTGAAGGCCTATGGCCATAAACAATAACGTTTTGGTTGACTGAAATGATATTAAAGGGTCTTTTTCTCCCCCCCACACTGCTGTGTGTCTCTCTTTCTTCATCATCTAAGGTGGTGCTTTTCCAAATGGCCAGGATGTAACTCTAAGAAAGCTCGGAGCATGGATAGTTTATGGAGAGACGGTGAGGAGGAATCAAGAGAAACGTGGAAGTGTCGCCTGAACCTTCCTCCGACAGCAGTTCATTTATTCGTTGTGGACCTCCCCATGTGACCATTCGAGTAGAACACACAAGGCAGAGAGAGACAGCTGGCCTGCCTTGGACCACCCAGAGACTCCCCCCATGCAGTGAACTGGGAGAATAATATGCCTCCTTAGAAGTTTTGTTAGAAGCAGAGATAGCCGTCTTTGGAGCCTATTACCGTATGTGTCTTTTATATGAATCTACCATACATGATGACATAGACCACTTATAACTTATCTCCTCTTCTGTGACTTCACTATGTTTTCAATGTTAATTTCTATCCCTCCTAACTTTTGGATGGTCTAGCATGCATGATTACATGGAATGTTTAAAAAGGTAAAGGTTCCTCCTGCACATGCGTGCTAGTTGTGTCTGACTCTAGGTGCGGTGCTCATCTCCGTATTCAAGCTGAAAGAGCCAGTGTTGTGCAAGTCCGTGGCCACGTGGCCAGCATGGCTGCAAGGAAACACTGTTTTACCTTTCTACTTTTTATGGCAGTACCTATCTACTTGCATTGACATGCTTTTGAACTGCTAGGTTGGCAGGAGCTGGGGTTATCAGCAGGAGCTCGCTCCGCTGCGTGGCACCTGGGATTCAAACCACTGAGCTGCCAAATTTGCAGCCAACAGTTTTCAGAGCCTTAGTCCACTGAGCCACTACATTCATGTTCTCTTGTGGCTTTAATGTTGTCTTTTAATGCTGAAAGACGTCCCTCAATTCCCTGTTCTCAATAATTGAATATGTCTTAATTGTACTGGACTATATATCGTCCCTCATTACTGTAAGCCACAGTAATGAGGGACCTTACACCTTTTACCTTGGGTAAAAAATACTCAACCTAAATATTAATTTGCTTTTCTCCCCAAGGAGCACGGAGGATTCTCCTCTGTGTCAGTGTTTCAATGGCAAGTCCCTAATTTACAGCATCCCCTAATAGACTTTTTTTTAAAGGTATTAGACCTGTTTGGGAAGTGTCTTGAAAGAGCTCCCTTCCGACAAGTGCATTTCCACAGCTAGGCAAGGCCCTCAAATTCCCCAAATCCTCATCAGACGCTATTTCCATCACCCCATACTCCCCAGTTCACTGCCATGCTGTAGCAATCCAGCTCAGGAACAACCTGATCGCACATCACTGCCTTTGTTCAGCTCTGAGTCCTAACATTATTGAGAACAGAAAGTGTCCAGCTACACACACAAACTTCCTCCACCCTTTCTCAGCCACTCAAAAGAAGGGCTTGGGAGGATTTGCATCCCATTCCTCTCAGGGAGGCTTGATTTTAAGAGCCAGGTGCTCATCTAATGCAGGTGCAGATGAATGTCCTAAAATAACCCCTTGACAAATACAGAATGAATGCTCAATGCTGAAACTTTCGCAACAACCAACACACAGATTCTTCTTGTCTTATTAATGTATGGTGGTGTGTGTGAGATGAACAGAATAACATCGGTTTGTGTTCAGCTTGGTGATGATTGCAGTCCCCAAAGGTTATCAGGAAAGCAGAGTTCTTGCCCCTGCTGAGAGATTCATCCCTTCTGAATTCTGTTTTTTTAATCTGCTAGCTATTTCTTACAATTGCAATGGCAGACATCTCGGAGTTCAGTCTCCTGAGCGGGCAAAGCGTCGCCTCCCCACCCCGGCTGTACGATCAAAGAAACTCGGCGATACCTTTGCTGCAAATCTGATGCCAACCTATATCTCCTGTGAAGGTTGTCTAGATTTAAAAAGCAACATCCAAACCCAAAACCTCGCTTTCTTGTTGAGTTTCAGGTGCATCTAATGACTCTGAGAAGGATTCATTTCAAAAGCCTTTTCTAATGACATGTGCAAAAAATGGTGATATCTTTGTACTTTATTTTGTTCAGATCACACAGAGAGATTCTACTAATAAAATACAGCATTTCTAGATATGTTTCACAGCAAATATCAGGTCTCTTGGATCCAATATATGGCATCTCTTTTAAATCAAAAGCACAGGGGGAAAACTGGATCTCTCAAGTCAATTAAAGAGAAAATGCCACATTGATACTAGATGATCACAAACTATGCACAGACCTCTATGCTTCTCACAGTCAAGTCTCCTGAAGAACAATTACCTCTTTAAAACCTATCAGTGTTAATGAAAACAATAAGATTAATTCGCCCCCTGAGGTATGGGCTTGTTGTTTTCCTCACCCAGTAAATCAGACTCTGGACAGATCTAAGTTTTCTACCCTGCTGTGTGAATTTCACAGGGGCAGAAGTCAAAAGGGTTCAGAACTGGGCAAAAGTGTGCCTTTTAAAAACGGTGATTCGGAGACCGCAGGGCTGCTGCGGGTGAGTTACAGAGAAACCCGGAGCAGAAAGACCTAAAACCCACTGTTCTGAAGTCCTATGCTGACGCTGAGTGGGACTTAGAAGGATGCAGAGCGACCGACAGGAGGTCCCGAAAACCTTCCCAGTTGTATCAGAGAACCTGGAAATGGAAATTCGGACGGCTCTGCAGAAATGCAGGGGCTGCCTCTGGCCCAGGGCTGGAAAGGGCAGCTTAGCCCGCTCCTTTCGGTGCTGCTACGTGTCAATACCGGATTTCCCTTCCGGATGCGCTACGAGGAAGCGCACGCAGAGCATCCCCGTCGCTTGACGGGCAGGTCCCCCAGCGCGGCTTTTAGTTTCCTCTGGAGAAAAGGCTTCTCCGGGTCCGCAGAGGCTTCCCTTTGCGATCCGGGAAAGCGCTTCTGCTTTCAAACAAAAGCGCCCAGAGGAGCAGCCCTGAGCGGGCAAAGCGTCGCCTTTCAAAGATGCCAAAGCGGCGAAGGTTCAACGCCAGAAAGTCCTGCCTGGACGTCTGGCGGGTTTTGAATGCACCGGAGCCCTAAAAGGGGGAGACGCTGGCAACCGCCCCCCCCTCCAAATTTCCCCACCCGCTTGCCTCCCTTCAACCAGGCAGGAAAGACACTCTGCACTAGCTCAGGGGACTATGGTGGGTCCTAGAAAGAAGCCTCGGACCTGGGTCCAGGTGCTGCCAGAGGAAGAGAAACCGAGCTGGGCGGCAGCCCCCAACTCCCGGAGTCGCATGAAGGGTCTTATTCACACCCACCCACGAGAACCCTGCCTGAAGACGGACACCACATTCAACCGGCGCAGCCTTCCGATCCTCAGAATCTGGCTTCCAGCGGGAGCGCCAGGCATCCCTCCGGCGGTTCTCGGTAGACTGCTCCGGCGCCGGGAGGCTCTAGGGCCACGCTGTGTCTGGGCTGCCTTGGCCGCCTTTTGGCAAGGATGAGGGTGGCGGCTGGGGGGTTCCCAGCTCTATCCCCCCCCCAAAAAAGCCCCAGATGCCTGCCAAAAATGCTTCTCCCACGATGAGCTTTTGTTTTAAAAATTTAAAAAAATGAAATGGAAGTAAAACGGAAAACCCAGATTTTCCGCCCTCTTCACCCCGGTTCGCTAAGCCTCCGAAGCCGAGCGCCTCCGCGCCGGCATGGGAGAAAGGGAGGAAGGGAGGAAGGGAGGGAGGAAGGGATGGATGGGTCGGAACTCACATCGAGAATCACCGAGGCGCCCTTCCTCTGCTCGGCCCCGAAGGCGCCGCCGCCCTCCTCCTCCTCCTCCTCCTCCCGGCCGCCTCCGGCCGCCTCTCCCTCTCCCTGCTGCTGGAGGAGCTCCCGGTCGGGCAGGCTGCTCTTGTCGCTCATCTTGGTGACGATCCAGCGGAGCAGCCCGTCCAGCCCCGCGACCTGCGGCTGCTGTCTGCGGAGCAGCTTCTGGACGCTCTCCCGGCAGTAGCGCGCTGCCTGCTCACACATCTTTTACGGGCGCCTTCATGCTGGAGGCCCGGGTATTCCCTCCCACCCGGGCGACATCACCCCGCCGCCGCCGCCGCCGCCCGGCTCGCCAGCCCAACCCCACCCTTCGCTTGCGCCCCCGCGCGCGGAAAACGGCGCGCAAGGAGGCAGCCAAGGAGGAAGGGAGGGGGGCGGCGGCGGCTGGGCAACTGGGCCAGCGGACCCCCTCCCCCCCCAGTACACCCACCTACCCCCTCGAACAAACAAAAAGAAAAGAAAAGAAAAACAAGCTCAGATCCAACTTGGGGCAAACATCAGCCAGATCCTGAGTGCTATTATCAGGATGGGAGGGTGGAGGAGGGCAACAGGGCTGGGAAGTTTTGTCCCAGGAAATGGGAAGTTGTGGATCCCCTTATGGTTACCACCACAAGGGGGTGTGTATTGTGCAGGAGTGGAGGGAAGAACAGTTAAAGTGCTGGTGTGACTCTGCCCCAAGTTGCCTACAGTGGGAACATTTCTCAGGGGTCAGCTGGTCTGCTGTCCCATCAAAGACTTCAAAGGTTACTGGGGTAAAATCAGGGGAGGATCCTTTTTTGACGGGGAGAGGGGATGCATTCCAATATTGGGTGAAGCCAAGAAGACAGGCTGGGGCCAACTCCACAAATATTCCTTCATTCATTGGACTTACATCCTGGAATCCTAGAATCACTGAGTTGGAAGGGGCCTGTGTGACCGTTGAATCAACTTCTGCAGCATTCCCACCATCTACAAGGGAGGTTGCTTGATCAAAAAACAAGATAAGATCAGTCTGGCAGGATTTGTTCTTGAGGAACCCATATTGGCTTCCAGTTATTACTGCATTGTTTTCAATGGCTCATCTAGTGAGGAACCACCACTCTGGGTGGAACATTAAAATGACCACTACATTGAATGCAAAATAATGCATAATATAACAATAACAAAGCAAGCATCACCAACATAAAATAATTTGGCAAAGCATGACTCTACTCCATGGAAAAGGTTCCCAATATGACAAACCACCACACTGTTCAATGCAACAACCTGCCTCAGCTGCAAACCCAAGTTCTGCCTTTCTTGAACTTTCAACAGCTTCTGGTCTGAGATCTCTGATCAGCAGAAAGCTCATGGGCCAGAGAAGGGCCCTTGATCCATATCCAGCCCAGCATTGGACTTTCCCCATTCCTGGCATAACAGTCTGTGTCACTCGCTGGCTGAAGCGGATGTCAGAAAAAATTGAGCTAGGTCTTTAAAACAACTTTAAACCATAGCTCCCTTATCCTAGCATGTCTGGAGACCAATCAGGGCATTTCAGAAAGCAATTGTTGCTACGTGCCATCAAGTCAGAACTGACTTGTTGCATCCTGAATAGAGGTTTCAAAGTGAGTGAGATACTTAACAGGTGGTTTAACCAGGTCCATGGTCCATAATGACATTCTATGGCTGGGCAGATATTCGAACTCCGGAGCCCTTGAGTTCTGGTCTGACCCTGTCCATTACACCACCCTGGGTAGCCGCAGGAAGCAAGAGCAATGATTAACAGGGTGGGCTATGTGCAGTCTGTGGGCCTCTTTTATTGAAAGAAAGGAAGGAAGGAAGGAAGAAAGAAAGAAAGAAAGAAAGAAAGAAAGAAAGAAAGAAAGAAAG
>JAHTLZ010000065.1:4415202-4474469 GCA_023846285.1 Phrynocephalus versicolor
TAATAATAATAATAATAATAATAATAATAATAATAATAATAATAATAATAATAATAATAATAATAATAATAATAATAATAATAATAAGCTAAGCAAGTATTTAGAAGAAATTGGAGTTGACAAGGTACCATCAGTCATCTGCAGAAAGCCACCTTACTGGGATCTGCTCGCATAATTCGCCAATACATTACATAGTCCTAAACGCTTGGGAAGCGTTCAACTAGTGATTTGTAATACAAAATCCAACATAGCTATCTTGTCTGATGTGTGATGATGATGACGACGTCGATGACAACGACAATCATCATCATCATCATCATCATCATCATCATCATCAATCTCCTTATTTTAGAGCCTTCCTGGTCAGGTGTGAAACTCCCAGGGTGACCTTGAGCCAGCCATTACGAGGAGTTACACTGCAGTCCTATTACCCAGACTTACCTTGCAAGGTTGTCATTAGGATAAAACGAGTAAGGACTGCTCTGCCTTGCGCTTCCCAAAGGGAAGGAAGCATGTAAGTGAAGGTGTCCATCACAACATGGAACAGGTGGCTTTCTCAAGATCATCCCAAAGAAAAAACACTGAATAGTTGTTGTGCCATCATCAAAATTGAAAGAATAGCCCTTATCAAGTTACTATTATATCAGGATCAGGCAAAGCTTCTACAGTCTTGCAAGACTGTGAATAGGGAAGGGGGCAAGGAGATAAACTGAAAACTACTGGTACATTTAAAACCAGAAACCACTGGCTGGCTGGCTCCGAGGCCTCTGGCTGCAGAGTCAGAGAGGTTGGGAGTTCGGTTGCCCACTGGGCTTCCTTGACAGGGGCTGGGCTCAATGACCCATGAGGTCCCTTCCAGCTCTGCAGTTCTGAGATGATGATGATCATCTAAGATGATTATCTTGGCCAGATACATAGAAAGATGTCACCCGCCCTTGCTGAAGATGGAAGGCTCACTCATTTCTAACACAGCAAAAAGATCAGGATTGATCCACGGCCAACAGAGAAGGCAGCTTTTCATCCCTCGTTGCATTGAGACCGACCTCCTGCTGTTATGCTCAGCCTGGGGTTCTAACTAATTAAAGGCTTCCAGCCAGCAGGGACCTGGATTCCCTCTGGAGCCAAATGTCAGCAAGGACTCACATTGCCTAATGAATGACAGGTGGCAGCAGGTCACACTGTTGTGCCATCCGGGGGAAGGAGACCCCGACAACTGGGCAATCACATCACATAAGACCACCCTGGTCTGCCCAGCCTCTCCAAGGTTACTCTGGGTGGCAGTAGCTGAGGCTGGAAGTCATGACGACGGCACAGCAGGCTGGGTGGTTGCAGAGCAGCAGAAAGAGAGTAGGCGTACAGAAAAATAGAGCGAGCACACGGCGAGCACACAGCTAAGGGGGTGGAACTTCTGACTACTTCCTGTGCTTACAGTGATTGAGAGGGTGGAGTTTTATATTTAAATAACTGCTCCCAGCAGCACATACCTGATGACACATGAAAACTGAAAAAAAGAAGACCATTCTATCATACTAATTTCTTCTAGGTGTGTTCCCAAGAAGAGCTTCTGCTGAGCAGAGTCAAACAAACAGGAGCAAGTCACCACTGGTAATTTTTTGGGGGTGTTTTCAGTTGGAGTAGAGCTCCTTTAGAGGCCCACCCGCCGTTAGATTTCAAATAAACAACAAAGGAAAAAAATAGTCTTACTGGATAGAAAGGTAGTAAAACTGTACATTTTTGAGAACCAGAATTCTGCACATATTAAAATGGATTCAGAGGGAGCAGCTGTACTTACCTGAAACACTTGTGCTATGTCTGTCATCTTGCCAAACCGCGTGGAGAACTACAATTGCAGCAAGTGCAAGCTGGTTGCACTACTAGAAGAGAAGGTCCAACAGCTAGAGGCCAGCATATCGAACCAGCAACAAATTAAGGAGCTCAAGCTGCTCTTGGACAGAGCAGAGCAAACTATCTGGGACAAAGAAGAAACAGGGTACACTTCTGAGGAAGAAGTCACTCCACCAACTCAGGAGGTAGGTGCATGGAGGAATGTGACTCAAAGAAGTACAATGCCAAGGGATCGTTCAGAGAGTCTGAAATTACAGAATCCATTTGAGGCTCTTTCCCTCATCACACCTCATGAGGAATGCACAGAGGAACAACTGGTTCCACCTGAGGATCTCTCCATCATCACACTTGATGAGATACAGGAAGGCAAAAAACAGGAACAAACTGAAGACTTCTCCCTTAATATAGTTGAAGAGGTGCATATAGATGAACAGGCTGCAGGAAAAAGGCTCCTTGTTCTAGGTGATTCAATTATTAGAAATACAGAGGGATGGATTTGTGATGCTCATGATAACTATATGGAGACTTGCCTGCCAGGTGCAAAGGTTGCAGGCATAACAAGAAACGTAGATAGTTTGTTAGAGAGAACTGGGAAGGAGCCAGTCATCATGGTACACGTTGGTACCAATGATGTTGGGAAGGCACAACGGTCAGTCCTGGAAGCCAAATTCAAGTTGTTAGGAAGAGGATTGAAGTCCTGGACTTCCAAGGTAGCATTTTCAGAAGTGCTGCCTGTTCTTCGTGCAGGACCCGCCAGGCAGGCAGAGCTCAGAAGCCTCAATGCATGAATGAGGCATGGTGTCAAGAGGAGGGCTTCAGATTTTTCAGGAACTGGAGAACATTTTGGGACAAGCCAAACCTGTTCAGGAGGGATGGTTTGCACTTGAAGCATGATAGCACCAGATTGCTGGCACTCACAACATCAAAAAGGCTGCAGAGAAGCTTTTACACTGACAACTGGGGAAAAGCCAACAGGAGCTGGGCAGCATCCATTTTGCGAAAGTGTCTACTTGAGTAGTGAGGAAAATGCAAAACTTACTGAGCAGAGCCAGGAGCTAGTCACCAGCACTACAGCAGAAGGATGCAAGACATAGGCTAATGATGCAACTGGAATCAAAAGACTGCATCAGAAAAGCATTTATAAATGCTTGTGCAAATACCAGAAGCCTCCAGAACAAAATAGGGGAGTTGGAAAACTTAGTACATAAAAATATTGATATTATTGGCATTATTGAAACCTGGTGAACAAATGATAACCAATGGGATACAATTATCCCAGGCTACAAACTGTACAGGAAGGACAGGAAGGGGCAAACGGGAGGTGGTGTAGCCTTGTATGTCAAAGAAGTGATAAAATCATAGAAAATTGAATATCCAGGTGATTTCGAGTCACCATTAGAAACTCTGTGGGTAAGAGTATCAGGCCACAAGAATGGTCTAACAGTAGGCTTATGCTATCACCCTCCGAGCCAAGCCCCCGAAGCAGTTGGAGAACATTGTAAAAGAGGCATCCAAGAAGGGAAGCCTGGTTATAATGGGGGACTTCAATTACCCTCATATAGACTGGGTGAACTGTTGTTCAGCTCATGATAAAGAGATAAAGTTCCTAGATATGCTAAACAATTGTTCCCTGAAACAGATGGTTGAAGACCCAACTAGAGGTAGAAGAATCCTTGACCTGATCCTGAATAATACACAGGATCTGGTACAAAATGTTAACATGACTGATCCAATAGGGAACAGTGACCACAACACAATTACTTTTAACTTAATCATACACTGCAAACCACTGATAAAATTTAACAAAGAGATCTTAAATTTTCATAAAAGGAAATTTCCCAAAGATAAGGAAACTAGTAAAAAAGAAGCTGAAAGGGAAAAATGAGAGAGTCCAAGAGACATGGAGGCTGTTCACAAGAATAACAACGGAGGCCCCATTGGAATGCATACCCAAAAGGAAAAAGGGCACTGCCAGGTCCAAGAGGACTCCAATGTGGCTTACAGAAGCTGTTCAGGAAGTGATCAAAAGCAAGAAAAACTCATTTAGAATATTGGAGGCTTGTCCAAATGAGGACAACAGGCAGAAACATAAACTCTGGCAGAACAAATGCAAGGCAACAATCAGGAAAGCAAAGCAAGACTTGGAGGAGCGTATAGCTAAAACACTCAAAGAAATAACAAGGAGTTCTTTAAGTACATTAGAAGTAAGAACCCAACTAGGAAGGCCATTGGACCATTAGATGACAATGGAAGGCAAGGGATTATTAAAGAGGAAACAGAGATTGCAGAGAGAGTCAATGAATTCTTTGCTTCAGTATTCACTGAAGAAGGCAGAGACCACACGCTCCAAACAGAACCTATTTTCATAGCGAGGGAAACCGAAGAATTAAGCCAGATAGAAATAACCAGGGAGGAGGTCCTTGCATGTCTTGTTAAACTAAATGCTAACAAATCACCAGGACCAGATGGTATCCAGCCACGGGTTCTCAAGGAACTTAAAAGATGAAATTGCTGATGTCCTAGCCAAAATATCAGTTTTTGATCTGATTTGTTTCTGGGATGAAGCAGAATTCCATGCAAAATCACCATGGCCTTGATGGGCCTTTGAGATGTTGTTGGAATGGGCCTACCCTCAGCCCCCACCAAAACAGCCAGTAGTGAAGGATACTGGAATCTGTAGTTCCTCATCATCTGGATACTACATCTCCACCTCCACCTCCACCGGCTTTACCACTTAATGAGGTAGAATATTCCTTCACCTTCTGATTAACAGAGATATTAATATTCATTTACTTTCTGATCAATAGAGAACCAGTTCTAGCAAACACAGTCCAGCCTGACTAAGATGTTAGGTATCAACTTGTTTAATGCCATGAGGGATGCGGGTGGCGCTGTGGGTTAAGCCACTGAGCTGCTGGGCTTGCCGATCAAAAGGCTGGCAGTTCGAATCCACATGATGGGGTGAGTTGCCATCGCTTGCCCCAGCTCCTGCTGACGATGGAGTTCGAAAGCACGCAAAAATGCAACTACTTAAATAGGTGCCACTTTTGGTGGGAGGTAGCAGCATTCTGTTCACTTGTGCATGCCGTCCTGCCAGCCATGTCGCCATAGACATTTGCCTATGGACAAAAACCAGCTCTTTGGCTTACAAACAGAAATGAGAGCCAGCCTCTGGTATCGGAATGACTGGACTTAACTTGCAAGAGGGATAATGCAAAGAAGCCAGCTTTGTGTAGAACCTCCCTTCCACTTCAGGGGATCATCAGTGTGAAATGCACCCTTTTCCATTATTATTTTATTGTCCATATTTAAAACACTTGCTCACACGTCTGTTTCTCTTCCACTTTTCCCTCCAGCTGTCATTCCATTTTAATCCGGTTCTTCCAAAATTCTGACACCATATGCTGGAACCACTCTGTAATTGACATTTTGCTACGGTAGTCATTCCCCTGACTCCTCCGCTTTGATTCCCATCCCCTCCAGCAATAAAAATAAAGCACATATTTTTGAAAGGCCTCATCAAGGGAGCCACCCCACGTGGCCTGCCTCAGCGGAGCCAGCTTGATTGGCCTTCCTCCTGGTGGGTTGCTAAGGAGCTTCCCCTGCAAGCAGGCAATGCCCACCTCCCCCAAGGCTTGGCTGTGGATAAAATCCATTGTAATAGCGGCTGCTTCTCACTGTTTTTGTTCTTGCCAAGAACGCAGATGGGCCAAGATGGATGACGGCGCTGCCTGCCAGGACTGAACCTGGCAGAGGGGCCACTTCAACCATTTCAGTGGCTCCCAAAGCCCTTAAAAAATCCACTCCATATGGCTGCCTTTGCTGGTGAAACCAGGCCTACAAGGTCATGCGTTAACAAAGGGTCACCACTTGGGGCTTAATTTTATAAGTGGTGTGGCAGCTATCCAGATAATTAGACCAATATTCACAGGGGGTAGGGGGGGGGAGTTGTTTATCTCCCCCAAATGGCCACATTTGCTCACCATTTCTCTCTCTTCCTCCATCCCTCCCTTTCAGGTCTTTCCACAGCTCAATTGGTACACTCAAAGTTGTCTTCAGATGAACATAAATTACAGGTTGGTTTCAGAAACCTTGCCTATTTGGACTACATCATCACAGACATGAGGTGAAGACAAACTAAACATAAATAAAACTTCCCTACCCTATAAAGGCATGCTACCAGTTTGTTTTATAGAATGCATGGGCCATGTCACCCAGAGAACCAGTATTCCCCTGGCAAGTCCCACTGGGAGTCTGCTCATAATCCAAAAGAAAAAAAACAACATTTATAACAAACCAAGTTTTGTTGAAGGGAGAAGCCCTAGGGGGTGACCCAGGAAGCACCAGAAAGCAGCAGTCTAACGATGAAGATGTGTCCATTTTTTCTTTTTTTCTTTTCTTTTCTTTTCTTTTCTTTTCTTTTCTTTTTTTTGCATTTCATCTTTAAAAACCACATGTTCATTCTTCCTGGTTATTTATTTATTTATTTATTTATTTATTTATTTATTTATTTATTTATTTATTTATTATTTTGTTAAAAATAAAAATAAAAATTTATTATACTGGTTAAAATCACTTTACTAGAAAACACCATTATTTAGTCAGCTGGCCTAGAGTGCCAAGCACACAGCAGGCATTCCCTCTTTGGACAGCAATTGAGAGCTGTTGCCTCAGGAACACAGGTGCTCGGTCATCTTGAAATGTAATGGCTATCCTGCGACCTATTTCCTGGACTAGGCTCAAGGCTGATTCTCCCCAGACTCCAAATGTTTTGACGGCTACAGGGATAAAGACAATTCCTGTTGCAATATATTCGTATTTTTGTCTTTTTAATTGTTTGGCCATTGCTATTTATTTATTTATTTATTTATTTATTTATTTATTTATTTATTTATTTATTTATTTATTTATTTATTATACTGGTTAAAAACACTTTACTAGAAAATGCCATTATTTAGTCAGCTGGCCTAGAGTGCCAAGCACACAGCAGGCATTCCCTCTTTGGACAGCGATTGAGAGCTTTTGCCTCAGGAAGATTGGTGCTCGGTCGTCTTGAGAAGTAATGGCTATCCTGCAACCTATTTCCTGGACTAGGCTCAAGGCTGATTCTCCCCAGACTCCAGATGTTTTATTTATTTATTTATTTATTTATTTATTTATTTATTTATTTATTTATTTACTGCTAAGTTAATTCAGATAACTACTCCAGGTGGTGTACAAGTACAGTATTGTGAAGGTTGTGGCGGTATATGTAAATTTTTGTAAATTGTTTTCCGAAAATAAAGTGAAACGAAATCCTCTCCTGTTTGCACTGTCCAAATTCTGGAGATAAACCTATTCCAAGCATGGGAAGGGCTGCAGTGTCCCTGTCTGTTTGGTTGGGGGTGGGAGGGAAGATGGTCACCCTATGGCAGCACCACAATGAAGAAAATGTCAGAGGGAGTCAAACCCAGTATCTCAGAAAGAGGAAATTCGCAGACCTCCACACCTGGATGGACCTAACCTGTCCATTTCTTCTGCCGCTGAATTTTTAACACTTACATTTGTCATAGTCACACTTCAAGGCAGAACCCCAAAATATAAACATTAGTGTTGATTCACACCCATAAACAGGTCTTTTGAAAGTCAACAGAACTTAATTGCAAATACCAAGCCATTCCTCAGATATTCGGGATCACAGAAATTTTTGCACACATTGTCCTTGTGTGTTTTTACATTTTATCTGACGGTCCTTCTAACAAAACTGAGCAGCATTCCTGTCTTCCTTTTCTTAATCATTATTATCTTTTCCAGATGTGCACAGAGAGCAGTCCAGAAGGCACTTACCCATCCTCAGCTCTCCCTCACCATATCCTGCCCCCTCCGCCAAAATTGCAAACTGACTTGCTATTTTTCTTTAACTCCTCTCTGGATTCCACCCCCCTCAGGCTTGTTTTAGGTCAGGAGAGAAGGGAGACTGCTTCTCCCAAGTGACCTACTGGCCTCTCCTGCAAGTGGCCCAAGGAAGGGCAAAACTGAATCCAAAGGCCTTCAGACACCCTCCTTCCACCCGTGATCTAGGTGGAATTGTTCTCATCGGAAGCAGGTCCGACAGCTCCTGGGACTAAATATAAATGTGGGTAGGAACTGATGCGCTGATCAAGGTGTACAAGTCCTCGCCCACCCACCCTTTAGGGCCGACCGAAGAAGCCAATGTGGAAAAAGTCTAATTAGGATCCTCTGTTCAGCCTGGGATTTTTAATTTTTTTTATTTTTTCGCTTCGCGATCCCCAATTAAAAAGCCCTGCTGTGGCTTCCTGCTGCTTCTTTTTAGCATAACTGGAGCTGCAAATAGAGTCGACTTTCTCATCTATATCAAAAGGAAGCTTTGCCTTTCATTTCTTAAGTGAGAACAGGGAATTGTGCTCTTTTCAAATCCTCTTGCTGCTTCTGCAATTGATTTAGACAAGCAAATGTCATCCCAAAGATTAGGGTGGAATGGCTCCATAGAAATAGCCCGGCTCAGTCACCCAGTAGGCAGTTTTACCAGAGAACACAGGCAGCAGCTGGTAACGGCCACCCAGAACAAACTGCAAGTTTTAATATGAGGATTTGAACCAGGAGTGAATAACTGGTGGCTTTTCAGATGATTTTGGACTCCAACACCCATCATGCTTCACTAGGAGCCATGCCAGCTATGATTGATGGGTGTTGTGGTCCGGCAAGTTCTATTTCTTTCTCACCCTTGACCAATGTGCAGCCCTAGAGATCTGTGAGGAGGCAGCATTGCTCAGACCCTAAACAACTAGTTACAAATCAGAAGTTACTTATAATTAATTCCTTTCCCCAGCAACTAAAACATAATATTTCATAGAATTGCAGTTGATATCTAATGCAAGGTCTCCTCATGTATGTTGGGCTACAATGATAACTTTATGTTATTGTGTCTGTGACGTGGCCTTACTAAATGGTGAAGGATTGTTTAAATACTGGCCCTGTTGTGGGTGTCCAGGTGAAAAAAAGATGAATTGTGGGCGAAGCCTGTCTCACATGATGGACCAGCGTGAACCTGGGAGTTGGTCTTGTTGTTGTTGCTGCTGCTGTTATAACGTAGCTTGCTTTCTCAATGAAAAAGTTGCAGATTTTAATTACTTTTGTAAAACTGGAAAAATAAATAGTTCCTTTAAAAAAACAACCCAGCAGCTCTTAATTAACTCTTTTGGAGTAATGACTGTAACTGCTTATTTTCTCAAAGTGCTGAGATGACTGTTCTTTATATACCTACCTACACAAGCAGATGTGGATCTACCATGTGATACAGTGCAGGTACCCAAGCTGGCTGCACAATTCCAGGCTTCAAGAAAATAAAATAAACAACATCTGCCAAGCTTGACTTACCCCTTGTAGCTTGCAAAAAGTGTGCCATGCATTAATAAATAACCATGTGTGCACTTGCATTCCTCGCTTTTCCAGGAGTAGTAATTGTGCTGCATTCTAAGGTTGAGTAGATCACAAAACCAGCACTAACAGCACTCTATAAACGTGTGTGTGTGTGTGTGTGTGTGTGTGTGTGTGTGTGTGCGCGCGCGCGCATGCGCACGTGTGTGTGCACTTAAAGTAGATAAAAGATGGGGTCCATGTTTAAAAGACTGGAAAGTACAGCCAGAGAGACCATCACACACAGAAGAGAAGAAAACCTACTCCATGAGGTAAACTGTGATTGAAATGCAACCTTCCATTTGACTGCCATTGCTTCTCAAAGAAGAAAGAAAACAAAACCAGCAACCCGCAACCCCCACCCCCAGATATAAAGACAGAAACATTGTGGCCCCTTAAAGATTAAGAGTGAGACTACATGGCAAACATGCCCTCAAAATAAAGGGGCATGTTGGTTAGTAGAGTCAAGTTGTAGATTATGGACCTCGGCATCTAAAAAGGACCACCTTCTTCTATATGAGCCTGCCCACACCCTCAGATCCGTCCAGGAGGCCCTACTGAAGTTGCTATCCCTTAAAGAGGTGAGGTGGGAGGCATGTCGAAACAGGGCCTTCTCGGCCCCCCCCCCGACTTTGGAACTCCTTCCCAACAGAGATCCGCCTGGCACTGACACTTTTGGTTTTTTGGTGCCAGGCAAAGACCTTCCTGTTCAGCCAGCATTTTAATTAGCTAATGTTCTTTTAGCTGAGTGCATGAGCTATTATTGTATATTGAATATTTTAAACTTTGTTATTTTGATGGTTTCAATATATTGTTGTATGCCACTCAGAGACCATTTGGTAGTGGGATGGCTAAAAAAATCTGTAAACAAATAAATAATAAATAAATTATGTATGTAGGATGCATGGATCACCCAGTCTGCATCTTGGGTCTGCAACGTGGGTCTACTAGCCAACTAATTTGGGAGCCATGTACAGATATTTGCCATGTAGTCTCACTGCTATGTCTGAGGAAGTGGACCTGAGCCATAAAGCTCACACGAAAATGGAGTAGTAAGTCTGTAAGTAAGGCATCACAATTCATCTTCAATCTTTCCTGCCTCTGATAATAATGCTACCATGATTCGAGACAATCAAACTCTTGGTATCATGCTGCCATCTAGTGGACACACCAAATACTGCAAGCGTTGGCTCTTGAACTGCACTTAACAAGAATTGTATTCTCGAGGGCTATCACGGCTGGGATCTGATAGTTGTTGTGAGTTTTTGGGCTGTTTGACCGTGTTCTGGAAGGTTTTCTTCCTGATGTTTTGCCAGACTCTGTGGCTGGCATCTTCAGAGGGCAAGGAGCTCAGAGAGAGAACTCCTAGTTACCTGAGCTCCTTGCCCTCTGAGGATGCCAGACAAAGAGTCTGGTGAAATGTCAGGAAGAAAAACTTCCAGAACATGGCTAAACAGCCCAAAACCTCACAACAACTACTAACAAGGATTCTTGCTGGTGTTTTCTAGTTATGAAGCTTGAGAAGTGGATTCTGAGCCCCTCTTTCTGATGGCGCTCTAAAGACCGTGCAGCTGTCTCATCACACTGTAGGTGATGTCAGTTGCACACCCTCTCTCCCTTTCTGGAAGCAGCTGAATTCCTATCCTGGGTCTGGCCATAGTCATTGGAGCTATATCAGATTCCCTGCCAGGACTTAGGTCTGCGATGGCCATGGCTCCATGTGGCATTGGAAAGCTGTGTGCACATGGTGAATTACCCAGAAAATGTGTCCACGTGGAAGAATGAACAACAGCTGCCCTTCTAAGTGAGTCTTGTCTCACTTGGAAAAAGCTAAAACCAAGAACCAGTCTGGCAGTTACTGAACTTAATGCTGTTCACCACATCACCCTTCCTTCCGTGTAAAATAAGGCAACCAGTTGGACATGGACCGAGTGATGAGTCCTATATGCAGTATTTTATTTTAAGTTACAGGAAGCCGGATTTAAGTGGAAGATTAGGGGAAAATCTCCAAACTGTTTGATCATAATAAAGATGGAACCCATGACTTTGGGAGGTGATGAGCACTGCAGCGCTAAAGCCATTCAAGAGAAAACAACCACCGTCTGTCCGATCTGCTTTGGTTTGTATTCCTGCATGTCAGGGGTATGTGTAAACTCCATGGCCTTAAAGGCCTCCTCCAACTCAATGATTCAACAATTCTATGCCTCAAATCCTGTTCCCCAGCGTTATGCTGCATTTGCCTTACAATGTCATCAACTGCACCAGTTTCTTAGATATAAAGCATTCCCAATCCCTTCTCCATCCACACTACAAGGTCTCAGGGCCATGTAGTCTTCACCATGGGGAAGCCACTGTGGATGGGGAGGGTATCTTTTATTTCTAAATTAAACAAATAAATTAAATTCACCACCACTGATGACCTCATCAGCATTTCACGGCATCGTTTAAGACAACAGGATTTCAGCCATTGTGTGAATAATACAGATGGGCACGACTAAGTGGTATTTTCGTTTTCGTTTTCGTTTTTTCGTTTTCGTTACGTAACGAAACGGAAACGAAAAACGGTTCAAAAATGGACCGAAAATGGAAACGAAACGACTAATTTCGAGCCAATTTTCATTTTTCGTTACTGGAAAAACACATAATGGAGCTAAATGGGGAGAAACGAAAAATTTTTCGTTTTCGTTTTCGTTTTTTCGTTTTCGTTACGTAACGAAGCGAAAACGAAAAATTTTGAAATTAGGTCACGAAAACGGAAACGAAACGAAACAGACCCTAGCCGAAAACGAAAACGAAAATGAAATTTTTTTTCTGAGTCGTGCCCATCTCTAGTGAATAATACAGCAACAGAAACAAGAGCCTAAAAAACTGATTGAAGAATTCTAAGAGATGTGGTCTACACAGAAACTTTTCCAAACTCCTGAAAAAAAACAAAGCCTATTTTATTGCAGATATCATTTAGACAAATATGAAAATCGTGCCTGCTCAAAGTAATTTTGATTCTTTTAACCAAGATTGGCACATATACAGTTACTCAGAGCCAAACTGGGAGGGTTCGATTCTCCACGTTGCCTCCTTGACAAGGGTGGGGGTTCCAGCTCCCCAGTTCTGCTGCTGTCGTAATGATAGTGGTGGAGGGGGAGAAAGCTACTGCAGTGCACAGAGTGATTATTATGGGATATAGAATTAAGTTTTATTGCATGGTTCCCCGGTCAGTATCAATATCTTTATAACCACTCAGCTACACTACCCTTCTTGATCCAGGGCGGGGGAACCCAAGAAAGTGCAAGATGCCAGAAGAAGTGGTGACAGCTGTCAGCCTTGACAGCTTTAAGAAGGGATTGGACAAGTTCATGGAGAACAGGAGTATCCATAGCTATACTTATGGATGCCTAAGGACAACCTCTGGGTTGGAGAGATAGGCAGGGTATCTCTCAATACTACTTGCAGGGAATCTTAAGCAGGTGAAAACATCTGCTTGGGAATACCCTGAAGTAAATGGTGAGCTGCTGTGTGAGACAGAATGCTGGCCTGGATGGGCTGTGGCCTGTTCCAGCAAGGCTGTTCTTATGGTGAGGAGACTGAAGAGCCTTGCTGGAACCAATGTCACTCCCAAACATAGAGAACATCAGATCCATGAGGTATCCTGGTTGCATGTTGCAAAGAACATTTCTGTGTCCTGTCATGGTTACAGAAGCAAATAAGTAAGCATTTTTGAGCGAAGTTTCTAAATCCAGCCCCTGACGGTGGTTACTGAAACTTCGCTGAAACTGCTGTTCAAGGGGCATGGTCGGCTGGGACCGGAATTTACTTCTCTTCGTGGTTTGGACACAATCCTTTTATGTGCAGTTAGCCGAAGGGAAACTACGGAGAAAACACAAGACACAGAAAATACGCAGTAAAAGCAGTTGTTCCCCTTTTCGACAGCTTAAACACCACGGCGGCTTGTAAAGTAGAGCTGGAAAGAAGGGGAAAATGCAAAGTAGACAGGTAGAGACGGAACCAGATATAGGAAAATACGACGCAGAAGAGAGGACACTAACTGCACATTAAAAACCACGTGAATACCCGGAAAAAAAACACGCATGACATTTATATACGCAAAACACTGGTGTGACCACAGCCTAAATTTCACACTACGCCACAAGAGGGAGACCTTAATCTGAACTGGAGTTTTCATAAAGCAGAATTTATACCTCTGAAAGATACATAGGAGAAAAAAAAATCTGATTTTAAATTGTCAATGTCTTCATGGAACTGTGCAGAAATTTATTTATTTATTTTTGAGAATTTTTACCCCACCCCAACTTTCTCCTTAGAAAAGGACCCAAGGTAGCTTACAGTAAGGAGAGACTATACAGTCCACTACAGTTAAGACACATGTGTACTGTCAAAATCATTTGGTAGAAGATGTGGTAAAAACTTGGGATCCAAGTCCATTTTCTATTTTTTTAAAAAATACACAGTTTTCCTTTCATTAAACGCTGCAGCGCTGTGTGTTATTTTAAAGGGAAATGGCTGATCCTGGGGGCTTCTCAGAGCGGGTATTTACCCACTATATTTAGCAGAGGACAGAAGGGAATCTTACAAATCATTTTAAAGCACACAGCTGCAGGGACAGAATCATAGAATCACAAGAGTTTTTAAGAGACCTTGAGGGCCATCCAGTCCAACCCCCTGCCATGCAGGACCCCCCATCACAGGACGCCTGACAGATGGCCATCCAGCCTCTGCTTAAAAACCTCCAAAGAAGGAGACTCCACCACCCTCCTTTGTAGCAGCATGTTCAGGGCCGGCGCTAGTTTTTTTTTTTTTGTGCCCTAGGCGAGGGGAGGGGTGGGGTGGGGCGGCGGGGGCGGCGGGTCAGTGGGCGGATGGTGGTGGTGCGGGGCGGCAGGGGGCAGCAGATGACGGGGACGGCGACGGGCATGGGGCGGACGGCAATGGGCATGGGGGTGGGCAGCAATGGGCGCGGGGGGCGGCGGGAGGACAGCGACGGGCGACGGGCCGGTGGCCAGCGGCGGGGGGCGGCAGCGGGCGGCAGAAGACTGGCCAGCGCCCACTCTCCATTTTGGCGCGCTAGACAACTGCCTAGTTCACCTAAATGGACGCGCTGGCCCTGAGCATGTTCCACTGCCGGACAGCTCTAACCTCAAGGAAGTTCTTCCTAATGTTCAGATTGAACCTCTTTTCTTGCAGTTTGAAACCATTTCCCCTAGCCTAGTCCTAGTCTCTGAAACCATGGAAACAAACCTGTCCCCTCTTCAATAAGAGATCCTTTAAAATTTATAAACATGGCTATCATATGATCCCCTCTCAGTCTTCTAATCATTCTAATCATTCTAATCATTCTAATCAGTAAGGCTAATCATTCCCATCTCCCTAAGCTGATTCTCATAAGACATTTCTTCCAGACCTTTAATCATCCTGTTCGCCCTCCTCTGGATTCGTTCAAGGTTGTCAACATCCTTTTTAAATGGACACAGTGACCAGTGGGGTGCCCCAGGGTTCAGTTCTGGGTCCAGTGCTATGCAATATCCTTATTAATAACTTGGATGAAGGAATCAAGAGTATGATTATTAAATTTGGGGATGATACCAAAATGGGAAGGGTTGCTAATTCCCTGGAGGATAGGATAAAAATCCAAAGTGATCTTGACAGCCTAGAGTGCTGGGCCAAAACTAACATAATGGGTTTTAACAGAAGGAAATGTGCTGCATCTAGGTAAAAAAATGAATTGCACAGACATAGGATGGCAGATAACTGGCTGGAAAATAGTACCCATGAAAGGAATCTGGGAGTCTGCGTGAACCACAAACTGAATACGAGTCAACAGTGTGATGTGGCGGCCAAGAAAGCCAATGCGATTTTTGTTTGCATCAACAGAACCATAGTGTCTAGATCAAGGGAAGTGATAGTGCCACTCTATTCTGCTCTGGTCAGACCCCACCTGGAGTACTGTATCCAGTTCTGCACACCTCAATTTAAAGAGGATGTTGACAACCATGAATGGGTCCAGAGAAGGGTGACCAGGATGGTTAAAGGTCTGGAAGAAGTGTCTTATGAGGAATGGCTTAGGGATCTGTGAATGTTTAGCCTTACAAAAAGAAGTCTGAGAGGGAATATGATAGCCATGCTTAAATATTTGAAAGGATGTCACATTGAAGAGGGAACTGGTTTGTTTTCCAAGGCTTCAGGGCAATGTTTCAAACTACAGGAAAGATTCCAATTGAACATTAGGAAGAACTTTCTGATGGTTAGAGCTGTCTGGCAGTGGAATATGCTGCCACAGAGGGTGGTGGAGTCTTCTCCTTTGGAGTTTTTCAAGAAGAGGCTGGATGGCCATCTGTTGGGAGCACTGTGATGGGGGTTCCTGCATGGCAGGGGGTTGGAATGGATGGCCCTTGAGGTCTCTTCCAACTCTATGGATTCTATGATTCTCTGCCAGTACTCCAGGCTGGGTCTGATCAGAGCACCGTAAGGCTACATCCTTCTTTGGGCACCTCATGGAAAGGCAGAATTCTCTGGAAAAGACAACAATGCTGGGGAAAGTGGAAGCAGTAGGAAAAAAAGATGGACTGACTCCCTAAAGGAAGCCACAGAATTGGATTTTGAAGAGCTGAGCTGGGCTGTTGAGGAGAGGACCTTTTGGAAATGGCTCGTTCATAGGGTCCCCATGTTACATGGCATGGTCTAAAGTAATCTAAATTTGAGGCCATAGCATATTCTCCATGCATGAACTAAAATGACCCACACGATGCAACTGATTACTGAGTATCTTTGGTGGGATTTTCCAGGCATGCTGGCCCCTCTTCTTTGTGCTTGGAATTGAAAACTTGTGCTTACAAGGCTCACAAATATTTATGTCATATTTCAGTCACTCCCCTCTCACCATATTCCATTTAGAGTTGGGCATGAATGGATATGTACAATTTTGTTGAAATTCATAAGTGTGTCACCACAGTTGCCACTTGTTCCTTCCCCGCAACCCCCTGGCCACCTACCCCACTTACAATCCACCACATGCTGCCCAGGTCCTTCTTCTTGGATGGCTCTCCAGTTCAGGCAGGAGTTCAGTCTTCCCTTCCCCACCTCGCCCAGCAGCTGACCACTCCTCACCTGGGCAGGAAGAATGCCCACCCCGTCTCCTTCTCTGAGTGGTCAACTTCTGGAGGAGGGGGGGGGAGTGAAGACTGAGCTCTGGCCCAGATTGGTGCACCACCCAAGCAGGAGAACCTGGGGCCCTCACTTATGAACTTGGGGCCCACCTCTGTTCCCATTATTGCCAACGTACACGGCCAAGAACCAGGGTGATAGGAGATGCAGTTGAACCTCTATGTGGGAACCGAGGCTGGGAGTGACTGGTGGTCCATCATCATTTCCAGATTCTCACTCACCCACCCAAACAAACAGTGTAGCAATACCCGGCTGAATTAAACTTGCTGTGCTTTGAACACATTAAAATGCATAATGTTAACAAATCCTTGGATCTGTCAGTTTTTAGACCAGTGGCATATAAGACAGAGAAAGGTGGGTGGTAGTGATTTTTAAAATAGACAATCACTGCATTGCCAACACTGTAAATCTATCTTTGAGCTGACAACCACCCAGTTACATAATTCTTGCCTTTCACAGCTCTGTTCTGTCAGTATTCGGTTACAAAGCCATAAATCCCCATAGAAGCAGTGCATTCACACACACACACTCCTTGCCAGTAGAAACAGCACATGAATCATGCAGACACTCACCCCAACTCTTTTTTGTGACTGTGGTTAGAATCAGGGCCTCTCCTTCTCGGGTGGGCAAAGCCAACCATGCTAAACGTTTGAATTTCTTCTCCCAAGACTCTGCTCATCTCAGTAAGAACTTTACACAAAAACCTGTGGGTTCCACACCCTCCCCCTCTTCTCTCACATTAGGTCTGACCAGCCACAGCAATGGCCTCCCTCGCGGTCCCTACCAAGGCCTTCCCAGCAAAAACAACACCATGCTGTGTGCCTTGGTCTGAACTTCTAGGTGGAACAAGAAACTCAGCTGCACCAGAAATCTCTCTCTCTCTCTCTCTCTCTCTCTCTCTCTCTCTCTCACACACACACACACACACACACACACACACACTTAATGAGAAGAGCAGATCAGAGACAAATTCCACTCCAATGCCTCACATTTTGCTTTAACATGTGACTTGTGTTGTATGATCAGCACTTCTCGTAAAGAGGGAACCACATCTATTGCTTCAGCAAGGCACATTTTTGTAATACAAGGTTCTGCTTTCACTGCAAGACAGCCATCCAAGACTGCAACTTTCCAGTCAGCTCCGGGGGGGGGGGGGGGGGGGGGGCCGAACACGGCCGGGGGTTATAGATAGTAGAGATGGGCACGACCAGAAAAAATTATGTTTCGAGTTGTCATTTGTTGGAACGGGTCCGTTTTGGGTCGTTTCCGTTTGTTGCGAAAATTTTCAAAAATTTGTCATTTTCGTTTGTCGTTTCCACCGTGATTTAGCGCGATTTGACTTCCCAGAGCATAGGGGCATCCTGCAATCAGGGCCAGCGCTAGGTGTTTTTGCGCCCTAGGCGGCAGGCGGGGCGGGGTGGTGGTGGTGGGGAGGTGCGGGCGGGCGACGGTGGCGGGGGCCATGGATGGGCGGCAACAGCGGCAGGGGGGAGGCGTGGGCGGGCAGTGGCGCGGGCCGCAGGCGGGTGGCGGTGCGGGCGGATGGGCGAGTGGGCAGTTAGGATATCACTTAGGATAGGATAGAGGTTCTGTTCTTGGCTTGCACCCCAAATGTGTGTGTGTGCAAGCAAATTGAAGTTGGGTTATAAATGGTAGTGTATAATATATTTTTAAAATAAATCCACACCTCCCACTCCCAGTCGAACCTCCCCCTTTATCCAATATCAGAAAAAAATCCTCACAAACTGCCAGAGAAGAAATAAAGAATAAACTGCTCTTCCCTTCAGCAGACAAATCTGCAGGGAATCAAAGAAATTATTTTCTAAATTCAATTCCCCCCCTGCCTGCCTAACTTAAATCCTAAAGCCTCCAGCCTCCCTCCTCAATCTCGATAGATTATTGTTACCGTTTCCGTTATGTAACGGAAACGGAAAACGGAAACGGAAACAACAATTTCGCCTAGTCATGCCCATGTCTACTAGATAGACTGAAATGACAGTGTTGTTTTGACCCATTGCAGAATGGTTGGGGCCAAGCTGGCGGTAGTTTCAGGCCACCTAAGTCAAAGGCCATACTTATTGCCTATAATTGGCTGCCCGTGGTAACACCATGCCATTCAGAAAATTGGTTCAATCAACACTCCTTTGGGCTCCTGTCATTCAACTCATGCTAGAAATGGGAAGTGTTACTGAAAATGAGTCATATGACAGTCAATACTTTACCCCATTTTTTTTAACCTGAAAATGTTAGAGCAAAATGAAGGCAGTACATAAGAACATAAGAACATCAGCCTCCCATCCTTCCTGGGTTGATAAAATGAGTACCCAGCTTCCTGGGGGTAGGGTGGGGGAATGTGTTGCCTGCATAATTAAAATTGTAAACCACCCAGAGAGTATTTGAAGTGCTGTGGGGCGGTATATAAGCAGAACGCTTTGCTTTGCTTTATGGCAACCCAGATGCCCTAAGCACATCTGCTCTTGCCTGATCTCGGAAGCTAAGCAGGGTTGGCCCTGGTTAGTACGTTGGATGGGAGACCTCCAGGGAATACTCCAGTATTCCTGCCAAGAAAACTCCATGGATGTGGAGTCACGAAGGATTGGTCACGACTGTAACGACACAACACACACACACACAAGTATCCAGTATCCATTCCCTTCCTCTGGGTGCATCCTGGGACGGTACAGCTTGCCCAAGGCCACCCAGGCTGGCTCTTTGCCTGAGACGCACAGTGTGGGATCGAACTCCCGACCTCTGGATCCACAGCCAGAAACCAAACCCACCGTGCTTTTTAAAAAATCACCATCTGCCATCAAGTCAATTCTGACTGATGATGACCTTTCCCAGGGTTTTCCAGGTAGAGAATAATGTAAAGTGGTTTGCCAATGCCTTCTACTAGGGTCATCCTGGTACATTGCAGCTTGCCCAAGCCCACCCAGGCTGGTTCTTCTCCCAGGAGGTGTGGTAGGGAATCAAACTGGGCTCTAATTCTGCAGCCAGATAGCTAAACTACAGAGCTATCCATCCTGCCAACGTAGCCATATTTTTGTTCAACTCTGTAAAAAAGCACTAAGGACTATATTACTCCCTCCATGCTGTAAAAGGCTACGTATCACGGCAGCATTACTTTTAATGTGTTATTTCCAAGCTGTAGGATATTGTGGATTTTGTGTGTGTGTGTAAAATGAGAGAAACAAATCCTCTTCCCTGCCCTGATGGGCTTGTCTTTTACAAGAGGGTGGTGCTAGAAGTCTGTTGCCCTTTTGGAATAACACTTTGAAACATCTGCTCTACATCTTCTTTCTGAGGACAAATGTCTGCTGCTAAGAATCCTACTTCAGAGCCAGAAATGCCTTTAAAAAAACCAATCAGCCCAATGAGATACCCATGGGAAATACTTTCAAGTCCAGAGTGAAGCCAACCCCTGTCATTTCTAGTTAGAAGAAGATACAGTGAAGATGAATGATTGCCTTGTGGTAAACTTTCCCACAAACACAGAGTTTAATATTAATGTTTTAAAAGCCCAATATTCCTGCTTCTCAGCATGCCCTCGCTTTTTGGAGAAGAGTTAAATTTAGCCCGGAAAATACTAACCCTTCACTTCTCTGTGTAGAGATACGTTCTGTGCAAAATGCCAGCCCATTCCTCCTTCAAAGGCTCAGGTAGATTTGGAGTGTTTAAGAAATACTCCTTGCATGGGCTCTGCAGTGAAAAACTACCCCTAAATACTGTATTTTTCAATGCATAAGACTATATTTTTTACTAAAACTGTTAGACTAAAAATTTAGGGTTGCCTTATACATGGATGTAAGCCAATGAGAGAACTACACAGTAGACAAACTGTTATTTTGGGCTGGGAAATTGGGGGTCGTCTTATACATGGGGGTGTCTTATAGACAGAAAAATGCAGTAATAGAGATGGGCACAAAATGCCAAAATGGCATTTCCTTTCCTTTTTTGTTTCTCCCCCATTTTGTTTTGTTTATTACAAAATGATTTTTTTAAAAAATTCATTTCATATTTTTGTTTCATTTTTTCTTTTTTTTGAACTTCCTCGGCCGTCAGCGCTTTTATTTATTTATTTATTTATTTATTTATTTATTTATTTTTATTGCACGCGCCCACCAGGGGGTGTGCTACAGCTGATTGGGGCTCTTTATAAAAAGCCCGGATCAGCTGTAGCACAGCTGATCGCTTGGGGGGGGGGGAGGAACAGCAGGGTTTTCCCCATAGGAATGCATTGCTAATGCATTGCTAATGCATTCCTATGGGGAAATGAAATGAAACATAACGAAACAGAAATTTTTGTTTTGTTTTGTTTCCTTTCTCTTCCAGAGTGGGATTTGTTATTCATTTCATCAGGGAACAAATAGTGAATAATGAAACAAATTAAAAGTTCATTTCATGCCTATCTCTATGCAGTAACATTGGTGGGAAATATTAACGAGAGATGGTGCCGGCGGATGTAACCACCATGTTGTGGGTTGTGTACATTTTGAAGTCCAGAGATTAACAGATGTAAGGCAGAACTGCTCAGGTAGAAGATAATTGCAGCTCAGTGGAGAGACACTTGGCTTAACACATGTCAAGCCATTAAAATAACCCTACAATGAAGCCATTTAAGCCCAAACAAGAAACAGGCTTGACTTCGGCATGACAACACCTTCTGCCGCAACAGGCAGAGCTGTTTGAGGAACGGCCTCTGGATATGGGTAGCTCAGGGGAGAAAACAGGGGAGTGCAGAAGGAGGCTCAAGGTTCTCATGTTCAACCCAGGCTATAATAAATAAAATGGAGGTTAAAAGCCAAAGCGAAACGTTGTAGATAAGAAGTACACGGGTGCTGCCAAGTGTCTTGGTTTCCCCCAAGAGGAAGAGAAAGCAGAGACAAAGGTTGGTGTTTATGTCCCTCCTCTCTACGGTCCAGTTATAGTAAACCTCAAAAATGGATTCAGGCAGAGAGGCATTCCTTCCACTAGGCCCCTCTTCTGAACTACGGCCTTCCCGTTCTTTCTCAGTTCCACCCCACCCAGTCCCATTCTGATAGCGTTAACAGCCCAAGGGAAAACCCCAATGATGAGCCTGTTGACAGGTTATGTAACACTCAGCAAGGCAGGACTCCCTGGGTAAATATTAACCAATTAACAGATTTAAAATGGCAACGCCCTAAAGGGATTCATGGTTAGGAACTGCTCAAGGCAGGTCTCCCTTTCCTTACCAGTGAAATCTGATGGCGATGACCTGGCAAAAAACATACCTATTCATTTCGGACTTTTGTTTTTCCAAGAAATATGGTATACACAAAAAAGGAACACATATTGAAATGCAAACAGCATGGAGGCATAACTTTGGAGGGGAAGGAATATACACAAATATGCATTAATGAATTGGAGAAATGTGTGCCTTGAACAAAATGTGCATATAAATGGGTTTAATTTGGTTCCATAAAGCTCCCCACCATTCTGAGGTGGGATTCAGACAAAAACACTAAATTCACAATGATGGAAGGTATTTGGGGTTGAGTTATATAGCATGGAGTCATGGTTATAGGAATGGGCACGAACCACCAGTTTTGTGATTCATGACAGTTCGTTTAACAGCCAAACAGGTGTTTTGGAGCATCAAATCCCTGCCCTCCCCAGTGGGCGCCCATTCAGAAGCAATGGCCCAGCTTCCCTGCCCCACCTTTTCGGGCAGCTGCCTCTCAATGGGCACCTGCAGGGCGGGTGGGGTGGCGAACCACAGAAATATCTGCAGGGCAGGTAAATGAAGTGGGCTGACCTGTCAGTTTGTGCTAATCTTTAGTCAATGATGTAAACATGGGCTTACTAGGAAAACAATAGAGGCATCTAGAGAGTTTGTTTATCTTAGAATACCAAGGACGTTTTGGGTCATAGAATCACAGAGTTAGAAAAGACCTCAAGGGCCTTCCAGTCCAACCCCCTGCCATGCAGGAAAACCCATCACAATATTTCCGACAGATGGCCATTCAGCTTCTGCTTAAAAACCTCAAAAGAAGGACACTCCACCACCCTCCATGGAAGCATATTCCACTGCCGAACAACTTTAACCATCATGAAGTTCTTCCTAAGGTTCAAATGGAATCTCTTTTTCTATAGTTTGAAACCATTGCCCTGAGTTCTAGTCTCTGAAGCCATGGAAAACAAACCTGTTCCCTCTTCAATATAACATCCTTCCAAATATTTAGCTATCATATGATGAAGATGACGTCTATGAGAAAGTTCTTTGAGGAGGCATTATTTCTGTCATCAGTACTTGACAACTGTGTTGTGTGTGTTGGGTGTGTGTGTGTCAAAAAGTGACTGCAGGGGAATGACAGCTATGCTGAGCCATGATGGGTGCCAAGAGGCTCCACAACGACAGGAGGAAGTCAAGTTTGCAAAACTGGTTTGCTTGCCTCACTAGCCAGAGAATGATCTCCACTGGGGAGGACAGCAGAAATTCCAGTACAGGTGACCATGACCCAGGATAAATAGATACCCAGGTCACCTCCTTAATTTTTGCCTTAGCTGATGGTTCTGCCTCCTCTTATATGGCTTGCAGAGGCTTTAATAGATACTTTTTTTCCAGACGCTGCCAGTGTGGTTGGTGCCAGGATCCTTATCTCTGGTTTGGATTTCACCTGGTGGCTATTTATAACTATAGTGGCTGAATGTAACAGGAAGGAACACATTCTTTGGTATTCATTGCATTATTGTAATTTTGTTGTGAGTGTTTTATTAATTTGGTTGTATTTGGGTTTTTTTTTCCCCGCCATGTCTGCAGGGACTCACATACCAACTGTGACGGGCCGTGGGCGGTACGCTTGTAGCCGGGGGGTTTGTCAGATCAGAAGAACCCGGGTCAGGCATCTTGTGCCTGTCCCGCGTTCTGACCCCCCGGCTCCCTGCCACGTGTCCGGGAGTCACTTCTCCAGCGCCTCCAGCCTTTCCTGCATTCTGTTGAATGCCAGGTCAGTCCACAATAAAATCCCCGTCATACACGATACCATCCAAGATGGGCGGGCTGACCTGGCTCTCATCACCGAGACCTGGGTGGGTGCAGAGGGGGGGCTTCGCTTTCCCTGCTGTGCCCGCCCGGGTATCTGGTTCAGGGTGTGGGGAGGCTGGAGGGTCAGAAGGGAGGAGGGGTCGCCATCGTCCATCGGGATTCCCTTTATGTTTGCAGGGCCTCGACATTGGTTAGCCAGGGGTTGGAGTGCCTTCACCTGCTGGTGGGACAGCGGGACAGATTTGGCATTGTGCTGGGTTACCGTGCTCCCCGCAACCCAGCACAATCCCTTCCGGAGCTCTCCGAGTTCATCGGGGCTGCACTTTTGAAGTCCCCGCGCCTTTTGGTTGCGGGTGACTTCAATGTGCATGCCGGCGGTGAACTTTCTGGAGCAGCTCTGGAGTTCATGGAAACCATGGCGTCCATGGGTCTGTCCCAGCATGTTGTATGCCCCACTCACAGGTCTGGCCACACCCTGGATCTGGTCTTTTCCTCCATGTCGGGGACTTCGAGTCTGGAGGTTGGGGGCATTGTCCCCCTCCCTGTGTCATGGTCAGACCATCACCTGCTTACTTTCCCTGTGGCGATTCCGGCCCCTCCTCGCGGGGACCATCGGCCTCCTGTTTTGGCCCGTCCCCGAAGACTCATGGACCCTTCTCGGTTCCAGGAAGTCTTTGGGGCGTTTCCTGGAGAACTGACTGGCACGCTGGCCGAGGTTGTGGCCAACCATTGGTTTGATACAGCTGCCCAGACCATCGACCGGATCGCCCCTAAGCGTCTGCTCCGGTGCCGAGCTCGGTCCTCGCCGTGGTTTACGCCCGAGCTCCGAGCGATGAAGCAGGTGAGGAGAAGACTAGAGCGCAGCTGGAGAAGAACCCGGACGGTTATTAGTAAGGCTGCCGTCGTATCCCAGACTAGACGCTATTCCAACACGATCAGGGAGGCTTTAAGATCTTTAGTCTCCCTGAGAATTGGTGAGGCCTCGAACCGTCAAGCGGAGCTTTTCCGTGTGGTTCGGGACCTCACCAATCCTAGTCTGGCCGGGCCTCCTCCTACTGAGTTCAGTAGCGAGAACTTTGCAGCCTTTTTTTGTTCCAAAATAGAGGCCATCCGGGCCGGCTTCGACTCCGGTTGCAGTAGTACTGCCCCGGCATCCCCAGGTGCTGGGCCGCCTTCGTCGCCTCGGTTGGATGTGCTTGGGCCTGTTTCCGCTGTCGAGGCCTCCAAGGCTATGGCTCACTGCCGACCGGCGTCCACCCCTTTCGATCCCTGCCCAGCCTGGCTCATCAAATCTGCCAGCGGGACTATGGCCGAATGGGCTTCGGCTATCGCTACCGCCTCCTTCAGCGAGGGGTTTTTTCCCTCTCGTCTGAAGGAGACGGTGGTTAAGCCCATTCTCAAAAAACCTGGCCTTCCTTCGGACGATCTATCCAACTATCGTCCTATAGCCAACGTCCCGTTTATGGGCAAGGTGGTCGAGAGGGTGGCGGCGGTTCGGTTACAGTCATACCTGGAGGATCGGCAGTGCCTCGATCCATGCCAGTCCGGGTTCAGGCCTCGTCGGGGGACTGAAACAGCTTTGGTCACGCTGCAACATGACCTAATCCGGGCGGCCGACAGGGGTTGCTCTACCCTGTTGGTTCTCCTGGATTTGTCAGCAGCCTTTGATACCGTCGACCACGGTATCCTGTTGGATCGGCTCTCCGAGGTTGGTATCAGAGGCACTGCTCGCAGTTGGCTCCGATCCTTCCTGGAGGACCGTCCACAGTACGTGCTGCATGGGGGGGGAGTTGTCGGCTCCTTGGATACTCCCTTGTGGGGTTCCCCAGGGGTCGTCACTGTCCCCTATGCTGTTTAACATCTACGTAAGGCCACTGGCTGGGGTCATTAGGAGATTTGGAGTCTGCTGTCATCAGTACGCTGATGACACGCAGCTCTATCTCTCCTTTTCCACCTCTGCAGTGGAAGCTGTGAGGATCCTTGATGAGTGCCTGGACGCCGTCCTGACCTGGACCGGGGCGAACAGGCTTAAGCTCAACCGCGAGAAGACGGAGGTTATGTTCTTTGGGAGTTCACCGTCTGGGTACGGCGGCCCTCTTCCGCAGCTGGGGGGGGGGTCTCTCTCCAGCCTGTGGAGAGGGTGCGGAATCTGGGCGTGGTCCTGGACCCGGCGCTGACCATGGAAGCCCAGGTGGCGTCAGTGACCAGGGCCGCGTATTTCCATCTTCGCCAGATCGCCCAGATCCGCCCGTACCTGGACGTTGACTCTCTGAGAACAGTGGTCCAAGCACTGGTGATCTCGAGGCTGGACTACTGTAACGCACTCTACATGGGGCTGCCCTTGACTCTTCTCCGGCGTCTGCAGCGGGTACAGAATGCGGCAGCCAGGCTGGTGGTTGGTGTGCGTCGCTATGACCATATCACCCCAGTCCTGGCTCGCCTGCACTGGTTGCCCGTTGCGGCCCGGATTAGATTCAAGGTCTTGGTTTTAGTTTATAAAACCCTCCATGGCTTGGGACCGGACTACCTGTCAGAGCGTATCGTCCAGCGATCCATCTCGGCCCGTCCAGTTCGGCAGGTGCGAGCGCACTCGCTTCGGGTTGCCACCCCTCGAGAGGCCCGGAAGACGGTCACCCGAAACCGGGCCTTCTCTGTGGCAGCCCCATCCATTTGGAATGCCATCCCCTGCGAAGTGCGCTCTGCAGAGTCCCTGCAGGCCTTTCGAAAAGCCTTAAAGACCTTTTTATTTCGAGAGGCCTTTGGCGAAATTTAATTTTTTTTCTTTTATTTTTTTCCCTCCGCCATCGTTGTTATTATTATGCCTATTGATGTCTCCAATTTATTTGTTAGGAAACGTCTTTGACGTGCTGGGGCACGCTTGGAGGCTTTAGGATTTTATATTTACTGTTTGTTTTAACTTGTTACTTTGTGATTGTTCTTGATGTCTTACGATTTGTTGTTAGCCGCTTAGAGTCCCCGTCGGAGATAAGCGGGATATAAATATAAAAATAAATAAATAAAATAAATAAATTTAAAATGAGGATCCTACCCAAGACCCAGCAGTTACCAAAAGAGGTTATGGCTAAATATATAACTATATCTCTCAGCAAAGATCTTAATGGAGGTTTTAGAAAGGCTTGCAGTAGTACACATAGTGGCACCTGCGATAAAGATTCTGAAAATAAATAAAAGTGTCTGGGCCAAAGAAAACTTGGCTCTCAATGTTATCTCATAATCCAGAAGCCAATATATGTGGGTCCCCCCCAATAGTACCTAAACAAATAAATGCTGACTTTTTAAGACTGTCCCAGAAAAGGCATTTGTTTGTATCTGTAGGCAGAGTTTAGCACTATAGCTAAACAACATTAAATTCTTTTGGATGTATGTAGGTATTCTGAAAATAAAATCATTGAAACCAACCTTGTCAAGGTAGCATGTCAACCCTTGGATAATATCAGTTTCCAAGGGTTTGGAATAAAATCGAGAAAGTGTCAAGTCCAGAAAAATGAAGGTCACCTTGGTTTGATGGTCATAATTATATAGTTCCATAATCTTATGTACACTACCCTGAAATTGCCACAAGGGGGTAAAGGAGCAATAGAACATTAAAAATCAGTTTAAAAAACACCTTTGGTGATCGTTGTGATTAATGATTTTTCTTTCTCTTTAGTTCTTAGGAGATGGAAGAAGTAAGTGTTTGAAACTTTTTTGTCATTCTCTGTTCATGTTGGAAGGTTCTTCTGAGTATGCAGCATGAATAAATGTGACTGACTGTATTACAATGACTTTAAATTCATACGTTCGTTGTTTAATAAAATATTTATGTGCAAATCCGGGGAAGATAAGAGTAATTGATGGACAGATGGATGTGGAAGCCCAGATTTTCTACCACACGAGGGAACATCATGATTCATGAGGCTTTGTGCTGGATTAAAGACAATCTGGAAATGCCCCTACGGACGTGGACTGAAAGAGGGGGGCATAACCCTTCCCCCTCACAAGGACATTCCAGTTGTGCTCTAAGGGCGCTTTTACACGACCCCTAAAATCCAAGGCAAAGGGCTCCCAGATGCGGAGCTTAAAATTGTTTTCCCACCAGCTCCGGACTATAAAAAAAATTAAGCACGACCATGCCCACCTAAGCGCATCCCAGTGCATTTTCCAAGTACCTGGTCTCCAAAGGTGAAAATTTTCTGATGCGGATTACAAAGCAGTGAGTGCCGGGCTCTCCTGCCTTCTGTTTGGTGTTTTGTTTTTTTTTGCCCCCCCCCGTCCCTTTAAGAGACTGAAATGCTTCCCAGGGCAGCACAGGACGGCAGAGCGGAGATGAGCCTGCATTCTTTTCTCCCTTTTTTTCTCCCTCCCCTCACCCAGACAGGAGCAAGGGAGTGTGGAGGGATGGGAACACAGGAAAAGGAGCAACCCCCCCCCCAAGACCTCTGGTCCAAATTTAAGTTGCCAGCGGATCTTAGGGGTCGTGTAAAAGCGCCCCATGTTCTGTGGGTGTGTTGGTGCGCATGCCCCCACAACTGCATTTCCCTCTGCAAAGTGGCAAGCCAAAGAATATGTGTTTCATAAAAAAGCAACATCTCTCCAACCCTGTGAAAACATTTGGAGAGGCAGTTCACAGGTCAAGCATGACTTTGCAGCTTAAAAACACCCCTCCCAAACCTACTTTTCCTTTAGCAACCAAGCAACCAGCCAGCCATGCGACAACCTAATCTACAAGCCATCAATGAGCTATTGTGCATATTTACAGGCCAGGCAAAGGGACAACCGCTAGATTAGCATCAGCACAGTTTCACTGGTCTTTTCAATGCCGGGGTGTGCCTAGGCTTCCATGCCCCAAACAGGGCATTTTCTTAAGGGTGCATCATTGTGCTCCTTTTCCTTGGGCCAGAATAAGGCACAATCCATCCTCTTAATGGATTTCAGCCAGGCTTCAGCTTGTAGGGACAATATGATTGATGGCCCCCTCTTCAGCCAAAGCCAATCTTGAAAGGCACTCTAGACATCTTGCATGTGATCTCCCTTCCTTCACATGAAAGCAGCAGCATAATGAGAAAAATGCCACTGCAGATGCAAGATGAAAAGGCCATTACCACGCCTGTCTTTTGCCAGCAAAATTATAATTGCCTGGGAACAACCCAGCCTGGCAGCAAACTTATTCTAATCTACTTTTCTTACATGTGGATAATTTGTCATTTACCACTTGCCAAACGCACCCAGTTCCCAGGCTACTTAGAAAACAGGGAGGTGAGTGGAGAGAAACCATAGAACATCCCTGTTTCACCAAGGTGGAACAGATCACCCTGTGCACCCCAACTCCAGGGCCTCTTTGGAATTAATTGGGAGAAAGCGTCCCCAAGATTCTTCCTTCCCATCTGGGATCAGCTCTGTGAGGAAATAGCTGAGCAAGAATGTGGCGATCCGTGGGTGATGGCCACTTTGTGGACCTGTCAGGGTTGTAATCCACCAGCTCTCTGAACAAGAGTTGTAGACAAACAGCATTGGGGAGGGGGCATCACACATTCACCATTCTTCCCCAAGAGTCCCATCTCAAGGTGTCCTCAAGCAAGCACAGATTCCTGGACTAGAGTGACTCCACCCACCAGAATCGGCCCTGCCACCAGGCAGAGGGAAACAACTGGCCACAGATGAAAAGTCAGGGTCCTTTCTTGACTCCATGGGCACCTTCTCTTTCTTGGACAAAGCTTCCTGTGTCTGCCCACACCTCCTAAACTACCCCATTGCTTTTGAGTGAGTCAAACAGTACCACACTAGTCACTTCCTAGCCCAAAGAAATATTTGATACACTGAAGAAGGTGGGTACTCTCTCCTCCTGTGCCACAAGCGGGAAAGTATCTTGGGGAGACAATGCTACATTGCTAGATGCTGACTTTGATTAGGAAGGACATCTGGGGAGATGCCAGGTTACTCTTCTTACACCTCCTGTTTCTACTAGGCAGACATTGCAAAGCCCTCACATAGGGAAGAAATGAATTCTTATACCTTGCTACTGCAGACACAATCATTAAGCCTGTGAACATCACAGCACAGTTGTCATTGCTGATGGAATCCCAATATCACGAGCAGAGCACAGGAAATCTGTGTTTTGTTTTTTTTTTTTGAGACTACTTCCTTTTTTTGGTGGGACCTAGGAGGAGCCTCCCCAAAGGCTGGGCAAGTGTTGTGGGTATGCTTGGGTGTCCCCTGGCCAACTGTGTGCAGTTTCAAGAAGTGTTGCATTGCAAAGGTGCTAACGAGCACCAAGATCCAGAGCTCCTTTTTAGGACAATAGCAATAATTTCTATCTTAATGTATTACTTTGTTTTAAATTTTACCTACCTTACGGAGGCATCCTTAATTTTTAAATTGTGCAACATGGTGGAAAGAAAGAAAGAAAAGGAAAGGAAAGAAAGAAAAGGAAAGAAAGAAAGAAAGAAAGAAAGAAAGAAAGAAAGAAAGAAAGAAAGAAAGAAAGAAAGAAAGAAAGAAAGAAAGAAAGAAAGAAAGAAAGAAAGAAAGAAAAGTAGTGCATTTTAACCCTTGCTTCTGAGCCCAATAGAAATCTGGATTTTCCAGTGGTAAAATTGCTTCTGCTATTCTGCAGATGTTTTGTTTTCAGGGATCCTTTGTTGCAGTGGTAAGACCCCAAAGATCTCCTGGGCATGACCATCCCTATTATTAGGCAGAGTGAAGCTGCTACCCTAGGTGGGAAATGCTATTTGGCAGCTGTGCCTGCTCCCCATCTGTCCCCTCCAAACTCCTGGCCTTTGTCCTTACTTGGAGGACCACCTCCTTTGTCTTACACAGCTGGCCCTGAATCCTGAATTATAGTCTTGTGCCCCTGAGTTGTGGTGGGTGACCTAGGCCTACTGCCAGGGTCAAAGAAAGCCTTGTCTCTTTGTTTGAGCACACAGGTGGAATGAGGGGTGGGATGCCTGAGCAGCAAAATGCTATGGGGTCAGCCCTCCTTCTTGGCAGTAGACAGATTGTTAATCTGCAGACAATTCTAGATTGGAATGCAGGCTCCAAGACGGATTAACAGATAGTACTGACACCGAGGTCCTTCAAGAATTTATTGGATCAATGCATTAAGGTACTTCTCTAATAGAAGGACACCTTCTGGGGTCCAGCAAAACAATTTATACATTTCACATAACAAACACGTCAGCAGTCTTCGTTAAGAAACACACACACAACTCTTGACTTCAATAGAGACGGATCATATATTTCAAAACACGCATGCGCAGATGTACACCTATCCTCTCTAAAATTAGAAAACAGTTACTCTGTTTACACAAAGTAGATATCCTGGCCTGCTGTGGAACTGGTGATTTCCAGTTCTTTTAAAAAGCAGAACAGACTGTCCATGTGAAATTTATTCTTAAGAAAGAACAGCAGAGACCAGGAGTGACCATCTCTGATTGATATCAAACCCTCCTAGAGATGATAGACTGTCGAAAGTATGTTCCCGTGGGGCCACCCGCCCACCTGCCGGCCAGTCTGTCTCCCTCTCTGTCCCACACAGCACTCTGTCAGTCTGTTCTCTTATTTCTTCAGTCCAATGTGAAGGCATCCGAGTCTCATGTTTCTCACTTGCAGCCAAGATTGTGTCATAATGTTTCATAACACCAGTTGCCGTCCCATTGGTAGGCCGGGCTGACCCCAAAATGCCTTTTCCTGAAATGGGTCCCTTGCCATTCACTATACAACCAGCCAACCCTAACCCTAACCCCTCTCCACTTCTCCCCACTCATTGCTTTCTAGAAGTGTCTATACAACCATTCCTCTGAGACACACTGCAAATGGTGTCATGATACTGTTGACTGGCTGGATAGTTTGGTAGTTTAGATATCTGGCTGCAGAGACAATGGTTGGAAATTCATTTCCTCACTGGGCCTCCTGTGAAGGAAAATCAGCCTGTTTGGCCTCAGGCAAGCCAAGAAGTCCCAGGGTACCCACAAAAAGAAGGGAACGTGAAACCACTTCTGAGTATTCTCTACCAGGAAAGCCTTGACAAAGGGTAACCATTACTCACAACTGACTTTATGGCACATGATTGTCTTTATTATCAATATATTTGGAGGACTACTCATGAGAGTAGTTGTACACAGATATTAAAGTGTTCTGCTTATATACCGCCCCATAGCACTTCAAGCACTCTCTGGATGGTTTACAATTTAATTATGGAGGCTATTTCACTGCCACCAAAAACATAACAATTTGGGGACTTGACACGCCCCAGGATTATTCAGGAAGGTTTCTCAATTTAAACTAGCGACGCAGCTTATACCGGGAAGGGTGAACAGCCGTCCCCGCTGTGCCCCAGTTAAAAGGGATTTGTCTCCTCTGAACAACCCTCAGCCCGGGAGCCTCGGAACAGCTACTCTGCTCCAGGTCCCATAGAGTTCAATCAAGAGAAACTTTCTTGCTCACGGAAAAGTCAGTAGCATGTAGCCTTGGCTAAGGCTCTGGTTAATTAGCAATGACTTCCCTCTCAGGCACACACAGATTCCAGTTAAAAAGGTAAAGAAAAGAACTTTATTTAAAACAAACATCAAAACATGAATCTCGCTTTGTCAGCATCATTCTGGCAAGCGTTACAGATTCTTGGAACAAAATTTCTAAGGAAAAACTTGAAGAGTGAAGAGAAAACCAATTTCAGGAAATAGAGTCAAATATGGCAACCCAAACGGAAAACAATAAATCTAGCTGATCTATCGAATACTCACATTATGAAAAGGAAACGATTCTGCTGTCGTCTCTGGTGTTCAGCCAGCATCAATACGGAGATCACATGGCTGCATAGTTCTGTGTAGAAGCTCTCTCTCTCTGGTTAGGGCAGACCATTCTTATAGACCTAAAATCTTTAGGACCTGTCTTTGTTCTTCAGAAATGTAAATTAAGCTCAGGGCAGTGTAGGCTCATTGTCATCAATTAGCATAACTACGAGTAAAGATTTTCCCCCTTTGATAGTGAACAAAAGGCTAGGCATTTCTATTGATCTCAAGTGTTCAATCACCTGAATAGGATGTGTATTTGACAGGGAGATTCCTTTGTTGACAGTAGCAACCTGTTGCCATCAGATGGTAACTCTTTGAAGCCCAGGGACCCGTTTGATATACAGAAAGGTATTATAAAATTTCACTCACGTGTTTCTTCCTCATAGATATCATGTGTGAAGGCAGAGTTTGATCTGCCGGAAAGACAATGTAAGGTCCCTTCCATTTGCTATTTTACAACCACAGCAAACATTTTGATGATGAGGGAAACATAACATTTGCGATCCCCTTTGACTTGGCATTCACCTGTGAATTACAAAGGAAGTCAATGTCTTCCTTTCCCAGGACATGACATAGCCAGGGATCAAACAGATTATACAGATGATAGGACATATCAAAAGATGAATTTTCTAGAATTCATCACAGCCATCCCATTGGTAGGCCGGGCTGACCCCAAAATGCCTTTTCCTGAAATGGGTCCCTTGCCATTCGCTAAACAACCAGCCAACCCTAACCCTAACCCCTCTCCACTTCTCCCCACTCATTGCTTTCTAGAAGTATCTATACAACCATTCATCTGAGACACACTGCAAATGGTGTCATGATGCTGTTGAGTGGCTGGATAGTTTGGTAGTTTAGATATCTGGCTGCAGAGCCAATGGTTGGAAAGTCATTTCCTCACTGCGCCTCCTGTGAAGTAAAATCAGCCTGTTTGGCCTTAGGCAAGCCAAGAAGTCCCAGGGCACCCCCCAAAAAAAGAAGGGAATGTGAAACCACTTCTGAGTGTTCTGTACCAGGAAAGCCTTGACAAAGGGTCACCATTACTCACAACTGACTTTATGGCACATGATTGCCTTTATTATCAATATATTTGTAGGGCTACTCATGAGAGTAGTTGTACACAGATATTAAAGTGTTCCTCTTATATACCGCCCCATAGCACTTCAAGCACTCTCTGGATGGTTTACAATTTAATTATGGAGGCTACACATCCCCCCCCACACACACAGCAAGCTGGGTACTCATTTTACCGACTTTGGAAGGATGGGAGGCTGAGTCATCCCTGAGCCTGCTACCTGGGATTGAACCCGAGGTCGTGAGCACATTTTTAGCTGCAGTACAGGCATTGAACCACTGCACCACAGGGCTCCTAGAAACATGACCTTTTTTTTCTGCAGGTCTAGAATCTCACCCAACCAGTCCTAAGGAAGCAGAAGCTATTCAACAACCCCATGCCCCCTATTCTGGGAGTATTCCTCCCCTCGTGTTTTTTGGGGCTGTTGTATTCCAAAGGAAATTAATTATCATAGAATTTCAAGGGGGTTGCACACATCTGTCAAGGATAAATGGGGTGAGGGAATCAGGGTTTCCTTCTGGCCTTCCCAGTGACAGGCAGTGTGATCTAGTGGATACAGCCACACATTCAAATTCCAACTGGGCCATAGGAACCCACTCGAATGTCCCAGAAAACTCAAGGACCCTATTAGTATTGCCATAATTTGGAAACAACCATACATAACAATGGTGACCCAGCTCTTCTTGCTCTCCCCCATTCATAACACAAGATTCACATGATTCATAATCATTCTTTTCTCAAGGGCCTTGTGTTACTTCAAGAATAATCAGTTGGAGGCACTATCCTTGTTGTATTCCATGCACACAAGCATGTATGTACCCATAAGCACAACCCTGTGGCTATTTTACTCCACGTATCTGAACAGGTGGATAATAATCCACCTATCTCTCAGTGAAATAAATTTATTACAGCTGAGGTTGCCAAATTCTTTGTAGTGCTTTAAGCAAACAACTAAATCACCATAGCTAATCAGATTAGAAATTCACACTCAACTGCAATCTGAATTTCAGTCTGCTTTGCGTCAATTGCAAATACTCTGTGCTTTGTTATTGTATTTTAGCCTTGCATCTCTAACATGCTGACCTGTGGTCGTACTAATAAGAAAGTTAAGAAAGAACTCTGTGCCACCAGGCTTCTGTTCCTGGTTTGTGCCAGACAGACATTTTACATATAAAACTTGATGGTGTTCCAGGTGGCTGGATCTTACCTGTGCCTTCACTCCAAACAAGAAGGTCCCTCACACTGCCTTCTTTCTTCCAACAGCCAGCCACAACCCCCCCCCCCAAAACACACCTCTTAGTTCAACTGAGCTATGGCCTCACCACCTGAGAACCATTAACCATTTAGCATTCTTCTGCTGATATGGAACAGCTGAATCTGGGCTCCACCACATGGAGCAGTGCAAGGGTGAGGATGGACTAGAAGGCATATTCATCAGGTTCTAATTTAACTTTTACTCCACTGTAATGCATTGCTATGTGAGTGGAAGGCTGTACATTGCAGGAAGCCAAGTAGCGTGGTCCAGAGAGAGTGATACTGTTTGAAAAACAGCAGTTCCTAAATTTTCTAACTCCAGTTGTTTTGGTGGCGGTTGAAATTTCCATGGCTCCCCACCTCTCCCTGGTCGTCACTGAAACCCCTTTGAAGAAAAGCATTGCATCCATAGTTTAACATTTATTAAAAACCACAAAAATGCAGTCAACCATGAGCACAGTTTTCTTGATACCAGTGGTTGTTTTTAAAATGCAATTTACTTTAAGCAAGGGTGGAAACAAATTGAGTTTAATGGGAAAGACACTGCTACTCCTACATGTTAAATGTATGGTATCATGATTAAAAGCATAAAAAAACCCTGGAACAGGTTAAGAAATAATTGTTATGGGAGTCTCATAATTCTTTGCCCTTTGGGGATGCCCCCCCACCGCCCACTGCTCTTATTTGGATGAGTTTGGAAGCCAATGATCCGAAAGAGCAGGCAGTCTTATAATAAGAGATGGTGCCTAGAACAGAGTGAGAAGGAGGTGGGTGCCTTTAGCTCTTAGGTGAATGGAGAGCCAGGGGGACAGGATTGCCAACCAGCTCCCTGGACCTGTGGCTGTGCCACAGAGGCATGGACTATTCTTCCAGAGAGGTGCCGGGAAGTTTCTGAACTTCCATTCAGTGTAACAAGCGGACCTTGGAGGCACAAAAGGAGGCCAGAGGCGGTTGGCAGCTTTTGAAAGCAAGGCTCTCTGAGATATGTTTTCGTCCTAAACTGCATAGGATTTGGGTCTTAGTGCCAAGGTTCTGGGCTCATTTTTTCTTTTTTCTTTTTTGAGAAGTCACCAGTTGTTGAATCGTAATCTGGGCTGACACTGGCTGGCTCCCTGTGTTTAATCAGCTGATTAATCAGATGCTTTCCCACAAATGATGAGGAGCCGTTTACCGTTATGACTTGGCCTCTTGTTTGGCAGTTAGCAAGAGGAATCTGTGCTGGAGCTGAAAAGCTCTTTTGTTGCATTTTACTTTGTTTTGTGAGGAAACGAAGGAACTGATCCACCATCCCATAACCCTTCTGGAAAAGGCACAGCTCTGGAGTACAGGGACTCCTTCCTAATCATTTCAGCATTGGGTGACTTATGGCTGGCTGTTCCTGCTTTAACCTCTTCTTCATCGGACTCTGGGGCACCTCAGCTGCTAATCTTTCTGCAAGCTCAGGTGATTTTACTGGGGAAGCTCTATCATGGTTGCCCAAACCAGAAGACATGTACCACCAGAAAAGTAGACACAATAGGGCACAAATTTAGGGAATGATGAGGGAGGGCGATCAAAGGTGTGTTTAGGTTTCTTTCTTTCTTTCTTTCTTTCTTTCTTTCTTTCTTTCTTTCTTTCTTTCTTTCTTGGATTTATGTACTGCCCTTCTAGCCATGACTATTCTTTTTGATTTCTGTCTAGTATTTATGGAAACAATATTTACAAAAATTAATCATTCTCATCCATTTTGACTGCATCAACAGTCCAAGAACCTTCATTGAGAATGTTTCAGCCTGGCGTCTTTCCTAACATCCAACTGAGAGAAAGGAAAATCCCTATTCCCCAAACACTTATTCAAAGTCTGTTATTTTCATAACATATCTCTGCTAACCTTTCCCTTTGAAAAAGCAAAGCAAGCACCTAAAGCAGAGAAAGTTGGGCCGGTACCTTTAGAAAGATGAAAACAACCCATTCGGTGCTTGAAAGTTTTAGGTAAAGGAGCCAATAGTTTGGCTGAGGGCTGGAATTCATACAGTTGCACCAGTTGTGGGCAAACATCAGTAGCTTTGCCTAAAAAATGGCACAAGTGGGCCATTTGCACAAATCCTCCTCCTCCTCTTCCTCCTCCTCCTCATTAATTAATTAATTAATTAATTAACCATGCTGACTTTCCTGAAGGGAACTCTAGGCGGTGAACAAACAAATAGAAAATTACAGACATAAAAAATTAGAAATACTAAAACCAACTACATAAGCACAGTGATAACTACCTCTGGCAAGGCAAGAGGGCAGGGGGAAAAACTGGGCAAACAACACAACACACAATACTCAATTCACAATTAGCAATCACCAAAATGGTCTTTAAAAAGCCATGTTTTTAAGGCTTTCTTAAAAGCTGGCAAAGACTCTGCTAGCCGAATCTCAGTTGGTAATTTATTCCAAAGCACCAAAGTGTCCACCGAGAAAGCCTGACTATAGGTAGAAACCCTGTGGGCCTCCCTACATGTGGCCACACAAGCAAGAGGGCTAGTGATGCTCTAGGGAGGTGGGATAAAGCTAAACTTTGGGATATATGCTCCACCAGACACTTAGGTCCCAAGCCATGGAGGGTTTTGTAAACCAAAACCAATATCTTGAACCTTATCCAGGAGGCAACGGGTAGCCAAATAAGGCGAGCCCGGATAGGGATGATGTGGTCAAACCTGCCCACACCAACCACCAACTTGGCCACCACATTTTGCAGTTGCCTAACAGGGGTCAAAGGAAGCCCCATGTAGAGAGTGTTACGGTAATCTATCCTCGAGATCACCAGGGCTTGCACAACTGTCCATAGGGAGCCCTCGTCAAGGTTCCGGCGAATCTGGGTGATAAGCCTACATTGTTAAAGGCCACACGGGAAACAGCTGCCACCTGGGCCTCCAGGGACAAAGCTGGATCCAGGATGACACCCAGACTCCTCATTCCATCAAGCAACTGGAGGGCAGTACCCCCAACCCCAAGCTGGGAAGAGGGCCATGGTACCCATTCAAGGACCCCCCCCCCAAGGAACAGAACCTTGGTCTTCTCCGTGTTGAGCCTGAGCCTGTTAGTCCTCATCTATTCCACAACCACGGCCAGGCAGCGATCAAGGTCCCTCTACAGTTCTACCTCTACAGTGGTAGAAAAGGAGAGATAGAGCCCCTTGGTGCAAGACTTGTACTGAGAGTGCCAAGGCATCACTCATCATCTTCTCTAAGGAGGAGGAGGATGTGCCGATTCCTTATTCTTGCTGGAAAGGACATTGTGACAAGTGAGAACTGATGTCACTTACCCACCGAGAGCAGAGGAAGCTTAGTGGCACCCAAGTTTTGCCAGTCAAAGCGGGATTATTTCTTTGGCTGACACTAAGTGCAGTTCAAAGAGGTGTTCATAAACACGCCAAGTCTGGCTGGTGCCCAGGGCCTCTGACAGACTGTATCACCTCATAGGAGCCCCCGTCCCAGGTTTTAAGACCACCTGGGGAAGCCCTTATCTCAGTCCCACCTCCACTTTTCTGTGGCTCCCCCCACACTGTGGAAATGGACCCCCTTGAGAAGCCAGGATGCCCCCTTACTCCTGTCCCTTGCATGAACAGGCAAAGACTTTCCTTTTTAGGCAGACTTTAAATTGGGCAAATGGGAACATGACAGCATTCTGTATTTACTTATGGGGGTATGTTCTTAAGTGTTTTTTATACTGAAGATATCTTGCGTTGATGCTGTAAAATGCTTAAGTGCTTTTTCATGGTGCGTCTCGCCTTGTTTTTAATTGTCTTTACTATTTGGTTTCAATAGGGTCTACTGTGGTGAGAATGATTACTTGACATTGTGTCCATTCTGACTTGCATTGTTCTTTTCCAGAGTTTTCAAAGCAGAGCCAGAGGTCAGGGGTTCGATTCCCACCTATGCCTCAATTGACAGGGACTGGACTCCCAGAGGGTCCCAGAGGGTCCCTTACTTTTTATATAAGATGTTCCCAAATGACATGCCATACATAAGTTGCTACCAGAGTTAGGATTAGGGCAAGTGAGAGGAAATCCAAAACAATTTGTCAACAACAACAACAAATGAAATTGTTAAGTCAATGGGCCATCTCACAGTTCTGTACATGTTTCTCTATAGAACTGTACAGTGGACCCTTGTATAACAAACAGCTTATATAACATAACATTTGTAAAACATAAAATATTCCAGAGATAGGGGAAAATGTGTACAACATAAAAATGGGATTACTCCATTTTCAATGCATTCTTATGGGAAATTTGTATAAAGGAAAATTTGCTTAACATAATTTCATTTGGAACGAATTAATTCCTTCTTGTATTCATTACATGGTAATCGTGTGCTATCAAATCAACTCTAAATTATGAAGACCCCTTTCAGGGTTACCCAGGTAGAGAATACTCAGAAATAATATGCCACTCCCTTCTTCTGTGCCCTGGATCGGTGTAGCTTGCCCAAGGCTACCCAGGTTGGCTCTTCTCCCAGGAGGTCGAGTGAGGTATCAGACTCCCAGCCTCTGGCTTCGAAACTAGAGATTTAACTCATTAAAAATGCTTAACAGTGACTTGATAGCTCAGCCTGGAATGTATTGTATGAAGAGGAGACGAGGGCCCAATGCGGGGGGGGGGGGGGGCCTCAAGTAACTGAAACGGAAATCAGCCAGCACCATTCCCATAAACACGACCTGTCCCTGAGCACCTCATATCAATACACAGGCCACTGTGGGGATTCAGACATGGGCCAAAATATTTATTTTTAGCAAACGCTCCCTGACTGATCTTTTTTTTTTTAGACCAGAACAGCTGAACCACCAGATTGATGTACTGATGGAAATGTACAGTTATGGGACAGTGCCCTGCAGAACAGAGAAAGACCTGGAAGTTCTATTCATGAGCATGGTTCTTATCATGCCACCAGGAGAACAGAGAAAGGCTGAGAAAAGAAATACCTGAACAATCAAGAGGCTGGAATAGCCTCCCAGGAAGGAGACCAGAGCTTGGAAACTTTAGGAGCTTTGGGGGAATACAGGTCCCAGAATCCCCAACAACCATGGCATGCATGTGGAGCATGAGGTCCCCGAGGGATCAAATGCATCACCACCTCCCAAAAATAGGTTTTTTTGAAAAATATTTTTGGACTCAACAGAGTCCCTTTTCTGCTTTTGAGTGGGTAGGAGAGACAATGTGTCCCTGTTACAGGGGCTCCTGTGGGTCATGGATATGGCTCTTAAAAGGATCAAACAGGCTTTTTTAGTCTAAAGTGTGTGCATGTGAGCATACATATTCCCCTCCACCACCACCACCACCTCCAGTGGTGGACTTGTTGCATTAGTAGTGAGTTACAGCGGATGGTCATTGAAACAAACTGCTGGATATTTCAGAAGTTTAGGTGTTTGGCTGTGGAGCTGGAGGTTGGGAGTTTGATTCCCCACTGGGCCTCCTTGACAGGGGCTGGAGTTGTTGATTCATCAGATCCTTTCCAGTTCTGCAGTTCTAATAAAATCATAGAGTCGTAGACTCATACAGCTGGAAGGCACCTCAAGGGCCATCCAGTCCAACCCCCTGCCATGCAGGAACCCCATCACAGTACTTCTGACAGATGGCCATCCGTCCTCTGCTTAAAAACCTCCAAAGAAGGAGACTCCACCACCCTCCCTGGCAGCATATTCCACTGCAGGACAGCTCTAACCGTCATGAAGTTCTTCCTAATGTTCAAATGGAATCTATTTTCCTGTAGTTTGAAGCCATTACTCCAAGTCCTAGTCTCTGAAGCCATGGAGAATAAGCCTGTCTCTTATTCGATATGACATCCTTCCAAATATTTAAACATGGCTCTCATATCCCATCTCAACCTTCGTTTTGAAAGGCTAAACATTCCCAGTTCCCTACATCGTTCCTTGTAAGACATTTCTTCCAGACACTCTGTCATCTTGGTCGCCCTCCTCTGGACCCGCTTGAGGTTGTCAACATCCTTTGTAAATTGAGGTGCACAGAACTGGACACAGGACTCCAGGTGGGGTCTGACCAGAGCAGAATAGAGTGGTACTATCACTTCCCTTGATCTAGACACTATGGTTCTGTGGATGCAATCATGATGGTGATGTCTTCCTACCCCATGAAAGTACTGTTTGTTGCCCATGGGGATTTCCCTTTCACCCCTCAGTGCTGAAGAAGATTGATAATAAAAGCAATTTCAGAAATGGTCGTCCAGAGATAACCAGGGTTTTTTTTTAAGGTTCTAAAGAAACAATCAAGGGGCTTGGAGGTCGAGAGCTTGCATGTCAAACCCTATCTGATCAAAGGGTCAAAGCCTGGATGCTTGTTCAATGGACCACCAGCCTCTGACCAGAAATGAAAGAAGAACCTCTCCTCACTAGCATTGCTAACTGGGGAGTTCATAAATGTTAGGAGTGAGTGATACCCTTTATTGGCCCACTGTAAAGAAAGGCTGTAGGCAAGAGTCCATAAATAGATGGTAGATATCTGTGCCGTGTCTCTTATGAGAGGTGATTTCAGAGCTTTAAATGCCATTTGGAGAGTAAATTCAAGCACTGCCCCTTGCAGCATGGTTAGAATTTCACACACCCCTATTTGACCAAAAATTTGCCAGTTACTCTGTGGTGGCCACCACACCCACCCACATTGCCTGTTTCTGAAACACGGAGTTTCTTTTCGGCTGCAAAATTGGGAACAAAGCAACACAGAGACATAGCAGCCTCTAACACAATGTTGGAGTTCATATTAGTCTCATTCACCAGGTAGAAGCTAATTCAAGCCAAATTAATGGCCATCCCCCACCTACCGCACCCCCTGGGTAAGCAGAGATGGGCAAAAACAGTGGAGCGACTGGTACGTGCTGGTTCATCCTTTGGCCAAATAGGTGTCCAGCACTCCTCTGCCCCAGCCCCTCTGGTGGAGGGGGCTCAGAAGTAGTGTCTGGAGCCAGCAGGGCAGGGAAACCTGCTGCCCTCCAGAGAAAGCAGGGCTGCAAAGCGTGGAACCTCTGTTCGGCTTAGAGAAGCAGCAGCACAAACTGCCAGTCTGTGCCCATCTCTGCTGGTAAGCCTTCTTTTTGGAGAATCCATGTTGCAACCAAACAAGCCTTTCAACAGAATACATTTTTGGGTTGATGTCCTGTCTTAGGGAATGAAAGGATGACCACGGTGTGACTCACAATCCTTTTATTACAAAAATAAAACAAAACAGCAATGTACATTTTTTTTCTTCCATCGAGATATAAAAGGATTAAAAACTTTTAAAATAATTTCTTAAAACCTTGCTTTCGAGTGAGCAGCATTTCGCATTACATAGCTACAACTCTTCAGGTCGTCTTAAGGTTGGCACCCACGGGCCAACCAATCCCCAAGGGGATCCCTGAGATTTCAGTGTTATATTTGCAATGGCTTAGCAAGGCTGTTGTTCACACTTTGCAAAAGAAGAGAGCAAGCAATCAAAGCACTGTCAGTGTGAGACTGGGCTGCCTTTTATTACAATGCAAACATCTGCACAATGATGGTATAAAATAAGACACTGCTATAAGGCTGCAAAGTCCAGCTGTTTGTTTACTGCAAATTACCCACTAACTCTAGCCAGCATAGTCAATCGAGATAGAAAATTGAACATCAATAAAGCATCTGGAGAGCCACAAGTCATATGCAGTATGCTCACATCTGCATGTAAGAAAATATTTAATTTCATTTTTGTTGGTTTTAAAATGATCCTACCAAATTTATACAGCCAATCCCTTTATTTCAGTAGAAAATTTGCAGTTTTATATATTTTAAAACGAATATGGGAGAAATGAAATGGACAAATCTGCTCATTTAATCTCTTAAAATGGAATCTCCAAGGACTTTTTGAGTTCATCGCACATCTGGCACTGAATTGGGGTTGCCTTTATTTAGATATGCTCCTTGCCATAAAGAGCTACATAGGAACTTGAGCTATTGTATGTGGTCCAAATTGAAGCAGAACAAATACCCAGATTCAGCCCCGGAATGAAGGAAATCAAATTGACAAACTGATTTGAGTCTGGGGCACAAATCAACTCAGTTGGCTTCTGCTTATCTTCCCCCTCTTTTTTTTTAAGTAACAGATTTGAAAGGCACACAGCACAAGAAAAGCTATCTGGCATTTGAAAGGTTGGTTCCCTTCATTAAGAAGGACTGTCTCCATATTGCACATGTACCACGGGGGGGGGGGGGGCAAAGGAAGAGTCACCATTGTTTTGCTTTTCCAATGCCAAGGCAGTGGGAATTTACAAACTAATTTGGATCTGAGATAGTAGTAAAATCAAATGGGGTGCAAAGCACTCCAGATTGATTCAAGGCACATCTGGAAGCTTCAGACCAGGGCATAGCTTTAATAGCAACTAAGTACCATAGGGTTCTCCATCATCTAAGGAACAGCTGCATAACCACTGAGTTTGGCTCCTCCAGATGGGAGGAAAGTGGATTGGTCATAACTTCACAGAATTTACAAATTCTTTTATCTGGTAGAAATAATTTGAGGTTGCAAGAGAAAAAAGATCCTGTGTAAGTAAAACAGAAATGGACAGATCCAAGTCTGGATATGTTTGCTATCCCTTTTAACTTGGCCGCACTGCCACTGGCCTACCAGGTCTGATCAGAAAGCACTTGCATTTGAAGCAACAGCTTACAGCCACCTTAGTTGTAAATGTTCCCCTCCTAGAGGAATGCTTTAGTTTCACAATAATGTAGAACAATAATCTTCTGGGGCATCTGAAGTGTATTGGAAAGCTGCATAACAAAACAATACTTCGTATAGAGAGATGAAGGCACGACAGACTAAAAACATCTGTGTTCCCAAACAACCTTCCACATGGGGCAACCACATCTTGCTGCTTGTCACTGGCCCTGTCTTACTGAGGGCCTCCTCTTCTGTTTGTAGCACTGGGAAAAACACAGAGCACCCAGCAGACAGAGCTATGAGGCCCTATCATGAATCTCTTGGACCATCTGCTTCTTGGGTCTGTGACTCAGTGTTTGGGAGCAAACCTACAGAATGCTACCACAGAGAAACTTCATATCTGAGAAGGCTTCACTCCCCCACCACCCCCTTGAAGGTTGACACCCAAAGCATCTTTCTCTGGAAGAGGGGGGATATTTGCTGGCCCTAGGGAGGATTCTTGTTGGCTTTCTTCAACACAGAGCTGGCCACAGCCAAGGCACCTCCTTGGACAAAACGGACAAAGTTGTCCCCAGCCAACGGCCCAATGGCGTAGAGTCCCTTCTCGTGAATGGATTCATAAGTGAAAGGATTCACGTCAATGGGGTTCCTCTTTGGACTAACTGGCTGATCACAGTCAACCGCCAGGTCCATGCCATTGTTGGGCAGGTAGGACAGGTTAGGGTTGGACCCTATGAGGACAAGTGCCATGGAAATTTTATGCACCTTCTGGTGGTGGTTCTTATCGTGAAATATGCATTTCTTGTCCTCTGTGAAGGAGACAACGCGGTGCTCGGGAAGGCTGATGTAACGCTCATAGGGCCCGGGGGATGTGAGGGCCTGCTCTTCCATCATCTGGTGGACTTTGTGGTACTCAGGGTACATGGTCTTGGGGAGCTGGTTGAAGATGAGGGCTGGGTCGCTGACCCGTCTTCGAAAGGCATGGATCACTGGGATGTTGCAGTGATGGGCCAGGAGAATGGCATCAGCCGCCGACAGCCCGGCACCTACAATCAGGATTGGATCAGACATTGGCCCAACTTCCTGGTTCTTCAAGGCTTCTTCAAATGCCGACAGAGTGTGGTGAATGAAAGGGAGATGCTCCCCTTTGACCCCAAGCCGGGACGGACTGTCGTACGTGCCGGTGGCTAGGACCACATTTTCTGCATACAGAGAAAAGGGTTCTGTGCCATCCGGTGTTGTGACAAACCCGTCAACTTGGAAGAGACTTCTGCTGCCAGGGTCACTGCTTTGTGGATTCTCCTCACAAAAATCCCACACAGGGCCTTTCTGTGAATCCTGATCTATGTGGTTTGAGTTGGAATCCACCTCTAGCTTCTTCACAGAAGTCACAATAGTTCCAGAGCGAAAGTTCTTTTGCAGTCCTTTTTTGGCCACGTAATACTGATAATATTGGACAATGTCTCCAGCAGTTGCTCTGTTGTTCCGAAAACTCCTGTAAAAAAAGCACGGCGATCAGTACCGGCTGAGAAATGGAGGCAACATCTCATTAAATCCATTACACAACCCAACCTGTTCCATCCTGTTCCTAGAGGCTCTTAAAACAGGCCCGAGGACTGGAGCAATGCTCAAAGGGTACATTTCCATTTCATAGACTTCAAAGGGATGCAATTTACAATTGTGGAGCAAAACAAAATTATGCGTGTTATCATATGTGCAGGGTGTCAGTGAGCGGGTGAAATGTTTTGGGGGAAAGAGAATATGTGCGTTCAGTTTAACATTTATTATTGTTGTTGTTTGTTTGTTTGTTTGTTTGTTGGATAGTTCACCTTTCTCCCAATAAGGTGACCCAAGGTGGCTCACAATATTAAAAATTTATAGAATTCAAAACATAATAAGTTGAACGATTAAACACTACACTAATAAAAATAAAAATGAATAATTAAAAGCAGGCGAACATTTAAAACTGTCTTATTGCAAAGAAGGCCTTCAGGGACTCAGGAGGATTGTTAAGCATTTGCCTCAAGAGACAGGTCTTCCTTTAGTTGTTGGCAGAAGGATAAAAGGGAGGGGGCCAGCCTGGTCTCCCCAGGGAAAGCATTCTGTAACTTGGGAGCCACCACAAAGAAGGCCCTCTCTGCTGTCCCCCTCAGCCTTGCCTTCACTGGCAACGGCATCCAAAGAAGGTCGTCCTCTGATGATCTTAAATGCCAAGAAGGCTCGTAATTTGAGAACTTCATGCCACAGTAATACTTGGGAGCCCTCTAATGACAAGAATCGCCTTATCCCAGGCCACCCAGTGGGTCTTTCAAACACAGGGTGGGGAATGTGTGATCTAAGGCAGGCATGCTGGTTTCAGTTTCATGTCATTGCCTTGGATCCCCTCATTGGAAGAGAGGTTTCTCATAAGGCAATAAACAAATAAAATGTGGACCTCCACCTTCTTTACAATGGCTGCTGACTCCAAGCTTTTGTTCTGCCCACTGCTGGAATGGAGGAGTAACATATTTTGTCTTCTGACCTCTGAAGACATCTGGAATTCAACAAACAATTAGCCTTCTATGACATTAAACAGAGATTGGAAAAGTTACTATTTTGGACTATAAGTAACTTTTCATGGCTCAGGCAAGATTGCAATAATACCGTCCACCTCTTTGCTTGATGTACTGTACTTTGCTTGTACATTCCACCATCTGCTCAATCTACACCTACAATCTAGGTAGAACACCCTATTACTGTTAATCTGCTGTACCCAGAGGCTTTGGGTGGGCAACCAGAAAAAGTCATCAAAAGCCAAACCGCCTATGATTAAAATCTTCCTCCAGTGATCCACCTTGTACTGAAGGAAGATACACATCTGAAAGATGCCTGCATCCTGGCAAAGGCTCAAGGAAACAAGCACACAGCACTCAAGAAGTCTCTACATGCCCTCCTTTCTCTGTGTAGGGCTGGGCGCTTTTTTCATTACAGACAAACCAGTGCCAGCCCAAAATGTTCTGCTGCCTGAGGCAAAGCAGGAAACCACAAATCCTATCCTATGGGGTGTGTGGTACCTAGACCCATGGAAATATTTTGGCATAGGAGGGTGGAAAAACCCACAGGTGCTTCCTTCAAGCAGTAAAAAATAATATGCTGTAATTATGTATTAAGCTGCGCCGGAATGACACTCAAAACTGGCTACCTGAGGTGGCCAACACATAGCACAGTGGTAGGACCAGCCCCAGGGATGAATATGAGGGTGGGGAAAAGAAACTCCTTAGGTATCCTGGGCAGGCATCTTAAAAACTTAAATCTGGTGATGAGTTCAGACAGTATTTTTTATAAAGTTATTATGTTTTAACTTATTTGTTGCTTATATATTGTATTGCATTCTTTGTGGGTCTGATTTCTGTTCAGTTTTGTAAACTGCCCAGAGTAGCCGTGTAGCTAGATGGAGCGGTGTGTGTGTGTGTGTGTGTGTGTGTGTGTGTGTGTGTGTGTGTGTGTGTAAGGGGGATGTTTTCATAGGGAAAGGGTTGTACCTTTTCTTCTTGCTCAGCCAGTCTTTGAACTGCAGGTCAGGGAGAGCCATCCAGTCTCCCTGGCTCAGCGTAAACATGGACCCCTCAATCGACTAAAGAGAGAAAAAAACAAGAAAACACAGATAGCACATCATACAAGCACTATAAATACACGGGTTGAAACAAGGACAAATGCTTTCAGTTTGTCTATTCTGAAATACATTGGAAGGCAACGAGAAGCCGCTGGCCAGTACAATGTCCTTTGGTTCACTGTGTACATTGAAAAGCATAGGAACCAGATCTGGACCAGCTCTCAAGCTTAATACACCTATTCTACAAAAGCTAAATGTCTTTTTTAAACACATTTTCTCACCAAGGTTAACGCAGAGCAGAAATGCATGGGAACAATTCAAAACAAATTCCGTTCAGAGGCACCCAATGTTCCCATTAGGGATGGGATTTTTATGTTTCCCTGGACCAGAAATCCCATAGTTCTCCTTTCTGGGGTATCTATCTGATAGGCAGGCACTTTACAGAGAAATGTTGCTCACCTGGGAGAAAGAACTCAGCTGGATGGAGTTGGGGCTGAGCTTCGCCTTGTTTCACCTGGCTTTCTATTCAGGCAAAAAAAGCTCTCAGCTAGTCCCAGGTAGGAATAGGAAGGTAGGACAGAGCAGGGCCTCAAAGCCATCCCATTTTGACCCTTTCTTCTAGGTAAGCCACATGTAGGTCTCTGTCAGGTGTAACTCCCAGAATGGGGAATTATGGGATTTGGAGTCTAAGAAATCTGAAAATTCCATCACCAGTACCCACACCCATTTAAACCTTGATGGACTGGGGAGGTCTAGAGCCACCAAATAGATTGGGCTGAATCACCTAAAGAAGGATGACCTAAGTCAACAAAGCCAACATGTCCCTCCAGTTTTAAAGTCCAAATTTTCTAGGGGTTATCCAAGGTGCTGAGGTGATGACAGGATAAACATCTTGGGTAGTTCCTGTATAGTTCAAAATGATTTCCAGAGCCGGATTCATCATTCTGTGAAATTCATCCTTTGGTTCTGCGCACCAGTGTTACGATTGGTAACCACATTGCAGAACACGGCAATAATTAATGGTTCAGAATCAGATATCTGGGGAGATCTCTAGGTAATCCGTAACAGATCCACCCATTTGGGTCAAAGAGATAGTACAGTACAGTCAGCCTGACATTAGAAGCAGAGGTTCTTTATGATGAAAAAGGCATCTGTTTCTCAGTTCCTCACCTCCACGTGTTGCATTTAGTTTTGAGATTGGTCAGTAGGAGATAAACACAGGCTTCATTTGCAAGTATGTTTTCTCAGGCACAGACGGAATTGTGTTGCTGAAGGGAAAGCATAATAGGAGGAAGTGGGCATCTCCCTGAAGGCATAAGGTGATCGGGGAAAGAGTTTTGACTCCTGCATCTCTGACAATCGCACCAATAAAAGGACTCCCTCCTATCCTAAACTACACTAGTTGAGGGGGGAAACTGCAGGCAACTAGAATCACATTTTTTTTGCCTGCATGTCATTAGAATTCTGCTGAATTGTGAAATCTAGAACAAATGCTAGGTCTCTGAAATCTTTTGCATCATTCTGCATTTAGTTGGCATTTCTTGGGTTTCTAGGAACAAACCAAGGAGGCCCTTCAACCTTGTAGTCTGCCTACCCCTGTTTTAGATTCATTGGTCGTTCGAAGTGTACTCACATGCCAGGCTCCTCCAGGAAGGTTTTTGCCAAGAACCAGGTGAGGGACAGCTTTCTCGGGCTGATGCCACCAAGAAAGAAGAGAGCCTGCCGTTCCCCCAAAGTCCGTATCCGGGCGCAAAAGAGAGTCAACTAGGAGAGCAACTGGACTTGAGGACCGCCCTTCCAACCCTTCAGAGAGGTACTCAATATCCTAGAGACAGAAAGAGCCATCTTTATGCCCACAAGCTCAGGATATTCATTCATTCATTCATCCATCCATCCCATTTATATCCTGCTTCCATTAGTGCCGAGACACTATTCTGGGCAGTTGCAACAAATATAAAACAAAACTGAAAGGTAAATATAAAACCACTGAAAACAACTTACAATTAACCCATAAAACTAGATGGCAAAATAAAACCAGAGCAGATGAAATAAATGGGGTGGTTGTGTTCAGCTAGGGTTAGTGTGAAGAGCCTCCCTGAAAAGGCATGTCTTTAATTGCCTCCTAAATATCCGCAGGGAGGGGGCATGGCAGAGCACCTCTGGAAGCTGCTTCCATCAGGCTGGAGCCACCACAAAGAAGGCCCTACATCTTGTAGAGGACTTACAGGTCTCCCTTGCGGTGGCCACCCAGAGACACCTCAAACGAGATGATCTTGTGGGTTGGGCAGATGACATTAAGGAAAGTCAAAGCTAATGGATTCACACAGACCATACCATATCCCTACATGGTCCCTGCCCTGTTCAAGGCAATTGATCCCATCCTGGATGCACTACTTTACATTAACCAACATTGATTGACTGACTGGTTGACCAACAGCATGGGAGACCTTACTTCAAGAACAAATAAAAATATTCCATAAAAAATATTCCCTCTGCCCTTAAATATTTTGCAATATTCTTCTGGTCTACAGCAAAACAATTTCCAAAGGTAAAACCTTTGGCTTAATATATATATTTTAAATGAAGGTTGCCAAATAATTTGCATCAGTACCACATCACGAACAGAGATGCAAAGTACGGCATAGTGAAACCATGGGGTGCTTCACAGCTGCAATCAAACAATGGCCATCTGACACCCGAAGCCCTCTTAACTCAAGATGTCTACAGTTCTCTGAGATCCCTGGCACTAACCTGGTCCAAGATGGATGTCTTGGGTGCCTCTTCCAGTTTCCTTTGCAAGATGGGATTAGGGTGAGCCGCGTGTCTTTTGATGTAGGGGACATTTCCCGACAGTAGGTAGGATAAGCAGATTCCTGAGGGTCCATTTCCTAAAAGAGAGAGAAACCAGGCAGATATAAAAGATGGATATAAAAGAACCCACTGAAATTAACAGGAGGTGTGCCTAAGCCCTCCCGTGGAATTCAATGGCGCATGAGCAAGAGAACTTCCAGAGAGATGCTTACTGGTATCATATCTACTTCACAGTCCATGAGACTTGTTTATAAATCAGTACTGGGTGGGGGGGAAGCCTTGTGTGTCTGATGGCAGGATAGTTTCAGAATCAAAGGTTTGGAAGTCCAGCTTCCCATTGGGCAAGCCACAGGAGCCAGCCTGTACTGCCTGGGCAAGGGGCACGATCCCCAGATCCCCCAAGAAGAAGAAGGGGATGGTCAACTGCTCTTGAGTACTCCCTGCCTGGAAAACTTTCCAAAAGGTCCCCAGGAGTTTGAATAGTCTTGGCTGGGTAGTTCAGTGGTTGAAGCATCTGACTCTGGAGCCAGCGGCTGGGAGTGTGGTTCCCCACAGTGCCCCCTTTGATTAGACCCAACTGGTTTAGCCTTACAAAATGAAGGCCGGGAAGGGATATGATAGCCATGTTTAAATATCTGAAAGGATGACATATTGAAGAAGGGACAGGCTTGTTTTCCATGGCTTAAGAGACTAGGACTCGGGGCAATGGTTTCAAGCTCCAGGAAAAGAGATTCCATTTGAACATTAGGAAGAACTTCCTGACGGTTAGAGCAGTCTGGCGGTGGAATATGCTGCCAGGGAGGGTGGTGGAGTCTCCTTCTTTGATGGTTTTAAACAAAGACTGGATGACCATCTGTTGGGAGGACTGTGATGGGGATTCCTGCATGGCAGGCGGGTTGGACTAGATGGCCCTTGAGGTCCCTTCCAACTCTAGGATTCTATTGATTTTTCTCCCCTATGGGTGGCCTTGGGTAAGCTGCACAGCCTCAGGGAGCTCCAAAAGGATGGGAAACCACTTCCGACTATTATCTTCCCGGAAAACCCTGAAAAGGGTCACCATAAATTAAAACTGGCACAAAATAAGGTCTCTTATACTTTCTGCGCTGATTGCAACATCTTAAGCCAACATGGACATTTCTTTTAAAGGAAGGAAGGAAGGAGGGAGGGAGGGAGGTGGGTTGGTAATCCCCAGCATCCTTCATTGAAAAGCTAGCCTTCTATACTTTTACAAGAGGGGAAAACAGTGTCTTTTGGATCACAACTATTGTTTTTCAAAGAAAGAAAGAAAGAAAGAAAGAAAGAAAGAAAGAAAGAAAGAAAGAAAGAAAGAAAGAAAGAAAGAAAGAAAGAAAGAAAGAAAGAAAGAAAGAAAGAAAGAAAGAAAGAAAGAAATGTACTTTCCCCAGGTCTGGCCAGCTTTGCAAACCAAGAACTATTTTATGTAGAATGTTTGTTAGACAGTCATCCATGAAGCCTTCTTCTGGTTAGATTAATATTTGACCATGACCCTGGATCACCTTCTGTAGCTCAGTTTCCCTGTGCTTGCTCACTTGTGTCAAAATCAACAGTGAAGAGAATGGCCCAGGGAAGCCAATCCAGGTGGCACAGCAACCAGATAGAAGGTCTAAGTGACCCCGGACCATGTGGCACGGGGTCAGTGAGTTGTAAATGCCAGATGTGAGCAAAGATTCCTTCCAGTGTTCTTTGGAGGAGTCCTCCCCTTTCTGCCTAAGCACTGATCCAGGAAGGACACAGCATCCCTGCACTGGTGCTATTCAAAGCCTCCAATGGCTCCAATTACGCACTGGGAATTCTGAGCCCCTCCTGGTACTTATTCAGGAGGAAAGAACATTTTCAAAAAATAAAAATGCATAGGATTTAAGTACTGATGACTAATGGAAGGCCATTGCCAAAACACAGCCCCCCCCCCTCTCTCTCTCTCTCTCTCTCTCTCTCTGTGTGTGTGTGTGTGTGTGTGTGTGTGTGTGTGTGTATGTGTATGTGTATGTGTATGTGTATGTGTGTGTGTGATCGCAACATCTGGTTCCCTTGCCCTGGGCTAAAACTGAAAATCTGACATTGTCCAAAGAGAAGAATCCTTTTGTAGCTCTACCAAAGCATAGATTTCTCTACTGGTTATCTCTAGCACACATACCCAACAGAAAATAAATAAATACATAAACCCTTCACTTTTCAAACTGTGTAAATACTGTAATTACTCAGTTGTAGGGGACAACCTGTCCCTCCTGATGATGCTGGACTGCGACCCCTAGCACTGCTTACCATTGGGCTTGCTGGCTAGGACTCATAGAAATTGCTCCCCAATGATATATGGAGGGTGACAAATCAGCCACTCCTGATTTCTGTTTTTTCTTTATGCATGTCAGAAGTAACCACAAATTACCGTATATTGGCAAATAAACATACGCTATTTATATCTATACAGTGGTACCTTGTATAAAGGAATTAATTCGTTCCAAATGAAATTATGTTAAGCAAATTTTTCTTTATGCAAATTCCCATAGGAATGCATTGAAAATGGAGTAATCCCATTTTTATGTTGTACGGATTTTCCCCATAGGCGATTATGTTAAACAAATTTCCCCTATCTCCGGAATTTTTTATGTTGTACAAATTTTATGTTATACAAGCTGTTTGTTATACAAGGGTCCACTGTATAAGTAATCTATATAAGTAATAAAATGTATGTTATCATTTATGTAAAGTTATAATGCATGTAAATTTATGTTAGGTCCTGATTTATGTTACCACAAATGCATCAACAGATTGTCAAGGGAAGGATTTAAATGCAGACGCTAATATTGGGTTTGTTATCTTTTGGAAGTGATTCTGTGTTTTATTTCTCATGGGACAGATATGTTATCTTATAAACAACAACAAAAGGTTAAAGATTATCTAAGTCTTTGATCTATACTGCATAATGAAAGAGCAATTCTTGGTTGATATTTCTTCCACCAGGTTAATGGTCGGGAATTATTTTCCCCTACAGTTTCCCTGAAAAAGCTGTAGCCAAGACCTGGTGTCTGCAGGACAAGCATAATACTATACGATAAAGCTGCAATTAGGAGCCTAAAGTAATGAATACAGTTAGCACATCATTAAAAGCTGCACTCTCTGGAGTAGTAAAAGACATCTGATTGTCCTAGCAGGAGATTGTGTTGCTTTTATTTTGGAAATTAGCTTCCTTTCACTTTTAGATTGGTGGTCAGGAAATAAACAAGGGTTTCAGAAGAGTTAAAGTTCTGGAAACAGCCTGCTAGGCTGTCTTTTCAAGAGATTTGAAATACGATTAGCATGTATGCTGCCTTATTGAGCAAAAACTTGGAAAAGGTTACTTTTTGCATTATAACCTCAAGGCATCACAATGGCCACACTGACTGGGGGATTCTACAGACGGTCACTCAAAAATTAGACTCAGCATAAAGAACCGGGTTCTAATCCCCATCAGTCATCAAAACTCATGGAATGGGTGGCAGCAGGGAAGCCAGTCCTTAAATATCTCAATGACTTTGAAGACTTTATTGGGATGGCCACAAGTTGGATACACATAAACTCCCTGCACCAAGGACCAAGGTTTCCCAGCTCTGTTTTGAATATCCATTTGCTCCTGACATCCTCTGCTTGTAAACAAAATTTCGGCAAATGCTACAGACATGCAATCTTGTTCTCCAAAGCTATCTAAAATTAGATGTGCTGGCCCTGGACTTGTCCTTTGAAATGATGATGGTGGTGGTGGGGGGGTGATGATCGCCATCACCACCATCATCTGTTGCAACAATCAGGAATAAGATGTTGCAAAAATCAGGGCAGCTGGAGACTGGAATAGCCCTGATACTGAAGTAACGGGAAAGCGCTTTGAAGAACACACACACACACACACACACACACACACACACACACACACACGTGTCCGAACCAGCGGACCCTGCCTTCATCAGAAGAGGCTGCTTTATTAATTATTCTAACATAACTGATTAGAATAACTCATTACATCATTGCTTTGTGGAGCAGCAAGAAATTCTCTAAACATGGTTTAAAAAGGCATTGCATAGAAAGGCTGCATTAATATGCATTTCTACGTGTATAGGTATAACTATGTCTCTTAACTTTTATTGGTCCAGTAAGCCTTAGCCTTGTGATAAGAGATAGTGCTCTAACTGGCAAACTGCTTCTCTAATTGGCAAACCTAGCTGAGAAATGATAGCAGACAATGAGATCACCTTTTGGCTAAGGCAGGCATGCCCAAACTTCAGCCCTCCTGATGTTTTGGACCGCAACTCCCAGAATTCTAAGCTTAGATTACCAATGACAAAGGACTGTGGGAGTTGTGGTCCAAAACATCTGGAGAGGCAAAGTTTGGGCATGTCTGGGCTATGGAATTATGAGACAAGAGAGAGGGGGGAGGGAGAGGGCTAGTGGACTGACACAATCATCTCTGCTGTTGCAGAGAAGTTCCTTTTGCCCTCAGATGCTGTTGCTTCTGAAATGGCTTCTGAATTAAAATGTTTGCGATTATGACAACCCAGAAGCCTATCCCAACAATCATCATCATCATCATCATCATCATCATCATCATCATCATCATCATCATCAAGCTGCAGAGCTGGACTGTACCGTATAGATCATTGGGTCCAACTCCCTGTTAAGATGGGCATTCCAATCCCCAGCCTCTGGCTCTGCAGCCTGTTACCTAAAGCACTGAGCTATCCAGCAATACTCCCTACAGCCCTCAGAGATGTCTTCTCTAGAAGCAAATTTTAGTAGTCAAAGGCTGTGTGATTAACAGACTATCTATGTGTAGAGATGAAGCAATGGCTCACCCTAATGGATGTTTTGACAGGCATTCTAATCAGGTCTGTAATTTGATTAGACTTGCCCCATAAGGCTGCAGATAGTGCCCCTGTGTCATTAGAAGATAAGCTTCCAAGGGCAGGTTATGTAAGCGTTCTCTTTAGAAAAACACATCCCTGGGTAGCTTGTGGCTGGATGCTTGTAGTTATCTGTGAATAAGGTTAATGAACTCCTCCAGAGGAGGAGGAGGAGGAGAAGCAAGCAGGCAGCTGCTCTGCATAACAAGCCAGGGTTGGCAGGTATACCCAGATTAAACTGCCATCTCTATCAGCATCTGCTATAGGTTGGAACACAACATGTGCACTCTAGCTTCGAGGGTTACAAACTGGATGAGAGGAGATGAGCTACTCAAGAAAAAGAAGTGGAATATAGTGAGCTGCAGTGCACCCTGTTGCACCACGGGCTGACAGCAGCCTGTCCCAAGGCTGTGGATAATGGGATTCATGGTCCAACATGTTCAGAGGACACCCAGTTGGGGAAGGCAACAGCTTTTGGTGCTTTCTGGGAAAGGTCTTCTCCAAATCTCTCTGGAGATGCACAAGATGGAACCTTAGTCCTTAGGCATGCAAGGCCAATGCAGTGCTACTCTGCTACAGCTGTAGGGTGGACCCAGGGCTTGTACACAGTGAGCAAACAATCTGGGCACAACCAAGTGTAGGTCTGAGTTATTTCACGAGCCTAGAAATAGGGTGCCTTAAGGTCATTTGAATGCCATTTGGATTTAAGGAAGGTGCCAAGTGGTATATTGCTTCTGCACCTAACCTCAATCAACCCTATTCAGAGCACATCAGCCTGAACCAAAAGGACCAGTAAAGCTGCTCCCTACAAGTTGGTTTAGGAAGATAAACTACTGCTGTGAAGTACAGATTATTTCTCAGGGAGTCTTACCTATGATCGCCACAGGAAGAGGCTTTTTGCTGGTCTGTCCCAGATGTTCATGTAGCATGGTCGCTCTTTTGATCTACCAATGGTGTTGGAGATGTCCAAGTCACCCTAGAATGAGAAGATCAACAGATACTTGTTATCTTACGAACATCATCCCCAGCTCAATATTGCCTCTCCTATAGGAAGGACACTGAACAACCTCGAGGTGCTTCTGAAGAGTTAAAGCAAGTTATCTGTAGCTCAGCAAAAGGCTGGAGTTTGCCTCTTCTGTTCACAGCCTGCATTTTGGTGCAGACTTTGCGTGGTGGCTCAGCAGACTAAGGCACCGAAAAACTGTTGGCTGCAAAGTCGGCAGCTCGGCAGCTCAAATCTCAGTTGCCACGCAGCGCAATGAGCTCTTGCTGTTAACTCCAGCTCCTGCCAATCTAGCAGTTCGAAAGCATGTCAATGCAAATAGATAAATAGGTACCGCCATAAAAAGCAGGAAGGTAAAACAGTATTTCCTTGCAGCCATGACGGCCACATGGTCATGGACTTGCACAACACTGGCTCTTTGGCTTGAATACGGAGATGAGCACCGCCCCTAGAATCGGACACAACTAGCATGCAAGTGTGTTGTGTGGGGGAACCTTTACCCCTCTTTTTTGCCCAGATAACGCTGAGATTCAAATATTGTCCTGAACTTTTTTTCACAGGAATGCTTTTTCTTGGCCTGTTTTGTAATTTGTCAAACACTGCTGGGTATCAGACAGTTATTAAGAATCGGAGCAGACTACGCAACAGCATATGCAAGGATTTAAGGCAGGTATGTCCAAACTTTGGCCCTCCAGATATTTTGGACCACAATTTCCACAGTACTTTACCATTGACAACCTAAGCTTAGAATTCTGGGAGTTGTGGTCCAAAACATCAGGAGTGCCGAAGTTTGGGCATGCCTGATTTAAGAAGTCAACAGATATTCAGTGACTGAATTTGCAGAAGGGACTTGAGAAATCGGATTCCCTTATACCTTATATACCAGGCATGCCCAAACTTCGGCCCGCCTGATGTTTTGGACCACAACTCTCAGAATTCTAAGCTTAGCTTGCCAATGGCAAAGGACTGTGGGAGTTGTGGTCCAAAACATCTGGAGGGCCAAAGTTTGGACATGCCTGTTATATACGGTATGCTAAGTAACAAGAGAAATGACTATGAGGAAGTGACCGAGGGAGAGGGCAGTGTCATTTTCAGAAGCCTCAAAAGATGAATGGATAACAAGCGGTATAAGCCATTCCAAAACGGATAGCAAGAAGCACTGTGGTTGTCTGGCGGCTCCCTAGAGGTAACCACATCCCTAAGGGCGAAGACCAGCTCCAATGCAACCCTCCCTTTTTGCAATGAGGGAAATCTTGATTCTACCGAAAACGAGGCTGGAGTAAATGGAGTCCATTGCAAGCTAAACAAATCTTGGCATCCAGATCTCGGCATCACCAGAACATAAGAATGACAGGGAAAAGATTTCAGCACCATCCCTTCTGGCCAACTGCTCTGTCCTCACAGCCATGACTATATCCCTTAAGGGTGCAGGGGTCCCCCTTGCTGAGGGTTTCAAGGAGCAGTCACAATCTCTGCATTCATCAGTAGCAGCGATTGGAATGGTTACTGCCTTGGGCGCCAGCTCTCAGAGTTTCCAATGCTGGTTGGGGGATCCAGGGTGCAGGAAACAAAAGTCTCCATCATAATTAGTAACCAGAGACATGGATGGGCAATAGATCAATGCAGAAGAGTGGCAGAATGCATGAGTTCTGGGTTGCAGTCTTGCTTTTGCCCTTCACTTGCCAGGATGCCGGAGGCAAGACCATATTTCCCGCAGGAGAAAAATACGCAAAGCAGAATTTTTATTAGGAGGGATACAACCCTGCCTGGATGACTCATTGTCCACTTGATAAAAATCTGCCCATGGGGGCAAGGTCCCACTGGCATTTGCTTTGCATGCTCCCAGGCATTTGTTTCCCAAGGAGGATCAGGTTGACATACAGGTGGTCCAAGCAAGCTCAGAACACCTGCCTATGTGTGTGAAACCACCGGAGCATGTATGAAGGAATGGTTAAGCTCATGGCAGATGGGTACCCAGTCAGCCTCAGCTCCTGGGACAGCAGCTCACTTCCACACGCCTGGCTCCTGTTGTATATTAAGCATGCAACCCGGATGCAAAATGCATGGGATAATATTGTGTGTTTGAACTTGAGAGGGGTAGGGCTGCTTAGAAAGGCTGCATTTATAAGTTGGGAACCACAGTGTATCAGTATTGCACAGCACTGGCTGGTTGGAATTTGTTTTAATTGCGAAGCCAGCCTTTGATCCTTTGGACACAGTCCCTGGTATCTTTCCACTCCTCCGGTTACTGATCTGCCTGTTCCCTCACTCATAGGACCCGACGCCGCTCCTGCAGGGTGGAGATAACATTGCATAACATTTCCCAGCTAAACTCGGAAACCACTCTTGGCCCAAACTCTCTTTCGTTCGCGCACATGTTCCCATTAAAATCCCCGACCCTTCTTAGTCAAAGAAATCCTGTCACACTGCCGCCGGCAGAGCTGCTGAAACTTTCAAGGCATCTTGGTCCAAGTTCTCCCAGACAGCAGATGAGAAAAAGAACCTAAAGCGTTGAAATAAGAAAATATTGGCCCTCGTACCAACTGTGCAGTCTTGAAATGGCGCGAGGTGCAGTTACACCTTTGATCTGGGCATAGCTGCATGCCACTTGCAGACTTCTGAAAGAATTCTAAAAGGTTTTGCTGTCTTTTTTTAAAAAAAAAAACTTCCACTCAACTTTTTTTTCCAACCTCCCCTTCTTGTCGTCAGCCTGTTTCCTGAATCCTGGCCAAGAGGATTCCACTGGCATGAGGTCGGCAAAACGCCTGGTATCCGGGAACACTCAAGCCCTTCAAAAAAGCAAACAAAAAAAAACCCCAACACAAAAGCCCTATTCATTCTCCTGAAGATAACCCCCCCCCCCGCCGCCGCCTTGTCCCAACCTTACCTTTAAAAAAACAAAACAGCCGGAATCCCAGAAAACGGCTTTCTCCCACGGCAGGTGCCTCGGCCACTGACTGAATGGAGAAGATGAGCTCGGAAGGCTGTTTCTAGAAGCCACTGGCTGCTTTCGGCTCTTCTGAAGCCGCCTCTTAAATGTATGACAGCCAGCCTTCCTTTCGCAGGAGGCGGGGCTTCGGCCCTGGGGGGGCGGAGTTAGGAAAACAGCCCGTCAGCATGAGTCAGCAGCCTGGGCGTTTGGCTGGCTCCCTCCGTTTTATGAATGGGATGGGACGGATCCCTGTTCCCCTTTTGCTCGCGGTTCAGCCTGTGTCGGTTCTTCTGGCCTCCCTCGTTCCCGAAGCCGTTTGCCTCTCCTTATAGGTTTACTGCAGTCCTCGCCCCGAGAAAGAGAATACAATGGATGCCTTTTCCTTTTAAATCATTTTAAAGGACCAATTAGGTATAACCCCCGCACACACACACATCTTGAGGCATGAATGAACTGCGTTTTTGAAACGCCCTTCATTCCTTACCTGCTTAGGATGACAAACCTATGTATTATTTTATGGCATGAATCCTAAAACAGAGAATTAAGCTGGCCAATTCCTTGAGGAATTAGTGATTGGGATCTTTCAGCACCAACCAGAAATAAAGGTCGTTTTGCAACTTTCAGTTCATCAAACAAACAAAAAATGAGACTCGTCTTTTTTTTTCTTTTTTCTTTTTGGTCATCGTGAGTTTTTATGGATTAGAAGTTTTGAAGAATTGAGCCCATAATGATCTGATGATTGTGGGCTGCAGTCAGGGAAGGGATTGTCCTGGGTAAAACATTTTAGCCTTCAGGATAGCTGGATGATGGTGGAATTGCTGGATAGCTCAGC
>JAHTLZ010000065.1:4474479-4493290 GCA_023846285.1 Phrynocephalus versicolor
AGAAGAAGAAGAAGAAGAAGAAGAAGAAGACTGATGCAGTGCCCTAAGAAAGCTTTGGAAAGATGTGCCCTTCTGTCTGTGCAAGTAGGGGTGGGAGAAATTCAATTTGATCGGTTATTTGCTGTTAATTTGACGTGTTATTCATTTGAATTTTATACCAGCCATCAAACAAAATATGCTGGACAGTATACAACAAATTACAAAAACCAGCTATGTAAAAACACCAACAAACTATAAGGCAGTTGACATTCTTTTAAAAAGCTGTAAAAACCAAACCTGGCTGTTTAGGGATGCTTTCAGCAATCATTAAGTTGTGTTTTGGTTTCCCCTGTGTTTGTGTTTTTGTCTTTCTTATTAGTTGCTCTACTCCACTTGCCGATTATTCTGTTTTTTGTTTGTTGCTGGGGTATTTTTTTTGTTATTTAGTTATTGTTTGGTTTTTCTTATATGTGCTGTTATGTAAACTGCCCACAGTTTCCTTCAGAATAATCAGTTGCAGTATACAAATATAAAAATAAATAAATAAATTTAGGTGAGTTTTAGAACAATTACATATTTGTTTATATAAAGAATTTATTTATTAAATAAATTATTCAATTATTTTATCCTGGGTCACCTATCTACTGATCTTATTTTATTTCTGTAGTGTGTTTTTATTGTGGATGATATTGATTATGTTTATTGTGGACTATGTTGTGAAGTGGTGGGATGGACAGTATACAAAACAAATAAATACTATCATTGGGTGGTGCATTTTGTTTTGTTTTGTTTTGTTTGCAGCACCATATTTGATCTGATTTTAGCTGTACTTCTAAGAGCAGAGGGAACCAAAACTAACTAAACTAAGTTGTGAAATTAAAGTTAGAAAAGGACTGGGGGGGAAAGTAATGATTTTAATTTAATATGGAAAAAATGTTGCTATATTTCAAGAAGGGGAAAGGTTCACACTGGGAGAAGAGTCAATGTGTTTCTGGAGAGAACTGGGAAGATTGATATCTTAAAAATTTTAGCCATGGATTAAGTCCCAAGTGGGAAATGTCTGTGAAGATTCTCAGTCATCCAGGTGAGTTTATCTGGAAGTTGAGTCATGGCTACTGGACTTCTTTTTGAGAGATGGAAACGTTTCACTGCTCATCCAAACAGCTTCATCAGTCTGAATACAGCTAGTGCGAGTCCTCCATCTTATAGTCAGTCAGCTTTGACCTCTTGTCACCCTGATCTGAATTAGGCACATAAGATTAACAATGTCCTGAATAGGCTCGTTAGGGAGACAATAGTATCCATAGCCTTAAGGTGAACAATGGTCTAAGATGGTGAAACCTATCAAGAATGGGTTGTTAGCTATGGCCTTGGTCGTAAAGGCTTTTTGATTTGTCTGGGTACTTTGGAAAGCACAGCCTGATAAGTAGCAGATAGACTATGCCTGAGCCCGCCACCTCTGTTGAGGGAAGGGGTTTCAATGCTCACATGAATGGCTTCTCTTACTCCTCTCTCAAACCACCTCTCTTCTTTGTCTAATATGTGAAATCTCAAATGTCTGAGACCCTTTATAACAGCATGAGAACCTTTCTCCATTCTGGAAATCAGCCAATTAATTCCTCCTGCCTTGTGGAGCAGCAGTGAATGATGAGATCAGCAGCCAGGAATGTGTTCACTTTATGACTAAGAGGATTCATTGCTGGTTGTATAATGGTAGATTTCAATGCAAGTTGAAGGACAGTTGCAACACGCATGGCCGGCAGGATGCTGCTTCCATCACCACCCCCATACTTAAAAAGAAATTTACTGTATATTTGTTTGCAATGAGGCATACCTGTACTTAAGTACAGGGTGTGCTTCCTGACCCTTGGTGGTACAATTATGGTGGACAAATACAGGAAGAGTGAGATTGAGGCTTTTTTTTTTTGTTCAGAGTAAGAATGATTATATCATCTTCCAGAGGCTGCAGGGACAAAAGACATCATTATTTTAATGTAGTGTTGCAACTTTTCTAAGAGATCAGAACCTGAAATAGGAGATGAGACCCAACTTTCACTGGATTGCCAATTGTACTTCAAGAAACAGCAGCTGACTGTGTTTCTGAAGAGAGCTGTCCTCTTTAAATAGTGAAAAGTTTATTTTGAAGGCTTTAACAATATTTTAACAGAGTATGAATATATTTGCCTTCTCTTCACCAGCAATTTCCCACATCTGGTTACACACTGAACTCCTCCTGGGCTTGCTTGGGGTTTAGCGTGCTTGAAATCAGTTTTAAAGTATCAGTTTACATGACGTACAGCTGAGCACATTTTTTGGGGGTGGGGCAGGAATTTTGTGTAACTGATGCAAAAGACAGTATGTGTCTCAGGATGCAGAAAATAAACACGTAGATTTATTTGCAGGTCTTCTGATAAAAAACCCCTCAAGTTCTTCCTCAGGAGCAGAGCATAAAACAGAAATACATATCAATTTAAAATATGTGGTTGGGGACATATAATTAATACAGTAGTTATGAATAATAGCAGATTTGTGTGCAGATACTTTAAACATGCTAGATGTATGTCTTAAATTAATGACTTACATACATATCAATAAGAGATGGGCACGAAACGCCAAAATGGCATTTCGTGGTCGTTATTCGGGCCCTGGGGTCCGCTTTGTACCATTTCCGTTTGTCGGGCCCCCAGGGCCCACTTCATTTCTGTTTCTTCGTTTTTCGGGTGGGGCAAGCTGCGGCCACAGGGAGCCTTCCCAGGGTCGGGTGCTACTGGAGCCGGAAGCATGCAGGCCGGGAGACCGTTCCCGTGGCCGCGGAGAACCCTCCCGGGCCCGGGGCAAGCCTCCTGGGAGAGCCGTCCCCCAGCCATGGGTGCCAGGACCCTGCCTGTCATGGAACCTGAATATGAAGGGTTAAATGCTGAAGAGCAGCAGGAGGAGCCTTGTAGTTCAACTCAGCAGTCAGCTGAGTCTGAGGCTGCAGCTGAGGGCACATCTCCTCCTCCTGTAAGGGCTAGGAGCAGGATCCTGCAAAGAAGAACTAATAGGAGGGCTAGAGAGAAGATCTTTAATGACAGACGTAAGATTAGATCTCAGAGCCCTGAGTTCTAGCAGGAGCCTTGCCAGAGAGATGGGTGTGTTCCCTGTTTTCAGGATAAAGCTAGCCAGGTTACCCTGAGCCCTCTGTGGGAGCAACGCGTCACTTACCTCTCCACCACGTTCCTGTCTGTATCCTGACTTTGTTCCTGACCTTTGGACCGGCTTCCTGACTACTCCGTTTCTCTGTTCCCTTTGAACTTGGCATTTGTCTGTGTAAGTTATCCTGGCTTGATTTGGACTGTATTTTGGATTACAACTAAAATTCCTGACAAAGAACTGAACTGGGCTGGTTGTGTGTTTGTGTGCGGGGCTTGACAACGGGGAGCCCTCCCAGGGCCGGGCGCCGCCGGAGCCGGTGGCAAGCTTGCCAGCATGAGAGCAATCCAGTGGCCACGGGGAGTCCTCCCGGAGCCGGGCGCTGCTCCGGTCACCACCCCAACAGGCCGCCACCCCCGGAGACCCGTGCAGCGCCACCCTAACTGGGGCCCTTCTCCCTGGGAACCACTCCGCCCCAGGAGCCGCCGCCCCAGCAGACCGCCCCCCCCCCGCCTAGACCCAGGAAACCTGTGGGGGGTGCTGCTGCAACGACGCCCTCCGCTCCTGCTTCCGAGCCAGCTGCACCGTTGCCGCTTCACCACGTGGCCAAGATCCCGGAGCCCAGCCCATAAGGGCTCGGATCCTGCCTCTTCTTGAGAGATTGGCAAAGTCTTATGTCGTCAGCTCTGGCGGGGAGGGGGCAAAGAGCTTCTACCAGGCCCAGGCCCCTCTTGCCGCCCTCTGCTGCTCCATTATTCATCGTGCATGCCGTGCGACAGCAATAACGGAAATGAACAGAACCAAATAAAATTTTCTTGGTTCTGTTCGGTTCGAGCCTGCCCCATCGCAATGGTCGTTAGTTATTCGTACCGTTACGTAACGGAATGAATAACGGAGAACGGTAACGAAAAAGTGGTCGTTTCGTGCCCATCTCTAATATCAATCATGTGGATATTTTCATTAATAGCAAGTTAATTAGGTGGCCAGGGTAGTTTATTTTTAACTTGATTATGAACTTGATTTATTTTGAACCATTTTTGCATGCATCCTCACCCATATCAGAATAAATTGTGTCTGTGGGGTTTGTCAGGTATTGAATTGGATGCCAGAATCAGGGGTTTCTGGGCTGCAGAGTAACCTTGCACACCAATCTGTTATATATATCATTTTACTGTAACATCTAGTGCTCTTCCAGTTTGGAAAATAAGTTTTTAAGATATATTAAAAATTGCATCTCAGGCAAAGAACACGGCTTCTGTTTCTGCCAAGAGACCTTTGAATACAAGGCTGTATAGACAGGTATTTCAGCACATTCCATCAACACAAGGCAAAGGCTCCTTCAGCTTTCAAGTTATCAATCCTGCCTTCTTGTTTTTATTGGTTGCTTGTTTATGTTGTATTTTTTATTTTGATCAGTGTTTTTATTTGCCTTTCTATATTGTTCTCTGGTTATTATTTAATGTGTTCTTGCTGCCTGTTTTTCTGTGAACGGCCCAGAATGGGCTTGGTTATCCAGATGGGCAGTATACAAATAAAACCAAATCATACCAATCAATAGATAAATAGATAGATAGATAAATCCCTCTTCCTAAGGCAGCTGCCTCTGTCTGCCCAAACAGTAGGCAGGGTCTGTGGTTCCCATCTGCAGAAATAAAGGGGTTAGGCAGGAGATGGGCAGGTGAGATATTATCACTAAGACTGCTTGCCCAAGATAATGTGCATTTTAAACAACCTTCCGATTTCCTCCCTGTTCTTTCAATGCGCAGACCAATTAAAGCCTCAAGTGCGGGAACCAGAAGTTGGCACACAGCATTGCAAAGAGGGATTTCCTCACACTGAGTTTCTCAAGATTGTTAAAGGAAAGATTTTTAAACTTTTGACAGGGGTCATCATCAAAGATTTAGCAGAGATACTTCATTGGCAGTTACGTCACGTCCTTCTTTGTTCTACAACTAGTGTTTTTTTCCCTGTTTCAGTGTTCCCATGGTTGTGATAGCTTGTCTCATGACAAGTGTTACCTCACGGTCTTGTACCGTGACAAACACTGAATTTGTCTAGCTTCCTTTTTTCCTTTTTTGGGAGGCTTAAAAATTCTTTTTCAATATTTTGCTTCTGAAAAGTCAAAAAAACCAACAACCCAGATACAGTTTTCTGAGAGAAATGAATGTTTTGTTGCATGACAGTTGTTACTACATGGTGTCTTGTCTCAGAACAGAAAGCGGGAACAAAGAGTGACAAGGGAAAACCCTACCCCAGCACCAGGCACGGTATTGTTGCACTTAGCACCTGTTCCGGGGGCGTGGACGAGATAAATTTCAGTAGTTGCGCGACGGTTGTAAAGTAACATTTTTGTACCAGTCCTAAGCGCAACACTAACAGAGACAAAATGGATGTGAAGTAACCACCATTGTTAGTTATTGGGGATGGTTGAAGACCTAGACCAGCAGATGATTCAGCGACCTGACTGCCTTTTATACCAACACAATGGTTTCAGAGACAAATGTAATGGCTTTCACCAGACTGAAGGCTGAACTTAATGACATAGCTGTGCTAAACAGCTGTTCCTTAACTAGCTAGTTTTTTATTCTAATATGAAATCTTGTGAACTCAGTCCAGATCATAACCTTATGCTAGACAGTCATTTTTATTTGTTCTAAAGCAAGCACAAGTGGGCTCAGACCAGATCAGGATCAGGTCTACCCTATAACATTGATTCCAACTTTCAGTGGTGGTGAAACTTTGGCACTCCAGATGTTTTGGACCACAACTCCCACAGTCCTTTCTAGGCTCAGAATTCTGGGAGTAGTGGTCCAAAACATCTGGAGTGCCAAAGGTTCGCCACCACTCTTATAGGAGAAGTAAATCTACCCCAGGTTTTAGATTGAACCATGCATGAGCCATCCAAGGTACTCTGCACTATCATCAGAAGAGGGACAGCACCTAGAGTAGGTGTCTTCAGAAGGTAAGACTAAAACTTAGAGTAGAGCTACTTCTCCCAAGAAAGCAGAAGTAATGTAATACCTTTATTGAAACACTAAAACACTAAAAAGAACCACTCAAATTGCAAGCTTTCACTTCTTCAGGCTGGACACCACCCCTTCATGGCTAAGTGCAGAAAAACTGCAGGTCAGAGTCTCAGAAATTCATGGCAGATGCCCACAGATAACTCCGCTTCTATGAAGTGAGTTTGAGTCACCTGAGAGCTTCCTCCCTTATGTTGTGAATTTGGGAATTTTTCATCCCAAACTCCAAACAAAGGACCTGCTGTGTAATTGCCGCCATGCCATCCCATTGCTTGCTCATGAAACACGAAGCTTCTTCTGAGCTGATAGTTGGGTTTCTGGAAAGGAAGCTTGTCTTGTCTCTTAAGATGGCAGCAGAGAAAGCAGAATTTGGAATGGATATATTCATATTTCATTTCATCTCTGTATATTTAATCTCAGCATGCTGGCTGGAGGATTCCAGTGGCTGTCATCTAAAAAAGTAACTTTTCTAGGCTCTGCATGGCCAGATCAAACCCATCCACACACACTTTGGACTAAGGAAGAAAGCCAGACTTAGCAGCATCCCATGTGTTTTATGTAGTTGAATCCCAAGTGTTGCTTCCAAAGCGAAGAAACTTCTCACATCTATGCATGGGTTCACTTTTTTAAACCATTCAAATAAACCACAGTTAAATAAGAAAAAAATTAAGATGATAAAACCAGAAATCAGTTAACACCAAGCATCAAAATGAGAGAAAATATGAGCAAAGCCTAAAATGCAACCAGCAAAAAGCCTTCACAGAAGGAAAACCAGTTGGCTTTGCCTCCTGGCGTGGAAGTGAAATGATGCTGATGCATCAACTCCATTGGACATGGTAAATTCTGTGATGAGGCAGGCATTCCAGAATGTGCAGGATTTGGCCTCAGAGAGCCCGCCCACCAAAGATCCAAGGGGTGGGTGGCTCTCCAAATTAGCTCAGCAAATGGTTCTAGGATTCCTGCCCACTAGCCATGCTAGGGGAAAATGCTCATGAGAGGCGAAGTCCCTCACCAACTGGGGATCCAAATTTGGAAATCACTGGGCAAAGGCTCTTCCTGGCTACCTACCACTTGCGTCATCCCCAAAGGCTGGCGGCCCTCAGCTCAGATGCTGGAGGGCTGCAGAGGAAAAGACGATCCCTCAGCCTGCTGGTTTGCAAGCTGCTCCTTCTGCTGAAAGCTCTCTGATGTAATGAGGTTGGTATTTTGCTGAAGAATTATTACATGTTCCACTCTTGTCTTACTGGAAGAACTTACAGTGACCCTTAGTTCATGCAAATATCCTGGTGGGTGTTTTATTTTAACCCATTGTGCTTCTATTTCCTTCTAGAAAGGGATGGTTTGAAGGGTGTGACTCTATTTGCAGTTGGCCTTGTGGCTTGTGTTGGCATTGGTTTCGTTAACAACAGCAAAGGATTTACTAGCATCAACATGACATAAAACAAAACAGCAAAGCCTGTTCCCTCCATTGGATAATCATTTCTTTTCATTCACTTGCAGGGGTGGTTTCTTTTGCCAACATGCAGCTGGCATTGCTTTTCTGTACTTACTGGCATCATGTCTGATCTCCTATCCTAATGCAAAGGGCCATTTGCAGAGAAACTGTATCTACACTGAAGTTGACAGTGGGGCATAGTATTATAACTGTTATCCTCAATTTCGTGCCTGGTTGTTTCTGACATTTGCTTCTATTTTTAAAAAAAATCATACTTATCAAAGTTAGCACTATGTCAGACAAGTGCTATGTTATTTCAAAAAAATGTTTTTTTAAAAAAAAATTACAGTTATCAAATTTAGCCCTATGTCAGGTAAGTGCTACGTCATTTCAGAAAAATAAAATTTAAAAATATTAAAAAGAGGACAATGGGAAGGGGTGGTCCAAATGGAAACTGCCAATCTCAGCAAAATACAGCTCTGCCCCTCCCAGTAGTTTACCCGTACAGCTTTCTGCCTCTCTGTGTTTCTTTGTGCATATGCCAGTATGCACTTGTGCGTGCCACTGCAACCTTTGAGGCAAGGAATAAGAGAGAAAATGATGGAGACCAGTAGAAAAAAAGATGCCGCACCAATCTAAATGAAGGACCCGCTTTCAAAATCCTCTCAGCAAAACTGTATTTTAAGGATCAAAACCATCCCATCTCATCTCCACTAGGCTGAAAATGGTTGCAATCTCTGCTTTTCAGTGCAAATGGCAGAGTGACGCCTCCCCTATGAGTAGCACCAAGGAGAACAGGGAGGCTGACCTCCAGAGGCAAGCTGGTGGGTGTGGGTAGCTGCAGGGACTTGAGCATCAGGTACTAGCAGGGGCCAGGTCTGAAAAATTCAGAACCAAACAGGGGTTCACCCCTATATAGTACTACCCTGTGTCAGAGATATTGATTTTCTCACTCTTTCAGTAAGGAGCTTAAGATGGTACCTACAATCCCTTCACTCAGTTTATGCAAAGAAGGTCCCTGTGCCTTCAGCATCCTTGTTTTCCTTTTGTGTTCTGCCTTCAGTGGAAGTTTGCATGCAAAGCCTTTGTCTTTAAATATGAGGATAATAATGTAACAGTAATTCATCAGTTTCCTGCCATTTAACTGGAGAGATTTGGTCTAGGGAACCAGCTGATCAATCAGTTAGCAGCCAGGCTTAATGCCTAGGTTATGTGACCCATAGTTGATCATGACTCCACTATCAGGAATGAAACCTACAGGCACATCAATGTGTGTATCTTGGCATGGATTCCATAGCTAACAGAATGTGTGCTCTGAAGAAGCCCAGCAGCTACCTTTGGGCTACAGGAATAGGCGAGGGGGCAAAAACCCTTTAAACGATGGGTTAATGCCTTAATGTCAAAGGTGATTCATGAAGAGTTGGAAAAACCAAATATTTCTCTCCCTGCTCTAGACTTGGTGGCATTCTCGCCTCGAGGCTGCCTGGGAATGTTCACGTGGCATCTGTCCTTCCAAACCCTTTGTGGCAAAATGCCCCCAGGGTGTTATGATCCCTGGAAATTGCTCTTTTCAAATGGTTAGGGTTAGGGTTAGGGAAGGGCAGGATGTAGGAATCATCCCCATGGCCCCCTTGCTGGGGTGGGGGGAGCCCTGGATTTGGCACGCTTCCCTCATCCCTCCTTTCCTCTTCTGCTAACCTGTGGATTTTTGGAAGTTCCTTGCTATTTCCTCTGGGTTGGTGGGCTTTTCCTGTTTACTCCATGGTCAGAAAGCCGATCTTCCCTGCTGCTCTCTTCAGTGCTTCTCACATGTTAGGTTTCATGGCTATTGCAATGGTCTGTACGTGGGGTTGCCCTTGAATCTTGTTCAAAGAATTCAGTGGGTGCAAAATGTGGCACCCAAACTGGTGGTTGGTGTGGGTCAATATGACCACATCACTCCAGTTCTGGCTCGCTTGCATTGTCTACCCGTTGCGTCCCGAATAAGATTCAAGGTATTGGTTTTGATTTACAAAACCCTCCATGGCTTGGGACCTGAATACCTGGCAGAGTGGATCTTCCAGAGATCAACTGAGGCCTGACCTACCAGAATGTCACAGGCGCTCTCACTTTGGGTGGCCATGCTCAGGGAGGCTAGGAAAGCGGTAACCCTCAACCGAGCCTTCTCTGTGTCTGGCCCTTTCCTTTGGAACCATCTCATAGAATCATAGAATCATAGAGTTGAAAGAGACCTCAAGGGCCATCTAATCCAACCCCCTGCCATGCAGGAACCCCATCACAATATTTCCAACAGATGGCCATCCAGCCTCTGGTTAAAAACCTCCAAAGAAGGAGACTCCAGCACCCTTTGTGGCAGCATATTTCACTGCCAAATAGCTCTAACTGTCATGAAATTCTTCTTAAGAAGAACTAATTGTCTTCATTAGTTTGTCACTTCATGACAATTGTCACTTCATTGTCACTTCATGACAATTAGAGCTGTTTGGCAGTGGAATATGCTGCCATGGAGGGTGGTGGAGTATCCTTCTTTGGAGGTTTTTAAGGAGAGACTGGATGGCCATATGCTCAGGAGCACTGTGATGGGGATTCCTGCATGGCAGGGGGTTGGACTAGATGGCCCTTGAGGTTTCTTCCAACTCTATGGTTTTACGATTCTATAAGGCTAAAACTCAACAGTTTGGAACAAACTCCTCACAAACGGCATTGCTACTGGTAGAAGTGATGGAACTGCTTTATAACCCTAATGCAATGCATCAAGAAGCTAATGTTACTGTCAAACATGATTCTTAAAGAGTATTGTAGTTTTGTTTTTTGAAAACAGAAGATGGGTTCCTTTTCTATACATTCCCCAATGTAATAACAGCTCCCTGTAATGTGTGGATTCCTAGCTAATAATGGAGAGAAGTTTGAGGCCAATCATTCCTTCCTATGCTAGCTTTGTATTTGAAAGGCGTTTGGGGGATTTTGTTTTTAATTCCAGAGGGGGGGGGCATTAAAAATTGGGACCTTCTGTTTGTAATTGAAAGTGGTAACTCAATTCAGCTTCTTCAGTTCCTTCACTTCACTCTACAGAATGGTTCAGCTAGGCTTTGGAACACATGCATGTAATGGGGCTCGAATCAAAATGAATCTGTAATTTTGGAGATCGAGAATTTTTTTGGCCACATATATGTGCTATGAATCAGAGTATTATCAGTATGCCTGCCAGGGCATTTGTGATATTCCAATAGATGCAGAGGAAGATAGAACATTCCCAGGGATATCAATTGACAAATTTAGCTATTATTATTACCTGTACATTGCACTTCCTGTTTCTCAGCATTTCTGAAGGTGGAGCAAAAGGTCAAGAGTAGAGATGGGCACAAACTGCTGATTTGGCAGTTCGTTCTGTTTCGCTTATTCGAGCAATTAGCAGCTATTGGCAGCTGCTTAAAACAGATGATCAATTTTTTTTGGAACAACTCGGTTTGCTGAAATTAGCATTGTAAGAGGAAGACCTGATCCTGCATCCATATTCTTTTAATTGTTTGCCTTAATTTTTTAAAAAATTCAATGACATATTTAATTTATTTTTAAATTATTTTCCTTAATTATTTTAAAATTATTACTCTAACTTCTATTTGATACATTTTCCTTTAATGCTCATCCAGAAATATAATATCTGGCTTATTAAAAATTAACTATTTTATCTATTGTTGTTTTGACATTAAATGAACTTGGGTTAATGTTTCTAGCTCAAACTGAGAAAACTGCTAAACTAAGACCAAGGATACTAGGACTAGAAGTAATGTCTATTGTTTCCTTCAACAATGCTCTAAATCTAAATAATACTAAAATTAGAATTGCAGAAACAATGGCAATACCCCCTTATTATTCAGTACTCATCTTTCAGTAAGGTTCCTGAATTTTTTCAACAGCTCAGGGGGAATTCCAAAAAATTAAAATTCCTGTATCATCCGTTAGAAAATTGTTTTCTGAGAAATTTAGGGCAAACGTTAACCTGTCTGATGCAATCTAGTTTTTTTTAACTTTTTTTTTCAGTCTCTGGCACTGGGGGAAAGTTCATCCAAGTCACAGCAGAGTTATCCTGGCACCCAACATGCTGGGGCTTTCTGTTGTTCCTGAGATTCCCAGAGGGCACCCAGGGTGAACTAACCTACCAGGTTACTGTTCTCCACCGTTCTCTCCAATGTTTAAACACAAATATTGACCTGGTTATTTATGGACTCTTGGCTACTTCAGGGTGTATTGGGAGAGCTCAGCCACCTGAGAATTTTCTCTCTCTCTTTCTCAAGTTCAAGGAATTGAAGTGGTATAAGAACCTGATTGTAATTTGGTTAGCCAAAAAGATGACCTCAGGGATTAAGAAAACCTTTTCATGTTGCTTCTCACACCTTGAGAAAATAGAGGTTGTGTCAATTACAGGACTCAGGAGAGTTTAGGAGGGCTCCTTTTTTCAGACTACAAAACCCCATAGTCACCAGCCAGGACCAAAAACAAAACAACGATGACGACAACAAGAGTTGGTCATTTTCTACACTATTTTCTAACAATGTCATCTCTCAGTTTGAAAGCGAAGCAAAGTTTGCTGCTTATATACTGCTTTATAGCACTTAAAACACTCTCTGCACAGTTTACAATTTAATTATGCAGGCTAGACATTGCTCACCACCACGCCAGCCAGCTGGCTATCCAGTTTAATGACTTCAAAAGGATAGAACACTGCGCCAAATTTGAGCCTCACATTAATTGCAGGAAGAGTCTTTACTGTCTATCAAGACTAGGGGTGGGAAAGAGGTTTATCCTCTATAAACAAATCAAACTTGCAAAAAGGACCTTAAGTTTCTGGTCAAAGGAGCCTTGTGGCACGGCTTGAGTTCTGCTAATGGGCTCAGGTCACTCGCTCAAGGTTTACTCATAGCCCGTCTATTTAAAGGGCTTACACCCTATCCATTTAATGGACAAGACACTACTCTAGGCAGCTTCCACCCCCACCCCACCCAAAATATACAGTATTAAAAAAAAAACCTTTGGCGGCCCATGGGTCGACATAAAATTGCTACAACATTAATACTGCAAAGGTGTCGGGTGTATCAGGACCTGAGTAAAAAGCCAGGTTTTCACTAGCCTTTGGAAGCTCAGGTGGGTGGAGGCCAATTGCGGCTCCACATGGTTGGGGCCACCACTGAGAAGGCCCAGCTCCTGGTTGATGACTTCCAGGGTTCTCTCAGAGTGACCTCCTCCAGCATCAATTGCTGGGAATTGCAAGTGGGATGAAGGATGACCTGAGGAAGAGCCGCTCTGACAGGTAGAGAAATCCTAAACCATCAAGGGCTTTCTAAGTCAACATCAGTACCCTGAATTTGGTGCAGAAGCATCTTAGCTGCCAGTGCAAGAGTGCCAGGATGGGTGAAATATGATCACATTTTGATGGTACAAGTGACCAGCCCAGCTGCCGTGCTTTGCACTTGCTGAAGCTTTTGAACCACCTTCAGGGGAAGCCCCACAAGGAGAGCATTGCAGTAGTCCATCCTTGAGATTACCAAGATGTGGACCAGAGTTATTAGGGACTTCCTGTAGAGAAGGAGGCAGAGCTATGCAATCTGCCTCAGATGGGAGAAGGCAGATTTGCCCCCAAGCCAAGTGATTACAGAGAGATAATATAGTCAGAAACATACCTGCCACTCTAGAGTAAATCTTCTTATTTGATTCACTCCAAGTGTAGATTGCAGCTACCTTAATTCAGAGGCATTCATCACCCTGCCAATTGTTCTCATGTGGAAGGGGCAACACCCCTGTTCCTTCAGATAATTGGAAATGCTGTTGAACCCTCCAGCTCTTCTTTAGAAGAGGGTGGGAAGGGAAGAGAGAGGAGAGAAAAGGGAAGATGTCCCCAGTCCTTCTCTGGCATATTTTATGGCCTTAATTCAGAGGCATTCATCTTAATTTTTGAGTCACACCCTTGTGCAAACATGATCTCTCAAGGTGTGGCAGGAGAATCTCATAGCTGCTGGGATAGTGCATTTCTTTGGCTTGCTCTCCTAAGTAATTAAGATTTAGCCAAAATTTCGTTCTCAAAGTAACGAGCTGGTATAGCTCAATGGGTTGCATCACACCCACAGCTGGGGTGTGTGAAACCCCATTGATACTATCTAGGTCAAAAGAAATCTGGAGGGTGTGTGACTGATGGGTTCTGTCCCCTGCGTGATGCAGGATCTTTGAGGTAACTACATCGCCCCAGAGCACCACCAAAGGGAGGGCCTGAGCCTCTGCTTCCAAGGACTTTATTGTTAGAAGTGCCCAGGAGATTTGCAATAATTCAAAATTAGCTGGACAGCACATTACAACAACAGCAGCACCAGCAGCAGCAGCAACCACTGCTAGGACAATATCTGAGAAAAAAGGATGAAAAACATAATACAGTAACTTCACCTGGGCCTGACTAAAACTGGAAGTCATCAAAAGAGAAGCTGGAGACTCAGTCTTTGCTACACAAGAGAAAACACCCCAAACAAATGTTGTGCAGCCTAAACAAATTGGGAAAACGTTGATTTGTTGTGATTTGTGATTCATCACGAAGATTGGGTTTCAGATATCTAACTTCTCTCTTTGTGGGTGACATCCAATCCCCAAACTTCACCAAACTTGCAGGGTGTATAGAGGACTTTCAGAGAAAGCTTCCCTGTTATTTTGGCGGTTCTGGGTGACTCAGGGGGCATTTTTATTGGCCAGTGAAATTATGAATAAACATTTCTAAAAATTCATTACTTTGCATTCATTAGGAGGAATATAAATATGAATAAATGAACTAGTGATTTTAAAATGAATTTTTTATTTGTTTGTAAGTTCATGCTCCTCTCTGGCTAAAACTCAAAGAATTGATGGAACATCAAATGTTAACTCTGCCAAGAAAAAGATTATACTGTTTCACACCTCAGAGATTGCTCTGACAGACTACAAAGCAAGCCACAATAGATTAGCAAAATTAATACACTGGTCACAATGTAAAAATATAAGCTGCTGTGAGGAGAAGGACAAACCCGCAAACGTCAAAGAAAGTGTGCCATCTGGAATAGCTGAACCAAAGAAAGAGGACAAGAAGGAAATAGATGTTTGTGCACAGGGTTTGCAGGTTATAGAATTACAGGAGGAATGTCAGGGAAACCAGCACGAGAACTCGCGGGAAGTGTTCTGGGTATTGGATGAACCGATGGATGAGTGGTTAGAGCACGATATGGAAAAGAAAGGAATGCGCGAGGTAGCAGGGGAGGATGACAGTTGGGACTGACAGTTGAGGAGCGTTGGAACTCAGACAGAGGAGAGAGACGGGAAGGAACAGGCAGAGCGGTTGAGGGTCCGAAAGGGAGAAGAATTTGCTTGGTCAGTACATGTAAAACCCTTAAGATGGCCCGAAACCTCCAACAGGTTTAGAAAGATATGGAGGAGTGAGAAGCCTGCCGTTCCTGTGGCTCAATGGGCGAAACACCCGTGTTGTGGTACCCAGTGTTGGGGCCGGGGGTCACCTGTTCACCCACATCCTTAGAGCAAACTCATACAAGACTGACCCTGTTAATGTTGTTTATGAAGAGTCAGTTGTTGATAGAAATGTTATGCAATTTATGCAGAAGTTGTCACCTGTAACTCAAGGAAGAACCTACAGTAGTTTTGATCCTGTATACAATAAAAATCCGTTTGAAGTTTTATTAGAAAAAGACTCTGGACTCATTTGTGACTCGGAACCGCCGAAGGTCAGAGCTGAACCCTCACAGCTGCCAGCATCTAAGAAACTATGGGAATATCAGGCAGATAAGGTGTCAGAAAGTGAACAACTCAAGATCTTATGGGGTTTTCAGATTTGAGCAGACAGGCACCTGGAGCCTAATATGACAGAAGTAACAGTAATACAATGAAGAAATGTCTTGATAATTGACATTACAGTTCCAGGGGATGTCAGGGCTGAAAATAAAGACCTGGGTGAATTAACAAGACACAGAGACTTGAAAATAGAATTAAATCACTTGTGGATGAAACACATTTCAGTCATCCCCATTATCATTTGGGGCATTTTATGAAATGCTGTAATCAGCTGCAGATCTCTGAAATAACTCCATCAGAGCTGAAAAAATGATGTTCCCTCTTGCCAACATAAACATCTTCCTCTGTTCATGTTGAACGCCATCCCATGCATTGTAACATGTTTGTGGGGCGGGGATGCCCTGAAACTGGGTAGCTTGCCCAAGGCTACCTAGGCTGGCTCTACTTCACTGGATGATTAGTTGGGATTGGGGAATCAAACTCCCAACCCATCTAAACCCCTGAGCTATCCAGACTTCAACTAAATCAGAGGACTCACCACTAACTTTCCTCAGACTGACGAAGCTACTTGGATGAATAGTGAAATGTTTCAGTCTGTCGGGAAAAGAAGTCCAGTTGCTACGAATTCACTTCCAGATAAACTCCCCTGGATGACTGAGAATCTTCATAGACATACCGCCTTCACCTAGTAACAGGTCATCTTTAAGGCAGCATTTGCCCCCACCCCCATTTGTTCAGTTCAATTAATATTGGGAACAAAGCTTGGAAGAGCCAATATTATTTTCATATAATAGTTGTTTAAATCTTTTTTTAGATATTCGTATATTTCAAATTTTTAGCTTTTAAATACTGTTTCATGATGTAAGTTGTCTTGGGTCACTTTGGGGAGAAAGGCAGGATAGAAATGTTTTAAATAAATAAATAAATAAATAAAATCAGGTTGTTTCAAAGCATATATGTGTAGTCCAGAAATGATGAACTATTCCTGATTTAAAGTTTTAGGAAACCAGAAACCCAGAATTCGTGACTTTCCATGTAAAGCACCAGTCGAGTCAAACCAACTCTGCTCCTGGTTTTGCAACCAGGAGCATTGTGCCTTTACAAGTGTGTAACCCTTATTTGTTTTTCAAGGAAATCTATATTTTATATATTTTTATTTTAAAAAATCACTCAGAGTAGTCAAAGGTCAAATGCAGTTGGAGAAAACCTTTGCTCCCCTTATCAGCTCTGCTTGTTTATAAATACAAGAGTTCAAGGCAGCAGACCCCCTGGAAACTGAAAAAATGTGAACTTACACCTGCTGTATCGTTACACTTGATTCCCTTTCTGTTTATTTTGCAGGATGAATAAAGCCCTTCAGCAATCACAGCTGCGTCAGACCAAAAGCTCATGATCAGCCTCTGGGCTGTGCATCTCTTCCTGAAGAAAAGATACCGAAGTTAATTTATAAACCGTATCCAAAGAGTTGGCACGTTCACCAATGCCTGTTTTGCAAGAGTTACTGGAAAACAGGATAAAATAGAATCTGGGTCCGAATATTGCTATTAATATGGAAGAATGTCAAGGTAAACAAGGAATGGTTCCATGTCCAATTAATCAATATTTTGCAAGATGCGTGATCTGAAAATGTGATCCTCGTTCATGTTGGGCTGTAAGCCCCATCTTATCCATATAGATCATGATCCCCAACTTTGCGTCACCCAGGTGCTCTTGACCTATAATTCCCAGAAGCCTCCTCCACCAGCCATGCTAGCTGGAGTTTCTGGAAGCTGCAGTCCAAGAACTTCTGGATGACCCAAATTTGGAAACTACTGATCTAGAACATTGGGGAGCCAGCGATCTAGAAATCTGGAGAAGGTTGAGACAGACAATCTTGTGCTAGTTCAACACTATCGCCCAGATGTTCCCAAACATAGGGTCCCCAAATATTCAGGGACTACAACTCCCAGAAATCCTTGCCAGCATAGCTAGTGGCAAAGTCTTTGGGGAGTTTTAGCCCAATGACATCCAAGATCAGGAACCCTGCTCTAACCACTAACCTACACTGTGTGGTATCCTAACTACTATTCTAGACCCCTTGTCTTATCACAGCTCTGAAAATCTCCACTGGCTTTCTTGTTCTTATGTCTGTATGTGATATAACCAGTGTCATGTAGTTGATAAGAGGGATGGACTCAGGAGACTTGGGTTCAAATTCCAGCTCACGGAAAATCATTGGGAGAGTAAGGCTGGTAAAACTAATCCTTGAACATGTCATCTACTTTGAAGGTCCTCTTAGGGTCACTAAAAGTCATTTCCAACTTGATGGCATAAAACACATGACCTCACATTGACATGAGTTCTGATTATTTTATATTTATTTGCAACATAATATAAAATCTCTTCTTGTTGATATTCTGCTGTTTTGTATTGTGGTTGAAGGACCAGAAACAATCAATTAGAAATGCCCTGAAAGTTTAAACTTTAAAGACTCATCATTTTAGGTGCCTGAAAACATAAATAGATCAACATCTTGATTCATATTTATTGGTTTTAAAAACTCTGCTCCTTTATTTTCTGCTTAGCTTGACTGATCTGCAAACAACTGGTATTCAAGTTACGTACAACATATGAACTCTCTTGGCTGGAATGTGTAAATCTAAGAATGATTGGAGTGCAATTAAGTGAACCCTAATATGGAATATATTTCAATATCTCAATCCAGCCTCTGCTTTATTGGTCAACCTAATGTGTTCAGCCATACAGGATGTTGTGACTTAGCAGAAATTGCCAGCCAGTCAGAAGAGGATGACTGTTGTGTCTGTGCATGAGTCATGGTCTTGTGTTTACTTCCTCTTTATAGGGAGCACATGTGAGAATGTTACAGAGAGTGAAGTCAACACAAGGGAAGATGCAGGTTCAAATCCTGATGGGAGCCCAAAAAGATCAATATTAGGAAAATAAATGACAACAGCTCCTACCTCATTCACTGTCCTTTTCTTTTAATCATGCATCTATCCCTCAGAACACCATCCTGCTCCACTCCTTCTTTTCAGGCCATGCTTCTTTGGGTTAACACCCTGAGAGAGGGAAAGAAGACTGTCACCAGAGACAATGCCTTCTCAGTGATGGCCCCATAGATATGGAACAGGCTCCTGCTAGAAGCACACTAGGCTCCCTCTTTCCGATCATTTAAGGAGATTTAAAAGAACTTTCTCTTTTTGAGATGCATCTAAGGGTATCCTTGTCTAAATTAATTTATTTTTGTATCCCATTATTTGGGTTTTAATATGATAGACATTTATTTATGTCTGTAAGTTTTGAGTTTGTGGAGTTTGTGGGCTGTTTTTTGTTGTAAACCACTTAGAATAATGACTATCACTATGTCAAGTGGTCAAGAAAAAGAAAGAAAGAAAGAAAGAAAGAAAGAAAGAAAGAAAGAAAGAAA
>JAHTLZ010000065.1:4493300-4503673 GCA_023846285.1 Phrynocephalus versicolor
AAAGAAAGAAAGAAAGAAAGAAAGAAAGAAAGAAAGAAAGAAAGAAAGAGAAACAAAGACACTTTCATTCTTTTGAGGGAGTCACTGTGTTCTTCTGTTCCTTCTTATGGGGTTTCTGCTCCGGTATAGCAGTGGAATGAGTGCGAGATACAATGATGCCTTGTATAAAGGAATTAATTCATTCCAAATGAAATTCTGTGAAGCAAATTTTCCTTTATACAAATTTCCCATAGGAATGCATTGAAAACAGAGTAATGCCTAATCACGACCATTTTATGTTGTATGGATTCACCCCATAGACAATTCTGTTAAGCAAATTTTCCCTATCTCCGGAATTTTTTATGTTGTACAGATTTTATGTTATATAAACCGTTTGTTATATGAAGGTCCACTGTACAGCCATTTCCACCAGTTGCCCAAATGTCCTATTGTAGTTCAGCCCTCTAGTTTTAAGATATTTGACTGTGGAGCAGCTGCACCCGGAGAGCCTCAGCCAGAGAAAGTGCCATCTGCTCCAGCGTCAATGGAATGACAGTCAACTGAGGTGAATCCCTGTCTCAAGGAGGGAGGGGTCACTGTCGTGGCATAAGCGTGGGAAGGACAGGTGGAGAGGGAGCTGCCCCGATTGGTTGAGCTGAATGTGCAGAAAAAGGAGGAGGCGGGAAATTTGAACACAAGGCCAACGGTAGCGCAGACCGAGTATAAAAGGAACTGCCCGTGGATTCTCCCTCCAGGCTGGCAATGGGTCTGGATGGAGAATCCAGACACGGGCTCCTGGGAGAAAAGGATGATGCCAGATAAAGAGGCTGAGAGCTACCAGAGAAGGCAACACCGACTCAGATGTTCCTACTGGGGCAAAAGAGAGGCTGCTACAGAGTATAATAGGAAGCCAAAAGAAACTCCAGCGAGAGAGGGAAGCCTGAGCCCTGGTAGAAAAGGAGGTAACTGAGCACTCAGAGAGAGAAGCTGTCTCCCAGGCGAGGTATGATAGACTCCGGGCCCGAGGACTGATACCCTCAGGGAGGGCCCTAAAACCTGCTAAAGCAGAGGAGCGGGTGTCCCGATGCGGGGGAGGATGTGGGAGGGGTCGTCCGAGTTCTGCCCCTGGATTGGTCCCATGAAAGAGGAAGAACCTGTCCCTCAGGAAAAGGCATACCCTGAGGCAGAGATGGTGGCTTGGTCGGATTTCGTCTCAGGATTGAACCAAGGGGAGGATAACCAGTTTGAGGACTTATCGTTACAACCCCCCCACCACCACAACCCCTTTTTGGATCATGTTGAGTTTGAACCCTATTGGACTGCTAGAACATTCTTTGAAAAAAGGGAAAATAAACTACTGTATTCGGTTTCTTTTAAACACAGTCTCCTTTATTGCATTCAGAGGGGAGAGGCATCAGGATGAGACTCAAACCCCCACATTGAGGAAGGCTCTTCTCTGGGGCTCAGCGCCTCCACAGGAGAAGGCACAAGGGATGGTTTCCTTGATGGTTGCATCAGGTAAGCCTGTCCTGCCTTCCAAGTAAACCTGTCCTGCCTTCCAAAGCAGGGCAAGCTTGCTGCTTTTCATGTTGTCCGCCATCAGAGATTTTCTCAACAACCAACTAGCTGCTATGGAAGAGGAAGCCAAGAATGTTGGCAAGTCTTTGGTTCAAGTCCCAAGTTCAAGCCCGAGTCCCTATATAAAAAAAAACTTCCCTCATCCCCACCCCCAGAAAAGGGGACAACTGGTTGGGTTCTGAATTATTAGTAAAGTCGAAGTCATTGGGGGGAAAAACCTGAGTCAAATCCAAGTCCAAGTCCAAGTCCAGTGGTGCAATTTATGTCTGATTTGATAGTGAGTCCTGGGATTTGAATCCTGTCTCAGGAAGTGGAGGGAAGCACTCTATTTTTGTCATATACTTTGGAATGCCATTGAACCTGGCTCTGTTTTTAACACAGTAATCCCTTTATTGTGTCTTTATATAGCATTTTTAATGTGGCCATTTTTAAACTATATTGTGAGCCACCTTGGAAGTCATGGACAAAAGGAAAGGGTCGGCTGTTGAGTAAATAAATCTTACAGAATGAGATAAGCCTGGGCAGAGATGCACAAAGACCGCCCTGAAGACTACAACTAGAGATAGGCACCAAACGAAAAACAAAAGGCTGTTTTGTCGTTTCATTATGTAACGAATCGATTACTTACAAAATGAAATGGTAGAATGCATTTCATGATGAAATGAAATGAACTGCCATTTTTTTGCTCTAAAAAGAAAACAGTTCATCCTAGAGGCACTCAAACTATGGCCCATGGGTCAGATGCGGCCCTCAAAGGTCTTGAATCTGGCCCACCAATCATTGCAGAACCCCCCTTCCCCCAACTGAGCCTGAAAACTCACAATGCAGCAGCTGCTGCTGCTGCCACCTCAGCCACCAATGCAAGGGCAAAGCCTGCAGTTGCCTGTAGCATCTCGGGGGGTGAGCAGGATGGTCCCTGCCCTACCCCCCTTGGAGCCACGGGAGAAGTGGAGCTGCCATCTGGGCTGGCAGGTGAGGAAAGTGGTATTGGGCTGGAGGCAGGGTGAAGTGGGTTGAGCCTTTCATCTCCCCCCTCAGAGCCACACTGGGGAGCTGTACGGTCTGGCCCCCAACAGTGTCTGATGGACAGTGAACTGGCCCCTTGTTTTAAAAGTTTGAGGACCCTTGCTTTAAGCCCTCAAAATTTGGAGAAGTTTGGGATTCAAGGGGCCAAGTTACTTAACTCCAAATTGAGTCCCCACAGGAAAAATTAATTTGTAATTGGAAAGTTATGCATTTGAAAGCAATGATCCCACACAACTAGCAGCATGGATATTACAGCAGAGCTTCCCCAATCTCTTCCTTGTAAGCCCCACAAATTTGGAGAAGTTTGGAGTCCAGGGGGCTGAGATTCAACTCCAAAGTGGGTCCCCCTGGGAATCCATTTGTAATTGGAAAAGTGCTTGCTTTTTATTTTTTATTTTTTTAAGGAGAGGTTTCCTTACAAAATCAATTGTTTCCTTTTGTAATTGGAAAACTATGTACTCAAAAATAGTGATCCCAGGTATCTAACAGAATGGAAATTACAGCAGAGCTACCTAAAATGGATACCTTATGCCTTCTCTCTGCCTAATCCCATCCACTGCAAACAGAGCCAAGGTTTTGACAACTCAAGTCTCATGCACAGAATCATAAATGCAGCTGGACTGGACATTTTTATTCTCCCCTTTGAACACAGAGAAAGGCCATCTGCGCTCTCGTTTGTTTCCCTTGATTTGACACTCCCTGTATTTTTATTTCCTGACCTGTAGTTACTTCTTGGTTATGATCTTATCTGTAACCCTCCTCCTGTGATAAGATATGTGGCTGTTGCAAGGTCACTTTGCAAAACAAAAGCACGGATACACTTTCTTTTATTAACCTACAGGTAGTAATTATTTGGTCTGACTCATAGCTTCACAGGGGAGGTGCAAAAAGCTGCCTGGGTTTGTTTGACATCTTTGCAATTCTTTCTTGGTTCCGTAAGGAGAAGATCCCCCTGTCTCTCCTTCAGCAATGCGTTGGAGTTTTAGCAATCTCATATGCTGCCTCTAGTAGGTTTGGTTGGGAGAGACCCTTCTGGGCTGGGGTAGCTGTCAACCAATCGAGCAGTAACCAATGGTTCCTTTCCTGCCTCTGAGTTCAAAGAGAGCCACACCTCTCTGCTTAAATATGCTTTCCTCCCCTCTTTTAGTTATTTGGCAGTTATGCAGTTAATGTACAGTCACAATGTAATCTTCAGGAGCCATATATATATATATATATGGTACCTTGTATAAAGGAATTAATTTGTTCCAAATGAAATTCTGTTAAGCAAATTTTCCTTTATACAAATTTCCCATAGGAATGCATTGAAAACAGAGTAATCCCTAATTGCAACCATTTTATGTTGTAGATTCACCCCATAGGGGATTCTGTTAAGCAAATTTCCCCTATCTCGGGAATTTTTCACATATATATAACAGCTATGGGAGTTTAATCAAAATTCAAAAAACTGTACAACACAAAGTTTCCCCTACCTCACCTACCACACATCTTTTTTTTTAGTCAGAAGTAGGATTTAGGCTTTTCTATCTCAAATTAGTTATTTATAGACAGTTATTTTGCAATAAAGTTAGGTGATGTATTTTTTAATTGTAACTGTTACAGATAGTTTATGGATCTGCACTGGGACTGAGTATCTGCTAAATTCCAACATACATGAATTTGCTCTTCTAGCAGTGCGTTAATAAGGCCTTCAGCTGCTATAGTATTTTATCTCTAACTCTCCCATTAACACCATTGCATTCCTTTTCTGGGGCATAAGCGGGTACACATTTGTTTGCATCGTCAGGAGACAGCCTTCATTCTTCAGTCAGTGGCAGTGCATCGCTAAGGCTGACCATTACATGATTCACACATGCAGTTGAGAAGCAGGGTCCCCAGCTTGTCTCAGGGGTAAGGCTTGTGTTGGAATGCATGTCCACAGGGCATGCATCACCAAGGGGAAAGAGGAAGAGCCTTTGGAAGTCAAAGATACAGTGGTAACTTGTATAAAGTAATTAATTTGGTCCAAATGAAATTATGTTAAGCAAATTTTCCTTTATACAAATTTCCCATACGAGTGCATTGAAAACAGAGTAATCCCTAATCACGACCATTTTTATTTTGTACGGATTCACCCCATAGACTATTCTATTGAACAAATTTCTCCTATCTCCGGAATTTTTTATGTTGTACAGATTTTATGTTATACAACCATTTGTTATATGAGGGTGCGCTGTAATCTGCAGTCCTGGTGATACTGTAAGCAGCTCCATCCACTTCTGGCATGGAAGAGACAGAAGCACATAAAAACAGAGAATGTGGAAACACGTTTGTCTGCTCTGTGTGTATGCAAATGGCAAATAAGGTTTTTGTCACAGGCACCAGTTCCCTAAAATTCAGGATGTCCCAGTTCTCTTTTGTAGGGTTCATTCCCTGAAGAAGGTACTAGGGGAAGGGGGGCATGTTTATGCAATATCTGTTAGTGAATGTACAAACTGAACGGGAAAGAAGCTCGCAGAAGTGTGAACAACTGTATTAACTGTACATAAAACCACCAACACACATGCATACTCCCACCCAAAAAAAACCCTGCATTTTTGTCAGGGGAGGAGAAACTTCAGTCCTCCAGATGTTTTGGACCACTGCTCCCCCAGTCCTTTATCACTGGCAGTATAGGCTCAGAATTCTGGGATTTGCAGTCCAAAGCATCTGGAGGGGTGAAGGCTCCCCACCCCTGCCCTATGTTCATCTCATTATCCAGCTGCAGGCTTCATAACACCCTTGTCCCAGATGTCTGTTTTCTTCTCTCTTGGCATGGATCTGTGTCCACTTAAAGCCAACTAGGAGAAAAGGTCTCATCACATTTAACCTTCCATCTAAGCTGGCTATGGCTGCCTATCTATTTAGTAAGTAACCATTGTTCTTGTGATGGTCTTCTATAAAGTGTATTGACTCAGATATATTTCCAATTGAAGCAAAGCAAGTTGAGGAGCCATGTAGCCATTACAAAAACCAAATACAAAAGTGGAACAGGTGATACCTTTAGGCTACTAGAAACTAAGAAACTGCCTGGGTCCCCCCCCCATCTTGCTAAGAACCTTACATCTAAGAAATAACTCCTGGCAAATCCAGCTTTTTCCATGTTATAACCTATTGGTGCGACTCTGAGGAAGGAGGTTTCACCCTGGAAATATTAGCTACGTTTTTGTGAATTTTCTAGTAGCCTAAAGGTATTGTTGAATTTAAAATAAGATTAAAATTCTACTTCAGACAGGCTAGCCCTGCTGAGGTTCGCTGGATCCCAAAAGCCCAATGAAGCATCCAGAAATCCAGAAGAAAATACTGCGTTTATTGGGCCCAATAAAGACACCAGGTGGACACAAGCCAGAAACCAGGCAAAGATGTCCGACCCCCAGCACATGGAAACCCCAACTTTTATTGATCTCTCCCCCCTGCCATCCCTGGGTGGCGCCTGTCCAGGGATTGGCTGAAGGATGTTTCAAATAGTCCAATCAAGGTGGTCCAGGGGTTGGCCAGAGGTGGTCCTGGGCGGTCTCTGGCAGGCTGGAGTCGGATGCCCATGCAGGTGTTGATGAGTCCAAGTGTTCTTTGACTGGGCCATCCGGATATCACAATGGGAAGGGGAAGCAATGTATTGTCTTTTTGGGTCTAGGCAAAGAGAAGGAATCAGGAAATCAATAGGGGGTTGGAGGAGATTAATGTCACAGTCAATGGAAAACAGGAAAGACCGGTGGGATTATCCAAAGGTGTCTGGGCAGTCTTTTTTGGGTGCAGAAAGGTGGTGATGGAAAACTCCCCCAGGCGGTGATAACATCTGGGTCTACGTGACAAGGATGCTGGTGCTCCAGGAAGCAGCTGTGTGTGTACGTGCTGAAGACTCTGGAAACAATGGATTCTTCTGGATGATGCTGCCAGCCTCTCGAAGTCGCCATGATGATCCTTCTTCCTTGTGCCATAACCCCCATTGCCCCAGATGATAGAGTATAGAAGTCAAGGAATAGGACAGGCACACGTTCTAAGCACACCCAGGGTAGATTGGGTGGGAGGAGGGAAAAGGATAGAAGAGAAGAGGAGGGAAGAGAGAGAGAGAGAGAGAGAGAGAGGAGAGGAGAGGGGGTGAAAGAGAGGGGGCACCCTTTGGGTCAGGAGCCTGTGCCAGGCAGGAGCAGTGGAACCAGGTCTTAGATGTCAAGGGCTTCCCTGATTCTTGAGAATGATGGCTGACAATCATTCTCCTTGCCAGCTAGAGCAGGGAGGAAATAATCCCTCGATTCAGGATTTGTCTCGCCTGAATTGCGTCTCTGGTTCACGTTTTTAAGGTTGGGAGAATGGAGAAAAAGGAGCAGAAGAAGGGTTATAGAAATAGGGCAGGAAAGGGTTAAATGACAAGGTTGAGGAATTGGGGGGAAAGGAACAGAAGACGGGTTAAAGAAGAGGGGCAAGAAAGGGTTAATAGAGGCAGGGAGGGGTTAAATGGAACCTTAGCTGGGGACTTGCCTGTTTGATAAATTTCGGAAAAGGGTATTGGTCTGCCTCCATAGGAAAGCATTGAGAGAGAGACTCCCATAGGAAGACATTGAGACCAGAGAAAGTAAGGGGGGCAGTCTACTCCCATAGAGGTATATGGCCAAGGAAAGGCATGAATTCTCTGGAACTCCGTCCCGGGTAGAAAGTGGTGGGATGAGCCTGTTGTTTCGGCTACGCCTTCCCGGGTTTGGGTTACTGTGAGGCGGGTAGGGTGAGTGGATTTCTACCGCTAGGCTGCCTGCAGGCTTAGCCGCCCCTCTGGTTCCCAAAGCGGCCAAAGATTGTTTTTGGAGGGGCGGTCTACTAAGCCAATTCAACGGATTAGGGTTCCCCGCTGCGCCCCCGTCCGGCTGTAATTAATTTGACAGTGATTGATTAGATGGGGGCGCTGATTGGTTAAAGCACACAGGAGAGCTTATCTTCGCTCCCCTGCTGTTTTATGGAGTCTCCACGTTAATAGACTGCCGCGGGAGACTCAATACAATGTAAACTTTTAAAGTAGGTGCAAATTTGAGGCTTCCACTGCCAGATTCTCGGCTCGCAAGACTTCTCAGGCAGCAGCAAGGGGCGGCTTATGTTTCTCCCGATATCTCGGGAACGGTTTGGAGTTTTTGAACACGGGAAAGAGTGTTGTGCTTATGACGGTGTGAGGGCCATGCGGGCGGTTCCGATGGGTCTCGGAACCGCTCCAATTATTTGTAAATTTTATTTTTTCATTGTGACTCCACAGTATCACTTTTGTACCAGATATATTTGTGTCTAGATTCAAAAGCATGATAACAATGGCTGACATCCAATTGAGTAACTACGGGGATGTAAATGGCAATGACATACGCAGCCTGTGGTGTTGATCTTTCACTGAATACTTTCTATTCCTGCCTCCACCTGCCTAGGTTCCAAGGCTGTCCAGAGATCCATTTTGCCCTGGGGAAGCCTTCACTGGATCACCAGGGGCAGTTCCAGTCCTGGAAGTGAACATCCAGAGGCAATTTCCCAATATTAATGATGACATTGTCACCATTTACCTCTGCACCATTGCATGCTGGACTTCAGCCTGTGTGTGGCTGAGTCTGATCATAGAGCTATGCATGCATTTGATAATGGTGATGTTGTCCTGTCAAGTCAATTCTAACTTATGCTGGCCATTTTAATTGGTTTTCCAGGTAGAGGGTTCTCAGCAATAGTCTCCCATGTCCATTTGGGGGGGGGCATCCTGGGACTTTGCAGTACGCCCAAGGCCATCCAAGCTGGTTCTGCTTCCAGAAGGCCCAGTCAGGAATGGAACTCGCAATCTTTAGCTCAACTACCATAAGAACATAAGAACATAAGAACAGCCTTGCTGGAATTGGCCACATCTCATCTAGTCCAGCATTCTGTCTCATACAGTGGCTCACCATTTACTTCCGTGTATTCCCAAGCAGATGTCCTCACTTGTTTAAGATTCCCTGCAAATGGCATTGAGAGATATCCTGCCTATCTCTCCAACCTGGAGGATGTCCTTAGGCATCCATAATGACAGCCATTGATACTGTTGTTCTCCATAAACTTGTCCAATCCTTTCTTAAAGCTGTCAAAGCTGACAGGGGTCATCACATCATCTGGCAGGGAGTTCCACAGACCAGTGATCCTCTGGGTGAAAAGCCACTTTCTCTTATTTGTTTGAGATCTAGCACCCATAGGTTTCATGGAGTGCCCCCTAGTTCTAGTGTTGTGTGATAAGGAAAACGGCTTTACCTTAGCTACTTTGTCCATACCATGTATGATTTTATAAACTGGTCACCTCTTAGGTGCTATCATTCAAGAGTGAAGAGGGCCAGCTGTTGCAGCCTCAGATGGGAAAGAATGTGTTCCAGTCCTCAAATTATTCTGGTTGCCCTCCTCGGCACTTTTTCCATTTCCATAATATCCTTCTGGAGGTATGGGGACCAGAACTGTACATAATACTCCAGATGGGAGCTCACCATAGATTTATAAAGAGGCAAAATGACACTTGCTGACTTATTTTCTATACCAGGCATGTCCAAACTTCGGCCCTCCAGATGTTTTGGACCACAACTCCCACAGTCCTTTGCCATTGGAAATACAGGCTTGGAATTCTGGGAGTTGTGGTCCAAAACATCAGGAGGGCTGAAGTTTGGACATGCCTGTTCTATACCCTTCCTAATGATCCCTAGCATTGAGTTTGCTTTTTTCACTGCTGCGGCACACTGGGTTGACACCTTCACTGAGCTCTCCACCAGGACACCAAGGTCCCTTTCCTGGTTTGTTGCAGAGAGTTGAGGCCCCATCAGTTTATAAATGTGTTGTTTTGGGTTTTTTTGGCCCAAAGTGCATCACTTTGCACTTGCTAATGTTGAAGCTCATTTGCCAGTGGTTTGCCCACTATCCCAGTGTCAAAAGATCCCAACGGAGCTCCTCATAATCTCTCTCAGTTTTTACTACCCTGTATAATTTTGTGTCCTCAGCAAATTTGGCTACCAGATATCTAAACTCCTGAGTTATCAAGCCATTCACTGTCTGCTGTTAAGTCAATTCAGAGTGATGGCAACCCTTTCCAAGGTGTTCCAAAAAGGGAATACTCAGAACTGGTGGACTCTTCTTTTCTTCTGGGGGCTGCTTAAGAAATTCATTCTGAGTCTGTGGCTTTCTTCACCTTCAATTATTTACCATATTTCACATTGATCTGCACATTGTTTATCTTTTTTCTTTTAATGTGTCTGGAAATTTGGCAGTTAATGTGCGGCTCAATGTGGCTTTTTAAAAAAATATTCATTTCCAAATGTGTTTTCTCTCGAGTTGTGCACACTTGACCTATATTTTGGCTTTTTTTTCTGAGTTGAGCATTAGGACATTCAGGAATGGTGAAAACGGTGAACCATGAAGTTCTACAGTTGATGGGTTTATTGTAAACAAACATTAGAAATTAAAAGGAACAATGTTCCTTTATATAACTATAAGCAGACATTATGGGATTTAGATCTTTCTACCAATGCAAACAGTCATAACAGCGTGGTTGTTATATGTTCTTGAAAACACGTGGTTGAGGAGAAAAGCAGGGTGAAAATATTTTTTTAAAAAATAGAATAAAGTTCCACATGCTTTTCAACAGATTTCTGAATAGCACTGTTTGGATAACTTAAATCTGTGATAAAGAGACTTCTAAGTTTCATCCAGCTTTCTACTTTTAAAATTATTACTCTTAGCATTTACATAAGAACATAAGAACATAAGAAGAGCCATGCTGGATCAGGCCAAAGGCCTAT
>JAHTLZ010000065.1:4503683-4515737 GCA_023846285.1 Phrynocephalus versicolor
AGAAGAGCCATGCTGGATCAGGCCAAAGGCCTATCTAGTCCAGCTTCCTGTATCTCACAGTGGCTCCAACCAGATGTGTTTGGGAGCGCATGAGACTAGATATCTGTCTCCTGATACTACTCCCCTGCATCTGGCCCTTGAAGTACCCTGGTTTTAAGCCTGGAGATTACACATCTCCATCATGGTTTGTAACCTGTGATGGACGTTTCCTCCAGGAATCTGTCCAATCCCCTTTTGAAGGCATCAAAGCCAGATGCCATCGCCACATCCTGTGGCAGGGAGTTCCATAGACTAACAACGCATTGGGTGAAAAAATATTTTCTTTTGTCTGTTCTTACTCTCCCTGCCCTCAATTTGAGTGTATGTCCCCTAGTTCTGGTATTTTGTGAGAGGGAGAAGAGCTTCCCTTTATCCACTTTACTCATATCCTGCAGTATTTTGTATGTCTCAATCATATCCCCCCTCAGGCACCTTTTTCCAGACTAATGAGCCCCAAATGTTTTAGCCTTTCCTCATAAGGGAGGTGTCCCAGCCCAGTAATCATTTTGGTCGCTCTCTTCTGCACCTTTTCCAGTTCCACTATGTCTTTCTTGAGATGCGGTGACCAGAATTGTACACAATACTCCAGGTGGGGCCTTACTATTGTTTTGTATAATGGCATTATAACGTTGGCTGTTTTATTTTCAATCCCCTTTTTGATAATCCCTAGCATGGAATTGGCCTTCTTCACCGCTGCCACACATTGGGGAGACACCTTCATGGAGCTGTCCACCAACACACAAAGATCTCTTTCCTGATCTGTCAGGGATAACTCAGAGCCCATGAGTTGATAAATAAAGTTTTGATCTTTTTTTTTATTTGCTGTCTTTAGAGTGAAGCTACTCATTTCCCTTGCTTTCACTCAAGTTCAGCAAGCGTAAGAGTCAAATCAGGGCATGGCCAGAATGTGGCTTTTCATTATTATCTCCTGGGGAGAAACATCAACATTACCTCTTGTTTCTCCTCCACTCCCACCCCAGACAGATCTTGTTCAGATTTTATGTTTTCTTGGCTACACAATGTTGAAAGATTACCTAAGTCATGGGCGGAATAATGCAACGTGACAGCTGGTTTTCTTCCATGCAAGCTTTACCAAGCCACTCCGATATACGGTGCCAGGGTTGTGGTGACGGAAATTATGTAAGGAGCGTTATATATCGGATGATCTGTCAGGGCTGTGTTGTAGTAACAGCTTCTTCTGATGTCTTGGATGAGTCAGCCCCGCCCAGTGAATACTTGTCTTCGCTAAAATAACTCAGATGAAGGAGCTGGGGTGACCTTTAGCTCACCGGTTGCTTGTGGAGAGGAGAAAAAAATTGCTAGCTGCCTCTTTTTCCTAGCTGTGGCTCTTCCATGATCATCTGGCTGACAACGGTGGAAAGGATGATGGGGTGACGCTGGACTTTGGTCCTGATCCAACCATGTGCATCTCCCTTATGTTCAGGCCTTCTGCAAGAAGAAGGCTGGCAGCCATAAGCACCTTGGGGTTTTCCCACAGGTTGCAACGGAGTGTTGGGATTATGGTGGGAAAAGAAGGCACTGGGGCTTCCTGAGTGTGTCTCCCTTCTCCTGTGAGTTCTTCTCTGGGGGTTGGAGGTGGCAGGGAGAAACATGATGATGGGCCCAAGGCAATAGCAGGAGTGCCAAGGACATTCTCGGCACAAGGCCAGACAAGCCTTGTTCTCCCCGACAAAGGCTGGATTAGCTCTGAATTTTCTCTTTCATCCCCTTTCGAAAAGAAGGTGAGAGAATCACGTTCACCGTTTGGGCTTGTTTAGAACGGCTTTCCCTCCTGCACGTCTGATGTCTCTCCCAAATTCTCTGTGGGAAGGTAGTACTCCTGCATGTTCACACTGAAGGGTGAGATCTCACCAAGGTGGCAGGCTCAAGACAGGGTTGCACCCATCCTTAGTTTTGCATACCTTGTCACGTTATTTGGTACGCCTAAGTGGCACGCACCCAATATTTATTGATGCAAGCCACTTTGAGAGACAGCCATGGTGCCATCTTTCCTCTCCATCTTAACCCCACCCTTTCTTTTCTTCAGCATCTGTCTCTACATCCCTCCTGAATCTTCTTGTTTACCCCTTTCCTTTGCCTCCTCTGCTTTACCTTAGTCAATGCTGTTGACAAGTCTTTGGCCCCAAGTCCCAAGTCCCAAGTCTGAGTCCAAGTCTTTGCTGCCAAGTCCTGAGTCTTATGCCCAAGTATGAGTCCTTATTAAAAATAAACCTTTTGCCAGAAGAAAGGGTGGCGGGTGGGTTGAGTTGCAAGTTGAGTTTGAGTCATTTTTTAAAAAAAAAATGCCAAGTTGAATCCAAGTTGAGTCACTGGTGTGACTTAAGCCCAACTTGACAGTGAGTCCCACAACTTGAGCCCCCATCCCTGCCTTTAAACCTCATACCTTTAACTATATTGGAGCTTGGAAAATATATTTTTATATAAACAATTCCTAGAATCCCCCCAGCCATGCATTTTTGCTTTGAATAAAAATTACAGCTGCAATGATGAATAAAGAATGGAACAGATAGTGGAATTTCTGAAACTCAATTTTGATGTAGAAATGGGTATACTTGTGTGTGAGAAGGAGCACTGCTACTCATCATTTTCCTTCCTCCTTTTTTTCTTCCTTTTTTCTACTGCGTGTAACCAAGCAAGGGGGAAATTAAATGTATAAGCTATGTTATCTTGGTTGATTTGGATGTGAAAGCAATTGGCTGGCTTTGCCCCTGGTTTCTATGAGATTAGTACATGCAGTTTCACTTATACACTCCCTGGAAATACATTATTAAATAAAACCCTCCAGAAATGCATGTTTCCAAGGAATATTACCAGAGTTGCCCACTAGAGGGAACCAGAGACTGGGTTGTATATAGCTTTTCTATAGTCAAGCTTTTTAGCATCCACAGGGGGGGGCTTGAAACTGATCCCCCATAGATTCTGCAGTCCAATAGTATTTGCACATGCAGCTATAGATTAACTTATGAAAATATTCTGCAAATTTGTTTCCTGTGGGTCTGAATCCACAGGAATCATTTAAGACTTCTAGTTGGCCACTGTTTAGATTCGGAAAGGGAGTATTATACAGGGTTTTTATTTTGGGGCAAAAGACATTCCTGCTGGGCAAAGTTGCACAGTCTGGCTGATGGTCTGTGCACTCCTGCCTCACTCTGGTAACTCTGGGATCAGAAGCTGCCATACTAAAAAAGCTCTAGTGAAATGTTTGTCACTTGCCAGATTATGCAACTTTTGGACAGAGTGCAATTTATGAACTTGGAACGAAAATTCAGAACAGATGGTAACCCATGTTGAGAGTGCTGCAGATTGTAATAGTTACCAACATCTCAATGCTCTGGCACGTCAACAGGCCTCCCCATTTTAGAAAGTACACATCAAAAATGATGGAAAATATTCATACAAAAGTGGGCCAAGCTTTCCCTTTTATGGGAAAGGAATGGGTGCCAATAAAAGTCTAGGAAAATCTGGCTTCCTTTGGAAGCTGCATGTTGCCTTCATCTCTGCATGCATTTCCTCTGTAATGGTCTGTCCTCCTTTGCCATTAGAGCTTGAGGACGATGCGTGTGGTTTTCTTTGTTTCTGTTTTTAATTGCACGTGGGCTCGGGAGCTCTGAAAACACAAGATGCTTTCAAATCAGTAATCTAGCTGCCCCGAAATTTGTTATCAACAGTTTGCAAGAGCTCCTGCCGTGTTCAGAGTGGCTACGCTTGACCTGTTCTGGCATCTCTTCGATTCTTCTTGTTTGGTGTGAATGCTTGAATATGCCAAAGAAGACACATCCATCTCCAGTCTGGGATTTAAGTTCTACAACTCTAGGGAGGCAACTCATCTCCAGAGTATGATGATTCTAACAATTCACATCAAGGACATTTTAACAAAGCATTTGCAAAGGGCAAAGATAGGAGAAATTACTTACTAGACACAGAGCTTCCTTACCTCCGTTTCGCTTAGCCTTGCGTCTTTAGATATTTCTGGACTACATCTCCCAGAAATCCTGGTCCGCACAGCTAGGGTTGAGGGCTTCTGGGAATTTTAGTCCAAGAACACCTGGGGGCCCAAGGTTGGGATTCACCATGGATTCATTTCCAAGTCTTCGTTGAAAAGACACTTCTCTATGAGACAACCAATTTTCTTTAGGAAATTCACTTTAAGGATCATTCCATTAGCTTTGGCCGAGCAGTCTAATCTGTCAAGGTCCTTTTGGATTTTCATTTTATCGTCTAGGGAATTAGCCACCCCTCCCAATCTGGTATCATCTGCAAGTTTAATTACCATATCATCTGACAAATTTAATTAGTGGATGTCATCTGAATGGTGAGAAAAATATCAATGAAATCAGAGGAGAGTTATATGTTAAACTGCAATATGGAATAGAATAGGATAGAATAGAATAAAATAAAATAGAAACTCCAGATGGTAAGTTTGAGAAGAAAAGCTGTTTTCAACACATATTCAAAGAACTTCAAATTCCATTGAAATGGGATGCTTAGATTTGAGCCATAATGCCTCTCTTGTTTCTCTTGCTTCAATAGACAATTGTTCCCTGCTAAAACTCAGTTTCTCTGTAATAATTATTACTCTGTCATAAGCAACCCATTCCTTACTCTTCTGAGGCTGCCTGTTCTTTCACCTCCCCCCACTCCCACCCCCACCCCAATCTGCTGCCCTAAAGAGGTGCTGCCTTCTATAACTCTCATCGTTCCAAGCCATTTATGGTTATGGTAGCTGCAGGTGGTGATTGTTGGAGCTGGGCACATCATGCTAGAGCAGTGGCTCCCAACCTGGGGTCCTCAGATGTTCTTGGATCACAACTCCCATAATTCCTCGCTAGCATAGCTAGAGGCAGAGTCCTCGGGGAGTTTGAGCCCAAGACCATCTGAGAATCCAAAATGGATTTATTTTATTTTATTTTATTTTATTTTATTTTATTTTATTTTATTTTAATGGGCCCTGTGTGCTATGCCCACATAATGCTCATTTATTTGAAAGCATCTCTGAAGGTGCTTTCAAATAAATGACACCGTACGTACGAGAGCATGCATCAAGGCAGCAGAATGGGAAAGGACATTTTGGAAGCGATAATGCTAGCAAATCCCCAACTCCGCCCCTTCTTTAACCTCACAACACGCCTGCGAGGCAGGCTGAGCTAAAGAATAGTGGCTGCTAGTCCAAGGGACTCCAGCCATGTTGATGGCTTGTTAAAGGCAATGCATTCCCAGAGCTTTGAAATCTTCCTTCCTATTCTGCCTGGAGGGGATGCTGGACGTGATATTCCCAGGAAAGAAAATGCCCAAGGAAGCTTGAGTTTCAGCACAACAAACCCCAGCCGACATGATTTTGACCCACTCTGCCTCTCATGCCACCCAAGCAGATGGTCCATGTTCTTCCATTCTGTTTTTTCTTTCTTTCTTCAGGGGCTCTCCTAATCCTCTTACGTCTTCGAGTGATCGAGTGCTCCTCCCTGTGGCATTGAGCTGGGATTTTGATCTCAAGGAAACCAACCTTCCCAGCCAAGTTACATAAGTGCTGGGTGTTAATTTCCTTACAGCCCCATTGCCTTGTGTAGAAGACGGCCAGGTGCAATGTCTTCTCACCTTTGCTCCCAAGGTATAACTGAACACCTCTGAAAGGGAGACCTTGTTTGGAAAGCGCTGGAGCAGAGCTGAAGTTAAATATCCATCAGGGCCCCTGAGTATAATAACAGGCTTCACAATTGTTTTTTTTTTCCTGTAAACAAACAACATTAGCTTTGAAGAGAATCTTTACTACATCAGACCAAGTTTGTCTAATTCTGCATTCTGCTCCCATGCTTGCCAACCCATCACATGGAGAAGTTATCTTTTCAGATGACAACAGCCTGAATGCCCATTTAAAGCAAGCTGGAGTCTCCACCAAGCTATGAATGTCACTGGGTCATTCCAGGTCAGACACAATCAGCTTCATCATCCTTACAGAGCTATTCTGATGATGAAGCAGGGAAGAGAAAAGCCATGGGTGTCATCCTGAGATCACTGGGAAAAAAAGGGGGATATACGAAGGAGAAGCGAAACATCTGTAATTTAAGACATACAGATGGCGCCATATTACTGGTAGAAAACAGCAAAGAGCTGAAATGATTTTTAGTGGAAGTGAAAGAAGAAAGTGCCAAAGCAGGACTATAGTTGAATATGAAGATGAAAATAATCACAAGTATGAGGGAACTATGCAACTTGAATGTGGACAATGGAAGACATTGAATTAGTTAGAGATTATGTATAGGTAAAGGTAAAGGTTCCCCCCGCATATGCATGCTAGTCGTGTCCGACTCTAGGGGTGGTGCTCATCTCTGTATTCAAGCCGGAAGAGCCAGTGCTGTGCAAGTCCATGGCCATGTGGCCAGCATGGCTGCAAGGAAACACTGTTTTACCTTCCCGCTTTTTACGGCGGTACCTATTTATCTACTTGCATTTACATGCTTTCAAACTGCTAGGTTGCCAGGAGCTGGGGTTATCAGTGGGAGCTCGCTCCGCTGCGTGGCACCCGGGATTCGAACCGCCGAGCTGCCGACTTTGCAGTCTACAGTTTTGGTGCCTTAGTCCACTGAGCCACCACGCCCCCTAGAGATTATGTATACCTTGGTTCAAACACCAGTCCAAATGGAGGTGGAAGCCAGAAAACCAGTAGAAGACTGAGACTTAGAAGGGCACCCATTAAGGAATTGGAAAAGATCATCAAGTGTAAGGAGAGATCCCTGAAGACCAAGTCCAAGATAATCCACACTCTGATATGCCTGGTCACATTGTTGGGGTGTGAAAATGAGACAGTCAAGAAAGCAGAGGGGGGGGGAACCTGACTTGCTTGGAATGTGATGCTAGAGGAGACCTTTTGCAGACACCGTCAGAAGGATGAGCAAGTGGGTCTTAGTGCAAACCCAGCCTGGCATTGCTCTGGAAGCAAACAAGCTGAATCTGAAGCTGTCCTAACTTTTGACCTATCACTAGAAGGCAGGATTCTCTGGACAAGACGGAAGATCAAATACAAGATGGACTGACTGCCTAAATTCCTTGAGTCTGCATTGCAAGCACTTGACAGGGCTGTTGAGGGAAGGCCATTTTGGAGAACGCTCTTTCATAGAACCCCTGTACGTTGGAAGCAACTTGACACACATAACAACAGAAACATGTGTGTCAAGCCATGAAATAAACAATAAAATAGATGCCCTGACATCTGAATGAAATGCCTTGATTGTTGGTCCTCTGAATATGAGGAAAGTGCAGTGGCCAGAGGGAAAGAAAAACCTACAGTCTGGTACTGCCACCTAGTGGGGAAAGTGGCATTGCTGTTTTATCAAGCTGTTTGCAAAAAATAATGGATCTTTGGTGGAAACCAAAGATTAGGTTGGCCCCTCCCCACTTGGCTTTCTCATATGAAGGGAGTCTTCCTGTTTGAAGGGATCGAGAACGTCCCACATGCTGACCCCTTGCTCGTACACATACAGATCTTGTCCTTCAGGAGAACACAATGACTCTTTCGTCGGTATCAGAGATCAGGGTGTCCTAAGCTGACAATAAAAGTTATTTTTTTTAAAAAGGGGGGGGCAGCAGCCACCTGGCCTTTGGGGAGAATCCAAACAGTCTAATACTTTCCAAACAGTCTAATACATTACTTTTTCTTGTTTTTTAATAAATCCTGTTTATTTTATTGGGCAGAGAACCAGGAGTTTGACCGATTTGGTGGCATGGGGAAGAAGGTGGAATGGCCAGCTCTGTAGCTTGAAGATGATGATGATGATGATGATGATGATGATCATCATCATCATCATCATCATCATCATCATCATCATCATCATCATCATCATCATCATCATCATCTCCATGCTTGGACTTTACTGACCGCCTGGCTCTTGGATTTCCACCCCTGCTTTCAGTGTGGTCAGGGACAGTTGAAACGAAGGCTGTGCATTGCATCTGGATAAATCCCAGATTCTAAGCTTGAACCTAGAAAGCTCTAAACGGCTTTGGTTTAAGGTATCTAATTTACGGTGTCTCCCTCTTCTATGAGCCTGCCCAGGTGCTATGGTCATCAGGAAAGGTCTTTCTCTTGATCCCACCACCTTCACTTGATGGGGACATGGGAGAGAGCCTTCTCTGTGGCTGCTCCCAGACTTTGGAACTCCCTCCCACTGGAAGTCAGGTTGACCCCATCTTTGCTGTCCTTCTGCAAACAGGCAAAGACCTTTCTCTTCAAGCAGGCTTTCCCTCTGCAATTGGCTGGTTTAGTGGGGGTTTTAATGGATTGTTATGCTCCAGTGCTTTGTTTTTAGTATTACCTTTTGCTGACTGTTGGTGTTTATACACGACCCCTAAGCTCCGCTGCAAATGGCTCCCAGCTCCGGAGCTTAAAAATGTTTCCCCACCAGCTCCGGAGCTAACAGAAAATTAAGTGCGACCCCGCCCACCTAAGCGCGACCCAGCACACCTTTCAAGTACCTGCTCTGGGAGAGTGAAAAATTTTGATGTGGAGAGTTCCGGGCTCTCCTCGCTTCTTTTTGTTGTTGTTGTTTTTTGCCTCCCGCCCCTTTAAGAGGAACCAGGAAGTGACGGGGGGGGTCGGAGCAACTTCCACCGGCACTCCGGAGGTAAGAGTGCATTCTTTTCTCCCTTTTTTTCTCCCTCCCCTCACACAGACAGAACAAGGAAGTGCGGAGGGGGTGGGAACGCAGGGAGAGCAACAAACCCTCAAGATCTCTGGTCTGAATTTAAGGGACCAGCGGATCTTAGGGGTCATGTAAAAAGGCCCTGTTTCACAGAGCAATCTTTGTATCTTCCTTTTTAGTTATTTGTATACACATTGTTTTTAGTTTTAAATGTTGTCTTCTAACTATGGGAGCCATCTTGGATCCTTTTTAAAGGAGAAATGCAGGGTCAAAAACAAGCAGACAAAAAACCCGACTTAATCTGAATTGCTTTTTAGCTAGATGTGAATTGAAGCAGAATGACCAGGTTCAAATTTGGGTTGAATCAGAGCAGATTTGCAAATGCCATCCTTGTCATTGATATTTACAGTAAAATGCTGATAATCATTTGTTATTTCTACTCGTATTGTGATGAGAACTATGCTCCATCAATATGTAGTCTGCAGAGAAACTGGGAAGTGTGTTGAATGCAAGTAGACTTTCCAGATTAAGAACATACGGGCCATATGGTCCAAGAAATCAGGAAATACCCACTTGATGTTACACTTATCAGTTTTCACAAATGACCTTCCAAACAAAAGCCAAAGTTTTAAATATGCACCTGCTTCTTAACTGAAAATGTGATGGATGTTTATTTACTACTATTTATTTATTGTTTCCTTGTATACCTAAACTCCCCCCCCCCAATAATCTGAAGCAATGCAGATGGTTCTCCCTGCTTAAAAATATTTGTATAACACCAATATTGACCTTATTCTGGATAGACGTTAGTGCAAAATAGTGACTTCAATCAATCACTTAAAAAAATAAAGATAATGAATGGAATGGCCCCTTTCCATTAATGAATGTTCATCTTAGCTGACTATAAAATTTTCATTTCTGCAATTGGATGTCAAACATTACTCTAATAAATTTTTGACCGATTGAAATTAAACTGAGAATTTCCTAGTGGATGGGAGAGAGCCACAATGCTGGGAAATCTGTTATAATCTTTCCAGAGGAAAAGAAAGGACCACATTTATTGCCCTCTGCAGACTACCTCAATGACTAAAATCACATTGTTCTGAGTAGTAAGTCATAGGTAGATTAAGCCCATTGAATCAGTGAGGATTTGAAAAGTCAACATCTCTGTAGGTTCAGTAATCTACTCTGGGTGCAACTAACTACTTTAAGCAGCAGGATCCCAGCCTGAGTCAAGGTATTCTGGGGATTTGACAGCAATGATGATATAAAATCTGGACCAAATGAAAGTCCATTAAATGAATGGAGCTGTTCCAGAAGCCATGAAAAGCTCGTCTATATAAAGTATTACCAGATGATATTTGTGACATGAAAACTTAACTGTTAGTGTCAATGGGTTAACCTTAACGTTGTTGCAGAAAATCAACAAATCAATGTAAATGTGAGAAAATTGGGGGGGGGATTCATTGCTTTGGTTATTAATATTTGAGTGTTAAACGCTTAAATTAAAATGACTACAAACAGCCTGATATTCTCCCCAAATTGCTTCTGCCTCCAGTAATACTGAACCTGCTGCTCCTTAAAGCACTTTATTAAAATATCTTTTGTTACCATCCTACTATCTGGTATCAGGCTCGAACCTTCAAACCTTCTGATGGAAAATCACTATGAAATCGCTGTGCCTTTAGCCACTGGGTGAGATGGGGCAATGGCATCAGAACCCCCTGGTTGCAAAAGGTCCCAAGGTTGCATAGGCCTCTTGGCTGAGTCTGAGTGATGTTAAAATATACCTTATTATCTGGGTTTGTACTTTCCCACTTTGGCTTTCAGACATCAGAAAAAGTTAGGCTGTTCCCAAATTTGGAATCCCAGATTTATTTTTCAATGAGAAGTCCCAGAAATCCTGGCTACTGCTTGTGTGAACTAAAGATTCTGGGAACCAAATCCTAAGAATATATATCCAAGGGTGAAGTAGAATGTGTACAGAATTAACAACTTTTGAAGTGGCCTGGAATTAATATAGCAATGAAGACCCTTGTCATCTGATACCAATATGAGTTTGCAAAAGCTTATTGCAGATTACCTGGTTTCATTCTAGAATTAACCCTTTACTGGGATAATGTCAGCTATGTGGAAATCAGATATCCTTATCTTAGTCAGTTATCCTTAATGGATTCTCACATGGAAGTACACAATCCCGATTCCTCCAGCCAGCATGTGTTTGGAAAATGTAGATTAAAAACTAAACATTCCAAACTCTGGGGAAAACAGAGATATCAAAAACACAATAAAAATAAATTATGAATAAGCATACTACTTTGACTCCAGAAAAGGCTAGTTTGGAGGCTTTGTGACTAGACTGATGCTGCAAGGCTAATGTGAGCTCAGGGCAAGAAAGAGAAACCGGGTTTCTCGACATGCTGAATAACTGTGCCTTAGAGCAACTTCTCATGGAGCCCAACCGAGAACAGGCAACTCTGGATCTACTATGTGATATTCAGGACCTGGTCACGGAAGTGAATGTCACTGAGCCTCTGGGGAACAGTGACCATGCTGCAATCTCCTTTGCCATGCATGTTGGGGACATATAAAATGCCCACTTTAAAACCATAAAATGCCCACTTAACTTCTGAGTAAGCATGTCAACAGCAGCTCAGTAAATTATATAATCTGGAATTGCTTCTCAAAGTGGTTTACACAACATTTTTGTGAGCTATTGTGGTAAAACTTTTGCTTTATAAAAGAAGGGAATAAATGCCCCAAAGATCTTGTAATGAAATCAGTGGGATGTGAGTTCAATAAATAGGTATTCAATAGGATTTATAGATCTTTTTATTTGGTAATAGTTGATTCCACTTGCTCATCCATGGGAACTTTCTGACGAGGCAATGCCCTGAGATTAGAGAGGGTGAGACTAAGTACCGCAGCATCCAACCCCCTTTTTAAAGGATATTTATAAATGATGCACCGTGTGAGTTAAGAGTGCTGCCCAGATTACCTTAGGAAGTCAATCGTATTTATATAATGTTACATTGTTCATGTTATGTTGCCTATTTAGGCAGAAAATAAGAGAGATGGACAGAGATGGCACACCAGAGTCTTGAATCTGCCCTGCCTTCTGTTCTCTTTCTAACTTTATTTATGTTGCTGTCACAATACAATAATCTCAACCACACTCCTGTGATCTGGGACCCTGAGAAACAGATCCTGTTCTGCCTGGGACCTGGGTTAGCCTTGAAAAGAGAATTCCGCCCCTGTGTTGTCCTGACACACCCTTATTTTCCCGCTTGACCTTTCTACCGGATGAAAATGAAATGGTTTCGGTTGGCAAACAGCCGTCTTCAGAAATAGGACAGACTTC
>JAHTLZ010000065.1:4519795-4555833 GCA_023846285.1 Phrynocephalus versicolor
ATAATAATAATAATAATAATAATAATAATAATAATAATAATAATAATAATGCACTGGCACACAGGCCAGCTGGTCGGTGTGAGAAAAAAAATATACAAAAATAAAAAGATGCAAAACGAAATATGAAGAAATATTTTTTAAAAAATGTTTCGTAATAAATAAAACGAAAGGGGGAGAATTGAAAAAAAATGAAATGCTATTTTGGCATTTCGTGCCCATCCCTAATGCTGTACTTAGGAATGAGGCAAACAAATACAAAATAAGTATACAAGCAAAAAATTTTGCTTCCTCAGAAAGCAAAAGAGAACCATCAAATATTTGGTCAGAGGTTCCCAAACACACTGATGCAGACATTCTTGGACTACAACTCCCAGAAGCATTCCCATTGGCTGTGCTGCCCAGTGCCTTCCTTCCTTCCTTCCTCAGATTTTTCTATCATGCCATCCAAACTGAAGGCAACTTTGGGTGGCTTACAACAGAAAATACAAATTATAAACAGTAAACTCTGGTGCCTAGATGCCCTGAGCATATCCGATCTCGCCTGATCTGAAAGCTAAGCAGGGTTGGGCCTTACTAGTACTTGGATGGGTGACCACCAGGGAATACCAGGTGCTGCAGGCGCCTGGAGTAGGAACTGGCAAGGCACGACAGTATTCCATGAAGAGTCAGTCACAGCTGTAACGACACAACAACAACAAAACAGTAAACTATGACAATCCAAGTTCTAAAAAATGTACAACCCTAAAAATAACTATAATCAATTACAATAATGACAAAAGAAAATGATACAAACAAATAAACAAAAAAAACCCACAATGCTTTCTGGGTACTGTAGCCCAGGAACCTCTGGAACCCCAAATTTAGGAGCGATGGAATGAGATAATAAATATGTTGCTATCCGTTTGGCCTCCTGAAATCCCCTGTCCAAGGCAGCCCTTTCGATCTGGATGAACATAGGGTTGGCCCTTCAGCTCTATTCTTAACGTCCTTTATGCTGCTGTCACAATACAACAATATCACCCACGCTCCTGTGAGCTGGTCACCCGGTGAAACACGTGCTATTCTGGGAGGGAAGGAGTAGGAACTGACAGCAGATCTCTCGTCCTGTGTTGAATTGAGACGCCCCTGTTCCCCTGCTCAGCCTTTCCATTGGCTGGAAAGAAAACTGCCTCTCTTGGCAAACAGCAGCCTTTAGAGGGGGGGGGGAGAGAACGGCTCTCTTTTCAAAAGTCACCTTTGCACCCAAACAGAAATATAGAGCTCTCTTTCTGTTCCCTTCTGAGAACTGCCACAAAGAGCTGCCAAGTCTGGAATTCACAGCAGCCGCTCCCTCCCGTTCACCATGGCTGTTTTCGGCTGGTTGCTGGTGATCTTGCTTATTGTTTACTATTTCTGGAAACGTGGCCGCCCCAAAGAATTCCCTCCAGGACCCCCAACTCTCCCTTTCTTGGGCAACATGCATCAATTCGGTTCTCAAGAGCCCTTGAAACTCTCCCAAAAGGTAGGTCCCTTATCCGAATTCCACCCTCAGCTCAAAAATGAAACAGAACAGAGAAATGCCAGTTAAATCAGTCCGGGAGATTTTTTTTAAAAAGTAGGGTGTTGGCTCTTTTCCAGAAATAACAAATAGTAAATTTCACTCTGGAGAGAGAGAATTGTGTTCCTTTTGTTCTATTAATCGTTCTAAATGCAGCTAACTACTGTAATCCCTCAGATATGAACTGGGCTCAGCAGTCACTTTCACAACCCAGTTAACCTCAGACTCTTTCCTTTCAGTTAAGAAAACAATATGGTCCAGTCAGCAGTTTGTACATTGGAGGAACGCCAATGGTTCTTATTCAAGACTTGAGCATTGCAAAAGAAGTCCTGGTGATGAAAGGAACTGAATTTGCTGGGAGGCCAGACAATCCTCTTTTGGACCTTATCAGTAAAAAAAAAGGTATCTGAAGAGATGTTCTCATCCCTTTTTTCTTTATGGTTCAATGCACAGTTATAAAGTATAATGAATAAGTGCAAAGTTCTACAACAAGGGGATACTCCAAATGCAGTTACAAGATGGGGAATACTATAGATTCAATAATAGGATCATAGGATCATTGTACACCAGAAGCTGAATATGAGCCAACTCAAAAGTTTAGTAACCCAACATCATATGGTAATAGTCCCAATCGATTCAACACAGGTTTGGCCTTATGTACAGTAGTGTTCCCAGTCCTGGACATCACACTTTAAGTAGGGTGCCAGCAAACTGGGACCTGTTCTGAGCAGGGTAGCAAGATGATCAAAGGTGTAGCTAGGGTTTTTTAGTCAGTTTTCGTGGCCCCCCCAAGAGACGGGGAGGGGTCAAGGTAGAAGGCGGCAGTGGTGGCCTCCATGCCAGCCCTGGAAGGTCACCTGCAACATACCTTCCTGTGGCTCATAGGCGGGGAGCTGTTTAGTACCCAATTTGGTGCCCGGAGACAAATGTCCCCCCTTGCCCCCCCCATAGCTACGCCCTTGAAGATGATCAATGGACTGGAAACTATGTCCATTGAGAAAAGGCTGAAAGAACTGGGCACATTTAACCTTGAGAAGAGAAGACGGGTGGTGGTGGGGGAGATAGGGTAGAACTTTCCAAATATGTGAAAGGTATTCCTACAGAGGAAGGCAAGGATCTGTTCTCAGTGGTGCCAGATTGCAGGACATGTAATAATGGGCCTAAGCTACAGGAAGCCGGATTTACACAGAATATCAAGAAAAATACAGTAACTGCAAGAACAGTACAACGATGGAACCAGCAACTTCAGGAGGCAGTGAGCACTCCTACGCTAGAAGCATTCAAGAGCAAATCAGACAACCAGCTGTCACATTGCCTTTGATTTGGACTTGACGATCTCATAGGACCGTTCCACCTCATCCTATTAATCTTTCTTCCCAGAACCCTGGGCGTGAGAGAGCAGGAGAAGTACAGGAAGAGGGGGGTTAATCTTACAAAGAGCTGTGAGTCACACAGGGCAACTGAGATTTTGTCCCCATGTACAAGAGAATGCAATTGTTGAGGGCAAAAATATTTGTTACTGGAAAGTGCCTGATCTGTTTTCCCCATTCTCCTTCAGGAATAGCTTTGGCACCCTACGGCCAGGCCTGGAAGGAACAGCGGAGGTTTACTCTGATGGTTCTCCGGAATTTTGGGCTGGGCAAGAAATCCATGGAGGAGAGAATCCTCACGGAAGTGATGCATTTAATCCAAGCCTTTACAGAAAACATGAGTAAGGTTTGCAGAGAGGAAGATGGGCTCAATGCTCCATTACTCATTAGGGAGGGAGGAGGGAGAAAATAGACCTACTCCAACACACACAGAGAGAAAAGATGTAAATTAAATAGGATGGGCAATTCCATCCACATGAGGCCGGGTGGTGTTCCATAGCCTCTGACACACAGGCAGCAAATGTCTTACCTTTCTCTGCACTGGCACGGAGCTGAGCTCCAAAGAGGAATCAGGCTGTGACGTCATCTTTGCTGCTTCGTGGTGCTGGCCAGTCAGACAGGGAGGCAGGATTATGCCTGTCCCTGCACAGTTCCTGATTGGCCAGCACCACAGAGCCCCAAATATGACATCACAGCCTGATTCTTGGTTGGAGTTTAACCTGGGCAAGCCCAGAGAAAGGTAAGACAACTGGCTGCGTTTGTGTCAGAGGCTTCAGAACACCATCCCTAAAAACAAATTCTATCACTTCCCTTGACCCTCCACAAGTGATGAGGGGAAGTGCTTAACTGATAGCTGATCAAGCAACAAGAGGCCATTTGGTCTTCAGACAGGAGGTGCATGCCAAATGCCACATGGCTCCCCCACCTGGCCTCATTTCCTTTGCCATGCCAGATGCACTCTTCAACACTTAGTTCGGTACAAATATGAATGGCATGGCTGTGGAATTTTATGCATCTTCAAGAACAAACTGGATTCAGTTTTTCTGGCCTACTGAAGACAGGGACAAAGGCTTGAGAGTGGATGGAGGCAAAACAGGCTCCTCTGAAGCTATCTTGGAAAATCCCAAAACAAATTAATTTTACTATATTGCAAATCTTTGAGGAAGATGCATGTCTGGGGAAGGACACTAAATACCAAGCCATTAATTTCCAAATTCTTTTACACTACAGGTACTCCTTTTGACCCCTTCCATTTCATGGACTGTGCAATGACCAACATAATTTCTAGCATTGTGTTTGGGAAACGTTATGAATATGACGACGACGCCCTCCGGAATGTGCTCAGCTACGTACATCAGAACCTGAAACTTATGTCAGGACCCTGGGCCCTGGTAAAATTAAGTCAATATTATCAAAGCACAGTCCTAAGTCGCCAAGTGGGTTGAGGGCTGGCTGAGTTCACCCTCGTTCCATTGAAGCAGGGCTCAATCCAATGGGGTGCCTAAAGTGGTGCTCAATGTCTGTGTCTTTGAGCTGGGAATGGCATCTAGCAACGCCTCCCTTGCTCTGTCTCTTGTCTATCTCACTTTTTGGACTCTTCTGGAGGCAGATTTTAGCTTCTGCAAACCCAAAATGCTTCTAGATGTTCCAAACCCATTTCAATTGTAACCAGCTAACAGCATTATCAAATATATAACAAAAATATTTCCAAGCATGTGTTTCTAACCAGTGGAAGAATGTGCCAATAGTAACTGATAACTAGGTTGGGTCTCCACAACTTGAAGATGATCATAAGAAGGTTCAAGGGTCAAAGATCATTTGTTGTCTTTGGTCTACAAGACCATGTGTCACGTTATCGCCTAGTTCCGCTCACTAGAGGGTAACATTTACTCTATTCCAGGCATGTCCAAACTTCGGCCCTCCAGATGTTTTGGACCACAACTCCCACAGTCCTTTGCCATTGGAAATACAGGCTAGGAATTCTGGGAGTTGTGGTCCAAAACATCTGGAGGGCCAAAGTTTAGACATGCCTGCTCTATTCTCAGGTTTCACTGACACCATATTTTCTGTATAATGGCAACAAGGGAGAGGTTATGAATCTTAAATGCTCTTGTTCGGTTTAATTTGCACTTTTAACTTGGGTTACTGTTAGCATTTTCAGCAACCCTGGGAGAAAAAACTTACAGTGTTTCTGTTGTGCAGAGTTTTAGTTTAGAAAATGGCACCTTACGAAAAATGATACATTGTTTTCTCATATTGTAAGCTTTCAAAATGTTACAAAATGAAACAAAACAGGAAACAGTTTTTCATTATGAAGGTAAACAAAATGCTTCTTCCCCCCTTTGAAGTGAAATGGTTCTCTTGTAAAAAGCTACCCACCAAATGTGTTGCTTCTAGGACCAAGGGAAGCTATTTTATAAATTGACAAATCATTTTGTTATTGTTTCATTTTGTTATGATTTTTTTTACAAATATTCATTTTAAAACCAACACAAAGTGAACCGCTAGTAGCAACAAAATGAAACAAAACAAAACTCTATGTTTTGCATTTTGTGCCCATCCCTATTTTTGCTCTTTGATACCAGTTTGGTTGCCAAGATTCATGTTGACCTCTGGAACAATCAGAATTCTACAACAGCCCTTCCCAACTTAAGTGTGCAGGGGTGCTACTCTCCTGGGGTGGGATACAAGAATTGCTGCAGGGTTGGGCTGCACTGATTCACAAGTTGTTATGCTGATCGCATGATGCAAAATAAACAATGAATGAGCCTGGAGTCTCCTCCACTCACCCAGTCTATTGCTTTTTCTGTCTGGGACTTCAGCTTAAAAAAATAGAGACAGATCTATTTGCATCTATTCAGATATGTGTGTGATAAATTAAACCAATGTCAAAAAGCCATTGAACCAGTAAAACCTTTCTCAATGTTGCAAAGGTTTGAAATTTTGTTAAAAACTTGTAGCTGTGCAGCAGAAGTGCAGAGACTCACAGAACAGAATTAGCTTCAAGTCTCCTGAGAGTGAGCCACCCCTTCTGCTGTCATCAACTGGCACTTGTGGTATCAATAACTTAGAGCCTTTTCACACGACCCCTAAGATCCTCTGGCCACTTAAATTCGGACCAGATATCTTAGGGGTTTGTCACTGTTCCTGCGTTCCCACCCCCTCCGCATTCCTGGCTGCTGGCTGCGTGAGGGGAGGGAGAAAAAAAGAAAGAAAAGAATGCCGCTCACCTCCGTTCTGCCGTCCCGGCACTACATTCAGATCTCTTAAAGGGGCGGGGGGCAAAAAAAGAACAAACAGAAGCAAGGAGAGCGCGGCAGTCACTATGTTATATCCGCATCAGGAATTTTCATCTCCGGAGAGCAGGTACCTGAAAAGTGCGCTGGGATGTGCTTAGGTGGGCGTGGTCGCACTTAATTATCTGTAAACTCCGGAGCTGGTGGGGAAACAATTTTAAGCTCCGGAGCTGGGAGCCATTTACGGTGGAGTTTAGGGGTCGTGTACAAATACCCTTACTCTGAGACATAGGCAATAGAGAAAATTAAATTGTTTCATTTACACACCATCACTAGTTTGATGTTACAGACTGTTAGAGATTCACAGCCTGTTTCCAGCAGACTCTTGCAGTCTTCCCCCCAGCTACACACAAACTGTACCAGCTGCTAACAGACTAAAAAGATATGGAAGATATTTATATAGAGAGGTGTGGCTCTCTTTCAAATCAGAGGCAAGGAAGGAACAATTGCTTACTGCTGAATTGATTGATAGATACTCACCTCCATCCAGAAGGTCCCTCCCAGTGAAAGCAACTAAAGGCAGCATACACAGCTGGAATAACCCCAACTCTAAAATCCCATTCAAATCCAGAATGTCTTTCAACCTTGGGAACTAATTTGCACACCACTGCCTATGATTTAGTAGACTTCAGGGCCTGGATCTTCCAGACACATAAGTTGAACAAAACTGCATTAGAATGCATGGTTTATATTATCAGTTTACATAACCAACTTCCTGTTAATAGGTCTGTGTGGAAGTACATTTTGGTTTATGCTTGTGTTAGTTAAGTTTCCTCATTTCTCCCCACCCCCTTCCCTTCTCTTTTTGTTTTGTTTATTTTCTGATAGGTTTACAACGAATTCCCACTGCTGAGATCTCTCCCTCTGCCCCATCAAAATATCCTTAAAAATATCCAGAAGATTTTTGCTTTCTGCACTAAAGAAATGGACGACCATAAGGCGACTTTTGTTCCTGGAGAGCACCGAGATTTAATTGATGCATATTTGGATGAATTACAAAAGGTATTTTTAAAGTCAGTCCTAAATGTTCTCCTAGCTCAATGAATGTCTGTGTATCTCTGTCTGTGAGTAAGAGAGTTCTTTTCTTGATATTGACACATTTAGAGGTCTAGATATGACTAATCTCCATAATGCACTTAATATGCTTTTAGAAAAGGTGCTCCTACAAGAGCAAAACCATTAATATGCTTTTAGAAAAGGTGCTCCTACAAGAGCAAAACCATGTCTTCTTCTCATAGTGGGTGATTTTCCTTAGCTAAGTACCTTTCATTAAGCAAGCCTTGTTTTCTGCTCTCCCACTGAATGATAAATCCTGGGATCCATTTGCAAATATCACAGACAAGCATGTATCTCTAAGGAAGTGACCACTGTGGAAGGAAAAACAGGATAATCAGGGGAAATGCAAACTGCTGTTGTCCAACGTAATGGCCCTATCCCCCATTTCAGTCTTCTAAACCTCTTTCGCAGTCAGGACACTCAGGTGCCCTGCCTGAGAAATATGAGTGACACAGGCAGTTCTTTGTGGGGGGGAACCATTTTGCCAGATATTGAGGTCCTAAACCATGTAGGGTTTTGTATGTTAACTAGAGGTGGGCACAAAACAGAAAAATGATGATTCGGTTCATTTTGTTTCGGGCCCACCCTCAGTTCGGTTCGGTTTGGTTCGTACGAATTTTTAAAACAAAAATTCGTACAAACCAAACCGAGCCAAACTGGTTCGGCTTACCTGGATGGTTGCCACGCCGGGCAATGGTGGACTGTCCTGCCGCTGCCTCTGGAGGCCCAGCAGCAGCTGCACTGAGCAGTGGGAGGCCTCACTGCCGCCTCCAGAGCCCTGGCCATCCCACCTCCGCCTCCGGAGGACCAGCACTTTAAAAAAAATATTATTTTATTTTTGCAGCGCCGACCACGCGGCCCCAGGGCCCAGGTTGGTGCTTTTTAATTTAAAAAAGAATTAACTCCCTGATGCCAAGAGCTTCCCCCCCCCCCACAGCTGAGAGGTGCTGGCTTCCCCGCACCTGGGTTTTATTTTTTAATTTTTTTCGTTCCTGGCCTGCTGGCTTGTGGGCCAGACTGGCTGACCCAAGGGCCAAACTGGCTGGCTTGCAGGCTGGAGGGACTTTTTAAAAATTTATTTTAATTTTTTTAAATTTTATTTTTTAAAGTCCCTGATACGGGCCTTTTTTCTCCCCTCTGGCCCACGGCAGCTGCCGGAGTTCCAGGCAAGGAGGTGACAAGGTAGGAGAGGAGGGTACAAAAAATGAAACGAAATGAAATGGAAATTTACATTTCATTTTGTTTCGTTTTCCTTTGATGGGTTGCTTCCTTATTCATTTTGTTAGCCAACGAAACAAATAACGAAATGAATTAAAAATTCATTTCGTGCTCATCTCTAATGTTAACATTAGAACCTTGAAGTCAATGTGGAACCTAATTGAATCCTAGCATCATAGCATCATACAATCATAGAGTTGGAAGAGTCCTCAAGGGCCATCTAGTCCAACCCCCTACCATGCAGGAACCCCCATCACAGGAAGCCTGACAGATGGCCATCCAGCCTTTGCTTAAAAACCTCCAAAAAAGGAGACTCCACCACCCTCCGGAGACTCCACCAATTGGCCACCAGTGCATCCAGTGTTGGGGTGATGTGCTGAAAGTATTTTAAGCCAGTTAGTAGTCTGTCAGCAGTGTTCTGTACTAGCTGAAGTTTCCACATTTACCTCAAGGGCAAGCCCTTGTAGAGGGCACTGCAGTAGTCTAATCCTGAAACCAACGTAATGGAAGTCCGGGTGTCCAGGAAGGCACGCAGCTGGGCAGTTCAATTGGAAGTGTGTGGAGCAGACCACAGATGCCACCTGGACTTCCATGGTAAGCACTTCCATGGTCCAAGAGGATGCACATATTCAAATCACAGAGGTTCATCCTATGATTCCAGTTGATTCAGGAATAATCAAACACAGAGATGGGAAGGAGGGCCTTTTGCCTGACTCAGCTGAGAGGTCACTTCTTTTGGGATGAAGTTTTTTTGACCCCAAATCAGAAATGTTTGATTTTAAGAATTGGTGCCCAACTTTGCCTGTCTTTCTCTTCCCCACATCCACCCTTTTATTTTATGTTATTCTTGTAAGCAGTGAGCTTGACAGCAATAAACTCTTTTATCGTTCAATTGCTATTGCATAAGCTGGAAGGAAGGAAGGAAGGAAGGAAGAAAGAAAGGAAGGAAGGAAGGAAGGAAGGAAGGAAGGAAGGCTTGATGTAACAAATGCATATGGCTGTAAAGTAAGATTTCCATTTTCTTTCTTCCAATGAACAAAAGCCAGAGCAGAAAGGGTCAAGTTTTGATAACGAGAACTTGTTCACAATTGCGACCGATATGTTCACTGGTGGATCTGAGACAATAGTGAGAACCCTTCAATGGGGTTTGCTCTACATGATGGCAAATCCAGAAATCCAAGGTAAATACAGTATTTTTCCATTTATAAGACTATATTTTTTTATCTAAAATTGCTATACTAAAAGCTGAGGGTCATCTTATACATGGAAGCAAGCCCAGAATAGAACTGTGTGGTTATGAAACTGTAACTTGAGCTTAGAAAAGTGGCGGGGGATATAGTCTTGGGTGCCAAAGGTCTCAAGTCAATTCTCTAAAATGGCTGATCAGCTGGATGTCGCATTTTTAAAATTTTAGGATTTCTAAGTGGTTTAAAAATAGTTAAAAATATTTTTAATGTTGGTTTTCATATTAACTCATGTTTTGCTGTTTTTAATCTAGTTTTAATCTAGCTAAGAAAATCTCTGTGAGCATTTTTAGTTTTAATTGCTATGACCTGCCTTAAGTCACTTATGGGTAGAAAGGTGTCATGGAAATAATACAAAGGGGAAAAAATAAGAAAAAAATAAGTCAGTTGGCCATTCTGGAGAAGAGGCAACTTGAGACTTGTGGGAGGATCCTGATGAAAGCAGACTCGAGTCCAGTTGTCCGACCAACGAAGCAATCTCCCACCCCTTTCCATTGACATTTTATTACATATCTTTTACATCCCAGAGTATGCATAGCATCAGTGATTGGTTACAAGGGAACGGTTACATCCCAGAGTATGCACAGCATCAGTGATTGGTTACAAGGGAAAGGGTGGCATATGCTGGTTGGCTGCTATATAGGGAATTGACTCATGAACAGAGCATGCTTTTGCACAGTTATTGATTACAATAACACATGTCCTTGCTGTTTACAGATGAGAGGTGAGTTAATGAGAGGTAGACAAGAATAGGTAAAGGGAAATGAAAAGCAGGCAGGATTAGAAGCATAGTTATCCCAGTAACCAAGAGTAAATAACTGAGAGATGAGCAGAGCAGAGTCAGAGTGAGTAAACAAGCTGAGTAAATGAAAAGTAACTAATGCTTTAGCTAAATAGTAAGTAACAGGTGAACGAAATTTACCCAAGCTGGCTTAGAGAGCTTCCAAGGTCTGAAACTTGTGAGTTGAAGCAGAGTCCCATCAGGAGGATGTTCCCTGTTATGAAATAAAGACTCTAGGCCCCATCCCAGCTGTCTGAATCGGACTCCGTCAGAGTCTGATCTTCTCATTAGAAAAAAAGGGCTGCAGCCCACAGGCCATGTGTGCCTTTGGCTGAACTTGAAACCCTCCCCACTTTTCTGTTTGGCCACATCCACTGATGGACATCAGCCTCTGAATGAAAGTTTATGAATATATGAGAAGAATAGCTAAGTATTTAGGACGCAGATGTGTAACTAAATATAGTAAGTTTTGTGCGTTAAAAAAGTAGACAACATCATGGAATGGTAAATGATAAAATCATATTGAGAACTCTTTTTACAAATCTCATGGTGGTGGTGCATTATTCAAAAAACAAATCGCATGAAGACGTTTTTCTTTGCCCAAAGAAATGAGTAGAGATGGGGACAAATCAGAAAAATGGTGATTCATATTGATTTGTGATTTGTCAAGATCGATGAATTAAAAAGAAAAATAAGTTTATGAATTTTTGATGCACCACTGAACCGATTAGTAAATTTGTTTTTGTTTTTTTACTTTAAAACTCTATAAAATGGACTCCAAAAGGCACCATAATCACAGCAAAACTTAAGACTCTTTATGTACTCTGCACATTTTGTAAAGTTGGAGGGTTTGAATAGATGTCAGGGGAAGCCTTCCCACAATTGGGGTGCCCCTAGGTGCTTTGAGGGCCCTTTTATTGCCTGACAAATCGATAAATCAAAAATCACTAATAAGTCATCAATTTGTATTTATTCGAAGTTATTGATTCATAGGAAAACAAATTGAAAGAGAAGTGATTTTGAATGAATTTTGCAACTCATTTTTAAATTTGTCCTCATCTCTATCTATGGCCGCACAAAATTGTTTCATGCAGTTAGTAACTGAGATTTTGCTCTGCAGAGAGATGCCAGCAGGAAATCGATGCTGTTCTTGGGAACAATGCATGCTTGAAATATGAAGATCGGGAAAGGCTGCCTTATATCAATGCCGTCATTCATGAAATCCTGCGTTTTTCAAGTGTGTTGCCCTTTGGGGTCGGCCACGCCCCCATCAAAGACATGGTGCTTTCTGGATATGTAATTCCTAAGGTAAGACCAGACGTGTTTGAGCATGAATCATAATGCCAAGCAGGGATGGCAGCAAAGCTTATACATCAATGGATCAGTGTTTATAAACCAGCACACCATCAGTGCCACATCTTTCTCTCTTTAAAAAGAGGCAGTGGAAATACCAGAATCCTATTTCTCATTTATGCCCATGATAAATCTGTGACAACACCCTGGATTTAGGAGAAATACATATGTAAATTATCAGCCAATACCAGCAGGAGGGCAGGGAAAATGTATGGTATAAAAAGGGTGGAGCCTGGTCTGTGAGAGTCAGTTGTAGAGAGTTGAGGGTTGTTGGGAGTGAGTGCTGAGAGAGAGCACAGTTCTGTTAGAGTTCAGTCAGGCAGTGAGGGCTTTACTGTTTACTGGTTATTAAAGACAGGGAGGCTTGAAGAGTTGAATGAATCTATTCTATGTTTAAGGCAACGCATACCAATTTCAGTCATTGTTGTATTTATTTATTTTCTCAATAAACTTCATTATTATTTTTATGTTATACATCTGAGTCTGTCCCAGTTCATAAGGTGGCAGTTTAAAAGGTGGCAGCATTACCAAGTGGATCCTGTGAAGATTAATAAGTTGGTTCCCTACACTTCACATTTTTCATAATAATTACATGTTTATAAGGGAGGTGTCATCACAAAATTCTATAAACTAGCCTGTTGTTGTTCACTAGTTCAGTCATGTCTGACTCTTCCTGACCCCATCGACCAGAGCTCACCAGAACTTCCTGTCTTCCACTGCCTCCCGGTCAAATCCATGTTGGTTGCATTGATGACACCGTCCAACCATCTCATTCTCTGCCGTCCCCTTTTCCTTTTCCCTTCAATATTTCCCAACATCAGGGACTTTTCCAAGGAGTCCTCTCTCCTCATGAGGTGGCCAAAGTTTTGGAGCCTCAGCTTCAAAATCTGTCATTCCAGTGAACATTTGGGGTTGATTTCTTTCAGGATGGATAGGTTTGATCTCCTTGCAATCCAAGGGACTCGCGAGACTCTCCTCCAGCACCAGAGCTCAAAAGCATCGATTCTGTGGTGGTCAGCCTTCTTTATAGTCCAGCTCTCCCTTCCATACATCACTACTGGAAAAACCACAGCTTTGACTATCCTGACCTTTGTCGGCAAAGTGGTGTCTCTGATCTTTAAGATGCTGCCTAGGTTTGCCATCACTTCCCTCCCAAGAAGCAGGTGCCTTTAATTTCAGTGCTGCAGTCACCATCTGCAATGATCAAGAAGCCCAAGAAAATAAACTCTGTCATTGCCTCCATTTCTTGACAAAACTTGATTAGCCTTTGCCCTGCTTCATTTGGAGCTCCAAGGCTACACTTGGCAGTTATATCCTTTTATCACATTCCAATCTCCTATGATGAGAAGAACATCTTTCTTTGGTTGTCAGTTCCAGAACAAGTTGTAAGTCTTCATAGAATATGTCAATCTCAGACTCTTCAGCAGCGACAGCTGGTGCATAAGCTTGGATTACTGTGATGTTGAAAGGGTGTACTGAAATCATTCTATCATTATTGAGGTTGTATCTCAGCACTGCTTTTCCCACTCTGTTGTTGACTATGAGGGCTAGTCTATTTCTTCTACAGCATTCTTGCCCACAGTAGTAGATGTGATAGTTATCTAAACTGAATTCATCCATTCCTGTCCATTTAAGTTCGTTGATGTCCAAGATGTCAATGTTTATTCTTGCCATCTCATGCTTGACCACTTCCAGCTGACCCTAGTTCATAGATCTCACGTTCCAGGTTCCTATGCAGTATATTTATTTACAGCATTGGACTCTCCTTTCTCTTCCAGGCACATCTGCAGCTGGGCGTCCTTTCGGCTTTGGCCCAGCCACTTCATTAGCTCTGGAGTTACTTGTACTTGTCCTCTGCTCTTCCTCAGTAGCATGTTGGACGCCTTCCGACCTGAGGGCTCATCTTCCAGCGTCATATCTTTTAGCCTTTTGTTTCTCCCCATGGAATTTTCTTGGCAGGGATACTAGGGTGGTTTGCCAGTCCAACCCCAGGAAGTCTTATTACAGGCCTCATTGTCACCAGTGTAATTGGCCTTACAATGATGGGAGCACAGCACCAGCCTGTTGTATTCTGTAGCCTCGCTGATCAAATGGGACACAAAAGTAACTGTGTGCCCCCATTTATAAGCCTAACAAGGCTGATAAGGCCTTATCAGACAGGAAACATACATGTGACATCAGATCCCTACGCTGATTCCTTAACGCGTGACAAATGGACAAAGAAAGTTTCTCCAGTGGAGTAATGCCAATGAGTGTGACTCAATCTGATTAATGATTTTTCAGATACTTGCTTATAATAATTTTTTCTGTTTTATTTCCTTCAGGGAACTAACGTGCTAATCAATGTTCACTCCATCCATCATGATGGAGCTCATTGGAAGTCCCCAAATAAATTTGACCCTTCGAACTTTCTGAATGAAAAGGGAGAATTTGTGAAACCAGAAGCCTTCTTAGCTTTTTCAGCAGGTAAATGTGCTCTCTCTCTCGCTCTCTCTCTCTCTCTCTCTCTCTCTCCTTGATTTATTATTTCATCAAGGAAATAGCTGGAAATGATCTGTAAGTACTGCAGATATCACTTCTGGGAGGTCACATGTCTCTTTGAGGATAGCAATGGTAAACCTTGCCTTGGAGTTTAGATAGATAGATATATAGATAGATATTTCATTGTCATTGTACATAGTCCAACGGAATTGAATGCTATCCCTGGTGTAATTTAGAATATAAAAAGCATTTAAAAGATAAAGAGAATTAAAAGCACTCATACATATCCGTCAGTCACAACCATCACAACTCCCCAAGGTCACACTATTTGGTCACAGCATTTAAGATGGTTATGGCTCTTGGATAGAAACTGTAACATCCTCCGTTTTCCCTTTTCAGGCCCAAGGGTTTGCTTGGGAGAGAACTTGGCCCGGATGCAGTTGTTCCTTTTCTTCACCAGCATCCTGAGGAACTTCCAGGTCTCCTGGCCGGATGAGTCAAGTGAACCGGATTGCACACCTCAGTTTGCCAGCTTTCTAGTTCCATCTCCCTTTAAGGTGTTCCTGAAACCACGTCAGGAAAAATAGATATTGCAGGAACCCCAGTATCTATGGGAAATCATGTACCAAGTCCCGCCACGAATGCTGAAAATAGTGAATGGGCTAAATATTGCATGCTCTCTAGCTCCCTCTTTTGGCTAATTATGGTAACTTCTGTATATACTCAAGTATAAGCTGACCCGAGTAAGTCGAGAGCCTTAACACACACACACACACACACAAACCTGGGAAAACTTATTGACTCAAGTATAAGCCGAGGGCATGTTCTTACTTATACTCAGTGTATAATGGCTGGGGGTAGTAATTGGCATGGTGTGCTGGGACTGAGGCAATTGGGGAGTTAATGCCATAGAGTAAACTCTCTGATTGTCTCCATAGTCCCTGCATAGTTGCGAGTACTATCCTCAGCCCCTTTAGAGCATCATAACTAAGTCTCCTTACCCCTAAATCTTTCTAGAGATCAGGAGGTTCCCTAAAATCACTTTCGAAAGTACACCTGCTTTTTTGGACCCCCAAGGTAAGTAAGTTTTGATTGCATATTTTAAAAATAATTTTGAGTGCATTTTTTTTAAAAAAAATATACGCTCGAAAATTGCTTACCTTGGGGGCACCAAAGTAGCAGAGATACCTCCAGAAAATGATTTTAGGGACTCTCCTTAAATTTCGAAACATTTGGGGGTAAGAGGGTTGAGTTATGAAGCCCCAAAGGGGGTGCCCCTGGGGAAAAAACCTTCTAATTGTAATCATATTGGAACCAGCAGAAGCCTTATATCCCACCCGATCAGCTTTGGAGTAGACTATTTTTATGTTGTACGAATTCACCCCATAGGCAAATTTCCCCTATCTATGGAATTTTTATGTTGTACAGATTTTATGTTATACAAACCATTTGTTATACGAGGGTCCACTGTATAGCAACCTCGGTTAACTTTAAAATTTTACTTCCTGCCACTGGATGCTCCAAGATAATTGAACTGATCTAAATTAAACACCACCACCACCGCCACTTACTAATCCCCTCATCAATAATTTTAAATAAAATTGGAATGGGCTACTATGTTTCATAACAAACTGGAGAAAAGCAACCATCTGTTGCTTTTGCACCTAAAAGTAGGTGCAAAAGCTTTTGCAGAAATAGAAGCTCTGCTAAACACAATGTGAGTATTTGGCGAAGATTCTCAAATGTAATTTGGACTTGACAAATGTCAAGCTCCAGATATACAAAGGGCAAGATCCAAAAAGTAGAGGGAAGTGAGTTTAAAAATGGCAGTATTATAAAATCTTGTATGAAACGATGAAAATTATGCTAGTAGCAGTTAACATACAGCACACAAAGAGTTCGAGAACTGACCGGAAGGGAACTGATGACCACAGAGAAGGAAATCCAAGCCATGGGTAGTCCCAGTAATTAGATAATCAGCTGCAATAACAGATCAGAACCAAATTAGAAGTGGGTAGAGAAACACAGAAAGTGACAAACATACATCACGTGCTACACACCAAAATATCCATAATAACAGTTAACACTCAAAGGCCACAAACCAAACGCTGAAGTAAAAACAAAATTAACAGCACACTGAAATACATTAAAATGAATTACAAGGTAGGTGGTAGTTTAAACAGATCAATGGCTGGTAGATACAGCAGTTTCCTCAGGTGAAATGTGTTGGACACCCCAACAGAATATCAAGTGTTTAATGCTGTCTTGAAACTTGGCAGGGAAGGGGCCAGTGGGTTTCTGATATTAAACTGTCCCAAAGCTGAGGACCCACCACCAAACAAGGTCCAGCTCCTTGTTCTCTCCCTCCTGGCCTCCCTCAGGGTTGGCGTCCTCAGTTGTCCTGCCTGTCTTACAGGGGAAGGATGGGAAATCATGGTGGAGCTGCCACTGTGTGATGGACTGAGGTCCCACAATGTGTACCCTGCATGTTCTCCTTATTAGGAGAAGCCTGGTTTTGAGAAGCCACCACGTGTTGTGTTGGCTCATATGACTGGTACAGCTTATAGCAATGGGTTGACAAAGGGAATGCAAGTGAAAAAACCTTGGGCACCTCTGGCCTATGTCATGCCCATGAACCTTCCTCAACGTCAAGGAAAATCAGCCTACATTGGGTCAGGAGCTCTCATTTCATGTGAGCAAATAAGAGAGAATTGGGAAGGGAAAGTCTTTACATTTCCTCTGAGGGCGTGGCTGAAAAATCAGGAATAAAAAGGGGACATTTGTTTCCTGCTTCTGGTCATCTGACTTTTATTCCATGTTCTCTGTCTGCACTTCCTCATCAAGTTCCAAAAGATATAAACTGGAATTAGTCTCCACATGTATTGGGCAACAGTTAGGCTTCCACAGTCAAGGGAGAGCCATCTCTCGTAAGAGCTGTCTTCTTGTGCTCGACTGTAGACTACATAACCCATCTAGTTCACCAAGGGAGAGCCCTTGTCCACAGTCACGGACGAGAACAGGAAGATGGGTTATCTAGTCCACAATCAATGGAGAGCCAATCTTCATAAGCCCAGCAAGATGGGTTATTTAGTCCACAGTCAAGGGAGAGCCATTCCTCATGAGCACAGCAAGATGGGTTCGTAAGCACAAGAAGACAGCTCTTATGAGAGATGGCTCTTCCTTAACTGTAGACTACATAACCCATCTTGCGGGGCTTACAAAGGGGCTCTTCCTTGACTGTGGACTATATAACCCATCTTGCTGGGTTTACAAAGGTTGGCTCTCCCTTGATTGTAGACTAGATAATACCAAAGATAACTTAGACATAATGAGGGAAAGCACAGGGATAGCATTTACTTAAGGAGACCGTGGTGAAACCCACTCTTAAAAAAACTGGCATGGCATCGGACGATTTATCCAGCTATCGTCCGATTGCCATTGTTCCCTTCCTGGGCAAGGTTGTCAAGAGGGTGGCTGTGTAGAGGACACAGAAAAGAAAACAAACACATGTGTGTGTGTGTGAATTGGGAGCAGACACGTGTCTGCGGAGGCAGACCCGCACCTGCTCCTAAGAGCACATGTCAATTAGGCAAAGACAAAATTTAACCCCTGCATCCGGCTGCAATCCTTGATATCTCACCAGCACAATGCAAACAAACCTGGTCCATATTGGCCCAGCCGTTCCCCAAAAGATGTGGCTAAGAAGCCCCGGTTCCTTTCCCTACAAGCGAACAGGCTTGGTAACAAAGGTTAGGGGTGATTGACAATGGATTCGATACTTTGTTTCCCCTGGACATGTGTCCCCCCAGAGCCTCAGGAAAGTAGGGGGAATGGGGCAACCCCTTACTCCTCAGTAGATCAGACCTTGGCACACTTGGGGGTGGATGGGGGATCATATCATATTAACCCCTTCTCATCACTGCATCGTTCCCTGCACAGCCAAAAAGGCACCAAGAAGTTTTTTTTCTCCTTCCCTCCCTTCCTTTCTTCTTCTTCTTTCTCCCTCTCTCAATTCCCCAAATAAAGGTTTACCCCTCCATTCCCCCAATTCCTTCCTGCTTCACGTATCTCAAGGCCTGGACAAGGGTACACGCTGCCTCCATGCTGGGGAAGTCAAGGACTGGCTCCTTGCCACATGGCAAAACCAGTTCAAACTGCTTGGCTTCTCTGAATGGATTTTGCCAGAGGGAATCTTCTCCTTCCTTCACAGAGACAATGGGCTGTATGGGGCACTTTTCCTCTACATCTGGACCATGGGAAGGTCTGCCATTATTCCACCTCAAGACTATACCCTGGGGAGAGAAGGAGGAAAATGGTGACTCTTTAGCATGGCTGCACCTTCCAGAAGCGGAATCCATTGTTCATCTTGGCCGTTGCACTCTCCAGCAGTTGCATCCTGGATTAAGAGGCAGCCAGAGGCATTTCTATTGTTTCAACTTTACACCTTTCCAGGACTGTCTGGCAGCCTCCATTGAGACTCTGGTTTCCCTATTGAATTGTCTCTGTTTCCTAATGACTCACTGCTCTCTCCCCCCCCCCCATTAATTTACTGATTTTCTCTGTTTGTCAAGACCTCAACATAATACCCTGCTCCCCCTTATCATTGTCACACCCCTGATGGCCCATTAAGGGACAGATTAGGCCAGGCACACCTGGGCAGATGTCCAGCCCTGCATAATCAGGAACGCCTTGGGACCACCCCTGGACCAGCCCCAGACTGCATCCATTGGACAATCCCCAAAGACTGCACCTGCCCACCCCCAGCCACCTTGGAGGGAGGGGAAAGGAGGAAATAAAGTTTGGGGTCTCTTTGTCTTGGGTTGCGTAACGTTTCACTACTGCCTTGGGTGATCCGTTCGCCTTACCATTTTGCTAGGCCTAATAAACTGGTAATTTGCCTGGATCTCTCGTGTTGGATTTTATTCATTGGGTCTTGTAAAATCCAACAGCTTGCAGCAGGATTAGCCTGCTGTGGTTTCAACAGCTGCTGTCAGACTTCGGTCATATCTGGAGGTAAATCGTATTCTGGACACCTTCCAGTCTGGATTCAGACCTCTTCGCAGAACCGAGACTGCCCTGGTCGCTCTGCAGGATGACCTCCTCAGGGAGGCTGACAGGGGGTGTTCCTCCCTGTTGGTTCTCCTTGATCTTTCAGCTGCCTTTGATACCGTCGACCATGGTAACCTACTGGTCTGGCTTGCACAGGCGGGAATGGGTGGTCAGGCCCTGGCCTGGCTCCGTTCCTTCCTCGGCGCCCGGACTCAGTGGGTTCAGCTTGGGTGATGATTTGTCGGCTCCTTGGACTCTCCCTTGTGGGGTGCCCCAGGGGTCGGCAATCTCACCCATGCTGTTCAATGTTTATATGAGGCCGCTGGAGGAGGTCATCAGGAGATTTGGAGTTCACTGTCATCAGTACGCTGATGACACGCAGCTCTATCTCTCCTTTTCGTCGTCTGCAGTGGAGGCAGTTTGCTCCCTTGATCTGTGTCTGGAGGCCGTTCTGGAATGGACCAGAGATAACTGGCTTAAGCTGAATCTGGAGAAGACGGAGGTTCTGTTCTTCGGGGCGCTCGCGTCTGGGTACAATGGCCCCTCCCTAAACTGGGTGTGTGTGTTTCCCTACGGACAGGGCCAGGAATCTGGGCGTGGTCCTGGAATCAGCCCTCTCCCTGGAAGCCGCTTTTATCCAGGGCCGCTTTTATCCACCTCTGCAGGATCGCCCAGATCCGCCAGTACCTCGAGTCCTCCCTGAGGACAGTAGTGCAGGCCCTGGTGATCTCGAGGATCGACTACTGCAATGCCCTCTACGTGGGGTTGCCCTTGACCCTGGTCCGGAGGCTACAGCGGGTGCAAAATGCGGCAGCCAGGCTGGTGGTGGGTGCCCGTAGATACAAGCACATCACCCCAGTCCTGGCTCGCGTGCATTGGCTCCCCGATGTCCTCCGGATCAGGTTCAAGGTCTTGGTTTTGACTTTCAAAGCCCTCCATGGCCTGGGACCAGAATACCTGATGGAGCATATCTCTCAAAGGTCAACCGGGTCCAGACCCACGAGACTGGTGCAGGCACGATCACTGAAGGTGGCCACACCTAGAGAGGCGCGGAAATCACGTACGTGAGACCGCGTCTTCTCTGTGGTGGGCCCCATGCTTTGGAATCATCTCCCCATTGAGCTACGCCTGACAGAGTCCCTGCCCGCCTTCAAGAAGGCCTTGAAGACCCACCTCTTCCAGGAGGCGTTTGGCGACCTTTCCAGTTATGTTTTCTTTTTCTTTTCTTTCCCCCTTGCTCTATTGTGCATGGGTCTTGCCGCCATCTTGTCTCCCCTGCATTAACTTTGCTTGGGTCTTGCCTTTTGTTTGTGTTTTTTTTATTACCTGTTTTTATTGTTGTAAGCCGCCCAGAGGTCCCAGTGGGAAGATGGGCGGGATACAAGATTAATAAATAATAAATAAATAAATAAATACCACTGTCCCCACGAGAATTGTTGTACACCGCCCAGAGTTCCTGAGGGGAAGTCAGGCAGTTAACAAATACAAAAATAAATAAATAAATAAATAAATAAACAAACAAACAAAGTTCAAGGGGTTCTGCCTTGACTCTTTTGTTCTGCTGAAGTTGCTCTATTGTCTCTTTCTCTCTCTTTTAACACGTACATCATGTGGACATATCAGTATAACCCACCCCTTTAAAGAGACTTTAGAGGGACAAACGCCTGGTGTGGTAGCAAATGTTAATTCATGCAAGTGGGTGTTAATCCTTACTCTAATAAAGATTGGACGACTTCTTCAAGTGCCATGTCCTCATACAACATTGGTGATCAGTAACCTTAACTGGTTTCTGTCTAAAGCTATACTAAACAGAGCAGCTGTGCTCATTGTGGACCATTGGCCAGAATGTTCTTCTACGCCCCTGGCCACAATTCCCATCTATTTTTCCTTGCAGGATAATTTGCAGCAGATGGTATTTCTTACTGTGCATTATGTGTCCAAAATATAGCAATTTTCGTTACGGTATTGAGGATTTCTAAGTTTTTATTCATGCACTGTAATACAGCTACGTTAGTGACTTCGGCTGTCCAAGGTATCTTCAGAATTTTTCTGTTCATCCACATTTTTAATGCTTCCAGCTTCCTGCATAATGTGTCTGTAAGGGTCCAAGTTTCAACACCATAGAGGAGTATGCTGAATACATCGGATCAAAGAATTCGAGTATGAAGTCTGATAAATAAGTCCTGGTTTGTCAAGACTTTTCCTCATTTTCTGGAAGGAATTTGTCTGCAACAAAATTCACATGAAGAATCCCACTTGACAAAGCACCCCAAGTATTTAGAAGATGATACTTTCTCAATTATATCACTGCCAATCTTGAGAAGGTTCTGTGAACCACTTTGGGTTTTTTTTTGCTGATAACCATCCATTTTGTCTTTGTCACGTTAAGTAGCAATCCCATGCCACTGTTTTCTGCAGCAACAAAATCCAACAATCTGTGCAAATCTGCCAGACTTGTTGCAATCAGAACAATGTAGCCAGCATATCTTATGTTATTAACAAGAAAGTTTGGACTGATCAAAATAAAACAGAGCTTGATAGACATTTTGTTGTCTAAGACGAAGCAGCTCAGGAGATCTCCCCTTCCTCAAAGTCAAGGTGCATAATGTATTTTTTCAAAGGTTTCCAGACATGGGGATCTGGGTGCTTTTGGGCTACAACTCCCAGATGCCTTTCCATTGGCTGTGCTGCCTGGAGCTTCTTTCTTTCTTCCTTTCTTCCTTTCTTCCTTCCTTCCTTCCTTTCTTTCTTTCTTAGAGAATACAAACTATAAACAGTACACCGTAAACAATGACAAGAATCCAAGTTTTATAACATTTACAACCATAAAAACAACTACAGTGGTATCCCGGCTTATGAAATTAATCCGTTCCGAGTGCACACTCGTAAGTCGATTAGCTCTTAAGTTGGGGAGCGGTTTCCCATAGGAATGCACTGAAATTCAATTAACGCATTGCTGGAGCCTCGGAAAAACACACAGACACCCATTTCTTTGTGCAAAATTCTTTATAAAGAGCACTTTAAACACATGCACACTGCACAGCAACATTACTTTTCGAGAACAAACATTTCCAACACCACATAAAACCATGCTACAGAACAGTTCAGTGCAGTTCGAAGCCAGGCAGGCATGCCGACATTTTCAAACCCCACACAACACAGGTTTTGGACTTGATGCAGGTCAGTTTTCAGTGCAGTTTTGAAGGCATCAAGGCACACTGAACATCAGCATCCTCTGTCCACATTAAGGGAACCCACTCAACACAGGTTTTGGACCCGAAGAACTTTTCAGTGCACTTTTCAGGAACTCTGAAAAGGAACACACCTTGACTGGAGGCAACAATTTTAAGCATCACACACTGCAGTTTTGGAACAGGAAAAGCAACACATGTAGAAAATGTAAACAACAACAACAACAACAAACTTTATGAAGTTAAAAACATCATTTCTTGGAAGAGGAGGCAGAGGATGACAAATGGGAATAACAGCAAGGCTGATCCTCCTGCCCACCTTACTTGAGAAAGAACTTGTCAACTAGGGTCTGCTGCCTCTGACTGTTACGGAGCATTGTTTGCCAAGGGGCTATGATCTCATTGTCGAACTGATCCCCAAGTTCCAGGACTCTAGCCTGTTTCTCGTGGTGTTTCTTCAACAAGGTCTGCAGCTCGCCCCACAGTTGGCAAGCCCTCCTCAAAACTTGGTTTGTCCTCCTGCTCCTTCTGCTGCGAATCTTGCTGCTCCTCCTGCTGCAGGGCCAACAGGTCCTCAGTGGACAGATCTATGTTTCCAATCTTGCTAGGTGAAGATGTCTTCACCTGCTTAAGGTTCCCTGCAAATGACATTGAGATATATCCTGCCTATCTCTCCAATCTGGAGATTGTCCTTAGGCATCCATAATGATAGCCTTTGTCCACACCATGTATGATATTATAAACTTCAATCAGGTCACCTCTTAGGTGCTGTCATTCAAGAGTAAAGAGGCCCAGCTGTTGCAGCCACAGATGGTAAAGAAGGTGTTCCAGTCCCCTAATCATTCTGGTTGCTCTCCTCCGCACTTTTTCCATTTCCATAACATCCTTCTGGAGGTATGGGGACCAGAACTGTACATAATACTCCACATGGGACCTCACCATAGATTTATAAAGAGGCAAAATGACACTTGCTAACTTATTTTCTATACCCTTCCTAATGATCCCCAGTATTGAATTTGCTTTTTTCACTGCTGTGACACACTGGGTTGACACCCTCATTGAGCTGTCCACCAGGACACCAAGGTCCCTTTCCTGGTTTGTTGCAGAGAGTTCAGGCCCCATCAGTTTATAAATTGAATTGTTTTTGCTTTGTTTTGTTTTGTTTTGTTGCCCCAATGTGCATCACTCTGCACTTGCTAATGTTGAAGCTCATTTGTCACTGGTTTTCCCATTCCCCCAGTGTCAAGGGATCCTTCAGGATCTCCTCACAATCTCTCCCAGTTTTTATTACCCTGTATAATTTAGTGTTGTCAGCAAATTTGGCTACCTTGCAGGTGTCCAGTAATGAACCTTGGAGTCCCTTCAGCTCTGTCCTTAACTTCCTTTACGCTGCTGTTACAATACAACAATTTCACCCATGCTCTTGCGATCTGGTCACCCGGTGAAACACATCCTATTCTGGGAGGGACGGAGTAGCTCTTGGAAGCAGAACTCTGCCCCAGTATTATTCTGACACACCCTTCTTCTTCACTTGCTCGACCTTTCCCCTGGATGAAAATGAAATGGTTTCGATTGGCAAACAGCCGGCTTCAAAAATAGGACAGACTTCCGTTGAAACATTGCCTTTAACAAAGGAGGACAGCTCTCAACTTTCTCTTCGCTTCTGGAGAACAGCCACAAAGAACTGTCAAGCCTGCATTCCCCGGCATGGCTGTTTTATGGCTGCTGGTGATCTCCTTCATAGCTTACTATTTCTGGAAGCACAGCCGCCCCAAAGAATTCCCTCCAGGACCCCTGACTCTCCCTTTCTTGGGAAACTTGCATCAATTCAGTATTCAAGATCTTATTAAGTACTTGCAAAAGGTAGGTCCCTAATCCCAATTATGTCCTCAGCTCAAAAATGAAACAGAAAAAGAGAAATGCCCATTGAATCAGCCTGGGACATAAAAAAATTAGGATAATGCTTATTTGGGGGTTGGTTCTTTTCCAGAATGACCAAATAGTGAGTTGTACTTGGGAGAGAGAGAATCGTGTTCCGCTTGTTCTACAAATCACGTGCTTTTATTGCAGCTAACTAATCTGTCAGATACGAATTGGGCTCAGCAGTCACATTTGCAACGAAGCTAACCACAGTCTGTTTCCTTTCAGCTTTCAAAACAATATGGCCCAGTCAGTAGTTTGTACATTGGAGGAACACCGATGGTTGTGATTCAAGACCTGACCCTTGCAAAAGAAGTTCTGTTAACTAAAGGAACTGAATTTGCTGGGAGACCAGACAACCCTATTTTTGACCTTTTCAACAAGAAAAAGGTATCTGAAGATACATTCTCATCTATTTTTCCTTCACACTTCAATGTATAGTGTGTGTGTGTGTGTGTGTGTCTGCTTCAACATACATACATACAGTGGTACCTTGTATAAAGGAATTAATTCATTCCAAATGAAATTATGTTAAGCAAATTTTCCTTTATACAAATTCCCATAGGAATGCATTGAAAATGGAGTAATCCCATTTTTATGTTGTACGGATTCTCCCCATAGGCGATTATGTTAAGCAAATTTCCCCTATCTCTGGAATTTTTTATGTTGTACAAATTTTATGTTATACAAACTGTTTGTTATACAAGGGTCCACTGTATGTATGTATGTATGTATATGTGTATGTATGTATATATAGTGTGTGTGTTGCGTCGTTACAGTCGTGACCGACTACGTGACTCCATGTCCATGGAGTTTTCTTGGCAGGAGTACTGGAGTGGCTTGCCAGTTCCTACTCCAGGTGCCTACAGCACCTGGTATTCCCTGGTGGTCGCCCATCCAGTTGCTAACCAGGGCCGACCCTGCTGAGCTTCATCCAAGCAAGATTGGATGTGCTTAGGACATCTAGACAGCTATATATATACATATATATATATATACTATTGAAGAAGTGCAATATTCTACATCTGGAGGAAAAATACAAATGCACTGTTACAAAATGGGGAATACTTGGCTCAGTAACTGCATCATAGAATAGTTCTAGGCCAGAAGCTAAATAAGAGCCAACAGTGCAAGGTGGCTGCAAAAAGGCAAATGTGATTTTAGGTTGCATTAATGGAAATGTAGCCTGCCCCCTCTAGGACAACATTGGGTTTAGGCCTCATCTGGAGTACCATGTCCAATTTTCAAGTGTGGACAACACACTTTGAGTAGGATTCCAGCAAACTGGAGTCAGTTCTGAGGAAGGTAGCAAGATGATCAATGGACTGGTTACAAGATGATGAATGGATGGAAACCAAGTCGATTGAGAAAAAGCTTAAAGAATTGAGCATGTTTAATCTTGAGAAAAGTCAGGGGGTTGGGGGGTGGGAGATAGGGTAGCACTTTTCAAATACGTGAAAGGTATTCCTACAGAGGAGTGCCAGGATCTATTCTTAGTCATCCCAGAGTGCAGGACATGCACTAATGGGCCCAAGGTACAGGTAGCCAGATTAAGCAATCAGGGGAAACATGGTAATTGTTAGAGCAGTGCAACGATGACTCCAACGACTGTGGGAATTGGTGAGTGCTCCAAGAGAAAATTAGCAGCCATCTGTTAGATTTGCATTGGATTCAATGGCATCAGAGGCCCCTTCTGCTTCAATTATTCTGTCACCCTATGAATCTTCCTTCCTGGAATCCTGGGGGAGAGAGCGAGAGCAGGAGAGCAGGAGAGGCACGAGAAGAGGGGGATTAATCCTACAAAGAGCTGTGTGTCACACAGGGCAACTGAGGTTTTGTCCCAGTACAACAGCACTCAAATATTGAGGGCACGAAGATTTTGTTGATGGAAGGGTCTTCTTGATCCATTTCCACCCCTCCCCCCCTCATTCTCCTTCAGGAATAATCATGGCAGCCTACGGCCAGGCCTGGAAGGAACAACGAAGGTTTTCTCTGATGGTTCTCCGGAATTTTTGGCCTGGGCAAGAAATCCATGGAGGAGAGAATCCTCGCAGAAGTATCGTACTTAATCCAAGCCTTTACAGAAAACTTGAGTAAGATTTGCAGGGGGGACGGGGGCTGAAGACTCTCTTAATTACTTGCTACAGAGGGCGAAGGCAGTGAACAGAGTAACACCATGAGAAATAGAAAGAGGTGAGATGTAAAAAATTATTTTACTTCTCCTGACCCTCTACAGGTGATGAGGGGAAGTGCCTAAGTGATAGCTATTCAAGCAACAAGGCACCATTTGCTATTCAGACAGGAGGTGCATTCCCAATGGCACTTGGCTCCACCACCCAACCTTCACAGGCCCTTGGTAACCCGATCCATCACACATCACCCATACAGGCCATCTGGACAGCCCCCAAATTTACAACTGATTGGACTGTGTTTATGCGTTGTCTAGATGAGCTGTGTAGCCCATATATAGGTGAGTTGGCAGAGTAATGGATCATCTTCTATAGAGTTTCAACAGAGAGAAATGTAGGGTCCTGCATCTAGGCAGGAAAAAATGAATTGCATAGATATAGGATGGGAGACTCCTGGCTGGAGAATAGTACCTTTGAAAGGGATCTGGGAGACTTGGTGGACCACAAATTTAACATGAGTCAACAGTGTGACACAGCAGCCAAGAAAGCCAATGTGATTCTTGGTTGCATCAACAGAAGCATTGTTTGTAGAGTAATGGAGGTGATAGTACCACTCTATTCGGCTCTGGTCAGACCTGACCTGGAGTACTGTGTAAAGTTCTGTGCACCTGAATTTAAAAAGGATGTTGAATGAATGAATGAATGACAACCTTGAGTAGGTCCAGAGGAGGGCAACCAGGATGGTTAAAGGTCTGGAACACATGTCTTATGAGGAGGGTGATGGCCATCTGTTGGGAGTCCTGTGATGGGGGTTCCTGCATGGCAGGGGGTTCGACTGGATGGTCTTTGAGGTCTCTTCCAACTCTATGATTCTATGATTTTATGAGGACCATCCGGGGAGGTCATAGGAAATTCAAAGTATGTTCCCACTGGTATGCTGATAACACACCACTCGATCTCTCTTTTTCCTCTTTGGTAGGCAACCCCAGATTGTTGTCTGGCTGCAGTGATGAAATGGATGAGGACTAATAGGCAGAAAGTGAATTCTGACAAAATCTTGGCCCCCTGATCAGTTTGGGGTGGGATTGTTGCTTCCTCTTGATGACACATGAAGGATTTGCACCGTGAAATGGGTGTGATTTTGGGCCTAGCCCTCACAAGAGATCCTGGCTGTGACCAACTCTGTCATTTTCCACCTGAGCATGTGGAGTTTCATGCATTCAAGTGAAGTCAGCAAGAACATACTGTATTCAGTGTGGTGGCCTACTCAAGACAGGGATAAAGGCTTAAGGGTGGGTGGAGGCAAAACAGGTTCCTCTGTAGCTACCAAAGAAAATCCCAAAACAAACTAAATTTACTGCGTTGCAAATCATGACTTTGAGGATGATGCATGTTGTGGGGAAGCACACATCAGACTCTTTTACACGACCCCTAAGATCCGCTGGCAACTTAAATTTGGACCAGAGATCTTGGGGGGTTGCTCCTCTTGCTGTGTTCTCACCCCTCCGCACCCCCTTGCTCCTGTCTGTGTGAGGGGAGTGATAAAAAAGGGGAGAAAGGGATACAGGCTCACCTCCGCTCTGCCGTCAGAGCTGCCCTGGGAAGCATTCCAGTCTCTTAAAGGAGCGGGGGACAAAAAAACCCAAACAGAAGGCGAGGACAGCCTGGCACTCACTGTTTTGCAATCCACATCAGAATTTTTTCACCTTCGGAGACCAGGTACTTGGAAAATGTGCTGGGATGCACTTAGGTGGGTGTGGTCATACTTAATTTTTTTTAAAGTCCGGAGCTGGTGGGAAAACAATTTTAAGCTCCACATCTGGGAGCCCTTTGCCTCGGATTTTAGGGGTCGTGTAAAAGCGATGTAAATGTCAGTTTCCCCATTGTTTCATGTTACAGGTGCTCCTTTTGACCCCTTCTGTTTCGTGGACTGTGCAGTGACAAATATAATTTCTAGCATTGTGTTTGGGAAACATTTTGGATATGACGATGCCACCCTCCGAAATGTGCTCGACCGCTTACATGAAAACCTGAAACTTTCATCAGGACCCTGGGCCATGGTAAAAACTAGCTCAATATCCTAAAAGCACAGTCCTAACTTGCCAAGGTGGCTGAGGGCCATCTGAGCTGACCCTCGTTCACTTGAAGCAGGGCTCCGTCTAATGGGGTGCCTAATGTGGCACTCAATGTCCATGTCTTTCAGCTGGGAATGGCATCTTGCAACACCTCCCCTGCTCTGCCTCTTGTCTGTCTCAGTTTTTGACTCTTCTGGAGACAGATCTGAGTTTCTGTAAGTGGCTTCTAGCTGTTCCAAACCCACCTCAGCTAGACCAGCGAACGGCATTATCAAATATATAACAAAAATATTTTGAAGCGTGTGTTTCTAACCAGCGGGAAGAATGTACAAGCAGTGACTGGTATCACTCATTGTCTCCACTTTTAACTTTTAACTAAGGCTACTGTTAGTATTTTAAGCAATCCTAGGGGAAGGATCTTAGATCGTTTCTACACTGCAAAGTTTTATCTCCTTGATACCCATTTGGTTGCCAAGATTCATGCAGTCCAACCATAACATCTGTAGGGCCAGCAGAGTACAAACTCTAGAACAGCCTTTTCCAACGAAGGGTGAAATTGCACTGATCAAGTGTAGTTGATCAGTTGGCTGTGTTTATTCACAAGTTTTTCTATTGATCATATGATGCAAAGGAAATGTGAATTAGTCTGGAGTCTCCTCCGCAATCCCAGTCTGTAGTTGTTCTGTCTGCTGCTGAGATTTCAACTTAAAAATAATAATAAAGAGATCTATTTGCATTGGTTCAGTCATGTGCTCAATTGAAGCGATGTCCAAAAGCCATTGCAACAGCAAAACCTTTCTAAATGTTGCTAAGGTTAAAAACCTTCTAGTTGTGCAGCAGAAGTGCAGAGATTCACAGAACAGAATTGGCTTCAAGTCTCCCAAGAGTAGCCCGCCCATATTTCTCATATTAACTTACACTTAGGGTCTCAATAATTTACTCTGAGACACTGAGAGGAAAAAGAACTGAAAAGTTTCATTTACTGCAGCTGAACAGACCAAAAACAGCATATTGTACAATTATGACTAGTTTGCAGCAACAGACTTTGGCAGAGGTCACCCCAACTACACACAAACTTTTCTGTGCAGATCAGCTGGGGTATGTGTATAACATGCTGCTTGATTCTTATCAAAGCCAGTGGCAATTCTCCATTAAACAAAAAATTAGGTCCATAGGTATCCCTCTTGAACATATCCTGATGCTAGGGCAGAAACAGGCCCTAAGAATTCTCACCCAGAGGCTATGTGACATAGAAAGGCAGGAACTCCTTTCGCAGGCACACAGAACCTGCTCCCCTTTGTCACAAGGTGTTTTCCCATCATATAGGACTCCTGCAGCTTACCTAACCTCACTCTGTTCACCACACGCCTGCAGGGCCTTTATGCTGGCCAGGATGAATGTGCTGCCTTCAGTACTGCTCCAGGGTAGGTTCCAGGGAATACCACGCCAAGAGAGATTTTGCCCATGTGGAAACGAGGCCCCTGAGTTTCTTCAGCACATGCTTTTATTTTGTCCACTTTATGAACAAATTAGGAATACCCTAATTGGTCCATTGTTGAATAAATTCCAAGGCCACCCTTCCAAGTGGTTAGTTCAATACTGTCTAACAGACAAGAACTCACACGTTACAGCACAGGTTGCAAAATTCTTTCTAGCGGCCATTCGAAAGAGAGCAGATATCATTTCGGCCACCCATTCCCCTGATGCTCCTATTTATTAGTATTTCTCTTTGTTTTTCTTCTTGCTTTTACTGTATATTTGCATATATGGGTCATATGACCGCAATAAACTTGACTTGACTTGACTCACACAAACTTTACCAGCTGTTAACAGACTGAAAAGAGATGGAAAAAGACATTTACCTCTTTCAAATGAGAGGTAAGGAAGGATCAATGGCTTACCGCTGCATTGATTTACAATCACCTCAGCCCAGAAGGTGCCTTCCAACCAAACCCACTAAAGGCAACATACAAGGTTGCAATAATCCCAGCATTAAAATCCCCTATGAGCAATCATGTTCAAATCTAGAATGTCTTGCAATCTTCAGAAATAATGTGGTTTTCCTTGTCTACCTCTATCCAGGATCACAGGAAGCTTGGATCATGGCTTAAATCTCAATTGAACAAAATTGCAGAACACACTATTTACGTGACTGATATGGATGGTGTAAACAACTTTTTGTTAATAAGACTGTGCGGAAATATGTCTTGATTTATACTTGCACAATTTAAATTTTCTCATTTCTTCCTCCCCCTTTCCCTTCTCTATTTCATTTGTTTGTTTTCTGGTAACTTTACAATGAAGTCCCACTGCTGAGATCTCTCCCTCTGCCCCACCAAAATATAATTAAAAATGTCCAGAAGATCTTTGCTTTCTTCACAGAAGAACTGGATGAACATAAGGCAACCTTTCTTCCTGGAGAACACCGAGATTTAATTGATGCATATTTGGATGAATTACAAAAGGTATTTTTCATGTCAGTCCTGAACTTTTCTCCTAGTCTGTGTATCTCTCTGTGCGAGTGAGAGAGTTCTTTCCTTGATCTTGTGATATCTAGAGCAGTGTTTTTCAACCACTGTTCCATGGCACACTAGTGTGCCGCGAGATGTTGCCTGGTGTGCCGTTGGAAAAATTGAAAAATTCGAAAGATTTTTTTAAAAAATGTCGAATTTTCACCCACTAGGCGGGCGCCAGACAGACCGAGCGGATGGGAAGCTCCAAGGCGCAGCTGATGCCCTTCCAGCTCCCCGGCGTGGGGGTCCGAGCAGCAGCAGCAAGAGCAGCAGAAAAGAGAGAGGGCATCGGGGATGGTGGGGGTGGAAGAGAGAGGCCAACACAAAAAAAAAGCCCTCCTTTCCCGAGTGGCGACGATCTCGAGTCAGGCGGCGCACCAGAAGGCAAAAAGGAGAGAGGCTGCACGCCCGAAGCAGTCCCGGGACCTGCCTGATGCTGCTGCCACTGCCGCTTCTGCAGAAAAGAAGAAACACAGTCGATCCACGTGGCTCCTTCCCTCCTCCGTCCTTCCTTCCCTCCCTCCCTCCCTCGCTTGCCCACCGGCCGCCAGGCACTTGCCCGAGCTTTGAGCCAACTTCTCTTTGGGCGACACGGAGAGCAGGCGGCATGCAAATGACCTGCGGCGCTCCGGACCAATCAGCAGCTCTGAGGAGAGTGAGAGGGGTTGGGCCACCACTGGAAAGGCGAGCGCCAGCAGTGGGAGAGGGGGCGGAGGCGGAGGTGGTGGGTGGGGCAAAGGAGGGAGGCGCGCCCGGAATGGGGAGCCCGTCGGGGGAACCGGAGGCTGGAAGGACCGGGAGGAAGAGCCCCTCCATCGCTGGCCAAAAGGGGGTGGCCCAGAACGACGCACGCCCACCATGCCCGCCTCCCGCGATGCAAAAGTAAGGAAACTCCCGGCCACTTGCTAGTATAGTTGCCAGACATCTGTGCCTCGATTCCCCCGCCCACCCTCCCTCCCGCTGCCCTTCCCCCGTGCAGACGGGCCTGCTCCACTTCACAAAAGCGGACACGGAAACAAGCACACGTGGACTCTCAAGAAACAGGGCTAGAACCGAGTTTGTATTTGTTTACTTGTTTAGTTTCTCAGTTCGAGGCGAAGCTCGTTGCCTTGTCCGGGTCCATATGTTCCGTTCTCCTGCCCCCCTTAACAGCACTGAAAGCATTGCTCCAGCGCCTTAACAGCTCCGGGAGCCTTCCTAGGAGATGCCAAGAAGTGCTCCCCCCCCCCAAACATGTCTGTTGGAAAGTTCTAAATACTTGAGCTTGACAGCTGAAGTGGGCTCTAGCGTTAGGGATTGCTGGGGTCTTAGGTTCTGAACAATAACATTATAGATTCTAGGAAGAAGAGTTAAATTTTTTAACATTTTCTAATGGTGCTGTGCCTCATGATATTTTTCATGAAACAAGTGTGCCTTTGCCCAAAAAAGGTTGAAAAACACTGATCTAGAGGTCTAGATATGACTGACCAGAGCTTCACTCACCTTTTCGCTCTGGGTAGCCACACTGAGGGAGGCCCAAGGGGTTTCTACCCGCAATCGGCCTTTTCAGTGGCCACCTCGGCACTTTGGAATAAACCACCATTGCCGATCAGGCTGGTAGAGTCTCTGCTGGCCTTCAGGAGAGCCTTAAAGACCCGGCTGTTTATGGGAAATGTTGGTGATTGCTGAGTGTGATTCTGAGTTTGTTGGTTGTTCTGTTGGCCCTGCCCTTTCCTTGCCAGATTTTCTGTTGTTTCATTTTTTGTTGTTGTTATTGTTTTTACAATTCTATTTGCTTTGTTTATTATGGGGTTGTGTTTTGGGCAAGTTGCTTTTGTAATTTGTTGTGTACCGCCCAGAGTTCCTGTGGGAAAATTGGGCGATTAACAAATTAAATAAATAAATAAATAAATAAATAAATAAATAAATAAATAAATAAATATTAGTTTGTTTTAGAAAAGGTGCTCCTTCAAGGATAAAACCATGTTTTGTTGTCATGTCATAGTGGGTGATTTTCCTCAGCTAAGAACTGTACATTGTATTAAGTAAACCTTTTCTCTGCTTGGCCGCTGAAGGATAAATCTTGGGATCAGTTATCAAATCTGACAGTGAAACACGTCTAAGAATGCAACCATTAAGGATAATCAGGGGAAATATAAACCCTCATTGTCCAATTCGTTCATAAAGAATAGTGCAAATAACAGTCTGACCATTTCCACAAGAAACTGCTTAATTGTTTGAAGACACTATACTTTGTTGTTACTGTTTGTTACATCAGGCTAACAAATCTTTGCATCAAGCATCTCAACAGTCATCATAAACAGCGCTACTAGAGAACTCACAAAAATGTCACTGAAAGGGTGGATTTTCATGCCCATACTCAAATCACTGAGGTTCATCCTTTGCTTCCAGTTGATCCAGGAATGATCAGATAGAGAGATGGGAAGGAGGGCCTTTCACCTGACTCAGCTGAAGGGGGGGGGGGGGAGTTTCCTGAACTCTTTTGACCCCACAGGTTTCATCAGAAATGTGTGATTTTAAGAATTGGTACCTGGCTTCATTTTTCCTCTTCCCCACATCTCCTTTTTATTTTATGTTACTTCTTTTAAGCAGTGAACATGATAGCAACTGACTCATTTATTTTTTATTTGCTGTTGCATAAACTACAAGGAAGGAAGGAAGGAAAGGAATTAAGGAGGGAAGGGGGGAGGGAAGGAGGGAAGGATATGGATGCAAAGTAACATTTTCAATTTTCATTTCCCCAACGAACAAAAGCCAGAGCAGAAAGGGTCAAGTTTTGATAACGAGAACTTGTTTATCGTTGTGTTCAATCTGTTCCTTGCTGGGACCAAGACAACAGTGAGAACCCTTCAATGGGCTTTGCTCTACATGTTGGCCTATCCAGAGGTTCAAGGTAGGTTTTAACAGAAATCTTGATCAAAAACAAAGGAAGCTTTTGTAAGAAAGGTAGAATGCAAAGTGGGCCTGAATGTAAGTTGGGTAGAGAATGGCAGGCCTAGGGAATGTGGTCTTTTAAATGTAATTCTTTTTCATTAAAAAAAAAACATTTTATTAACTTTCTTACATAGGTGCCATACTTGGGGAAACAATTTCAGGAGTGAGCAAACCTGTTTGATATATTGTTGAGCATAAAGATATTTTAGAATGCCCCTTCGTTTGTTACTCAAATTACTATTCCAATAATTTACCTCCTCCCCCCCTCACTTATCTGTGGAGGTTTCGTGCATGTTAGTGACCACAACAACCACATCTGTCCAATCATTAGTCTGGTGTGTCCTCACCAAATTCCAGGTTTTAGGATTCAAAACCATATGCCATCAGTTCATCTTTTTCCTCTTTTGACCCCAAGCCCAGTCCCGGTTTCTAGAAAGTTCTGAAGTGCGATAAAATCTGTCCTCAGTTAAAGCCAACAATGTTACTGTTTCAACCAGGTCCAACCCCTTGATTAACCAGTCTTCCACCGAAGGTGCTTTGTCCATTTTCCAATATTGCGCACAGAGGACTGTTGTGGCTGTTGTTAAATATCTGATATTTTTCTATCTGATTATCTATAATACTCAAAAGAAACAATTCTGATTTTAAATTTACATTCATATTCAATATTTCATGCATTATGAGTGAATTTGCTTCCAGAAATTAGATAGATGGAGCCCTCTTCCCCTTGATATTTCCAGCACTTATTAGAAGCTTATTTCGAACTGTTTTTCTGGTGTTCAATACTACCTCTACATCATTTCATGAGAAAATTCCCGAAAGCTGTAAATTTCAGTCCATGCTTCCACATTGTTCCATTTGGATGTTGTACACCATTTTGAAAATCCATTTAATCATACACACTTTAACCTGCTCCTCTTACGTGTTGAATTTCAAAAGCATTTTGTACATATTTGAGATCCAATGGTCTTCATTGCTGCACCATTCCTTTTCAAACATGGAGGTTTCTTCCTCAAATTCAACAACTTTTTGTCTGGTGATAGTTGCAAATAGGACCATTGATTAGTGGCCTATAAAAGTATCACCTATAGCCTAGTCTGGTTAATAGGAAGACCACAGACAAACATCACCATTCCTAGTTAATCCCTCTCTTGATTTCATTTTATGAAGTCCCATTTTAGGATATCTCTATAGATAAACCTTTTACCATTGTAAGCTCTTTCTGTTTTAAATAATGTGTCCTGTGGGGAGACCCAGAGTAGCCGGCCTCCTTATCTGCCCTCCTGATTGGCCCCGCGATAACAGGGAGGCGCAAGGGGGTGGCTTTGAAGCCGCACTCCTCTGGCCACCTAAGTGTGGTCTGCTTATCTCTCCTCCCGGGGCTGGGCTGAGGCTCGAGCCTGCTGCATTCCTTGATGGCACCGACGAGGTGCGTGCTCCCTGTGTGCAGCACGGTGCAAAAAGACCTTCGGACCAGCACCAGGTAGGAGACATCGCCCCGCCATTAACGAAATGAACCTAACTGAACCAATTATTCTCGTTTTGTTTCGTTTCATGTTAAATTTGCCCCTAGAGTCATTGTTCTTTTCTTTATGTAACAAAACAAATAACGAATAACAAATGAAAAAAATTCGTTTCATGCCCATCTCTAGTCCCCACCTCTAAATCCTGAAACAAATACAGTACACCACCCACATAACTCCAAGAACTACTTGTTTATTAATGTCTAGAAGGAGAGAAAATGTGAGGCTCCTGAATTCCAATACTATTTTAATGTTGTTTGATTGCTATTCATTATTGCACAATATTTTAATTAGTATATGGATTATGGGTTGTATTTACCATCTTTAATTTATGTGTTCTTTTATATTGTCACCTGCCTTGGGCCCCC
>JAHTLZ010000065.1:4571193-4597909 GCA_023846285.1 Phrynocephalus versicolor
AGCATAGTGTCTCGACTAGCAAGGGAAGCGATAGTATCACTCTATTCTGCTCTGGTCAGACCCCACCTGGAGTACTGTGTCCAGTTCTGTGCACCTCAATTTAAAAAGGATGTTGACAGCCTCAAGCAGGTGCAGAGAAGGGCGACCTAGATGGTTGAGGGTCTGGAGGAAATGTCTTATGAGGAACGGCTTAGGGAACAGGGAATGTTTGGCCTTTCAAAAAGAAGGCTGAGAGGGGATATGATAGCTATGTTTAAATATTTGAAAGGATGTTATATTGAAGAGGGAACAGGTTTGTTTTCGATGGCTTCAGAGACTATGACTCAGGGCAATGGTTTCAAACTACAGGACAAGAGATTCAATTTGAACATTAGAAAGAACTTCATGACGGTTAGAGCTGTTTGGCAGTGGAATATGTTGCATGGAGGATGGTGGAGTCTCCTTCTTTGGAGGTATTTAAGTAGAGGCTGGATGGCCATCTGTCGGAAACACTGTGATGTGGTTCCTGCAGGACAGGGGGTTGGACTGGATGGCCCTTGCAGGATTTTCCAACTCTATGATTCTATGATTTTATGATTCTATGATCAATGAAATTATTTTGATGAATTTATCTCTCAGGATCAATAATGTTCAGCTATCTCCATGTAGTGCAATTCATCTCTTTTTCTTTCTTCAGGGAATTATGTTGATTGTCAATATTCATTCTATCCATCATAACGGATCTCACTGGAAGTCCCCAAATAAATTCGACCCTTTGAACTTTCTGAATGAAAAGGGAGAGTTTGTGAAATCGGAAGCCTTTTTAGCTTTTTCAGCAGGTAAATGCTCTCTCTCTCTCTCTCTCTCGATACCTCTCTCTCGATACCTCTCTCTCTCTTGCTCCCTCCTTGACTTACTATTTCATCAAGGAAATGGCTGAAAAATGATCTGTCATTTATTTCTACAGATATCACGTCTGGGAGGTCACATGTCAATCTGTGGAAGAACTAGGAAACGTATCTGTATACTGTATCTTGTCTTGGAACTCACAACCTCTTTCTCTTTTCCTTCTCAGGCCCAAGGGTTTGCTTGGGAGAGAACTTGGCCCGGATGGAGTTGTTCCTTTTCTTCACCAGCATCCTGAGGAACTTCCAGGTCTCCTGGCCAGACGAGTCAAGTGAACCAGATTGCACACCCCACTTTGGTGTCACTCTAACTCCATCTCCTTTTAAGGTCTCCATGAAACAGCGTCAGCAAAAATGAATAAAGTAGGAATTCCAATATGCTGGACATGTGGATTGTATCAAATGCTATTTTAATAGAAAATGTTCTTAAATAGTATGGTCTCTGTCTTCTAATACCTGTGGGGGATAAATCCCAAGCCCCTCCGTGAATGCTGAACAAGTGGATCAGGGGTACTCAAACGACAGCCTGCGGACCAGATCTAGCCCGCCAGGGTCCTAAATCTGGCCTGCCGGCCATTGCAGAACCCACCACCACTTGCCCCCCCCCCCTTGAGCTGAAAACTTGCTATGCGGCAGCAGCAGCTATCACCACCTCAGCCGCCAACGCAAGTGCAAAGCTCACTGTTGCCCATAGTGTCTTGGGGTGTGTGTGAGGTGGATGCCCCCCCCTTGGAGCCGTGGGAGAAGCAGGGCTGCTGAGGAGAGTGGTGTTGGGCTGGAGGGTTAAATTTAATGTATTAGAGGAGGGGCTCCCAGCCATTGGCATACCTCCTTCCCTCCTCCTGGTCCTCCGGCCTGGCCTGTCTTCCTCCTTTCTTTCCCCCTGCCCCCCCCCCTGTGGCTGGCGGCAGCTCTGCCCAATCCAGACAGGGCACTTTGTGCAGGGAAAACAGTGGGCAAGTGGGCAACCGGGTGCGGTTTGTTTGCCTTTGGGGCAGCTTTCCCGGCCTCGGCACCCCCCTCTGTCCATCTTCCACCTGAAGCCTCACTGTCCCAGGGCACCGTTAGGAGTGAGGAATTGAGGGGGGGGTGTCCAGAGGCCAGCTGGAAAGATGCTTGCCCCCACCCTCTGAAATCAGGGACTGTTTCCCCCTGTGGCAAGGGACCCCTTGTCTCCCACCTTCTCTGCCCCATCCCCGCCCCTGACTCAATGCGTCTCCCTGGGGAAAATCCAGCACCCGAGCTCTTCAGATTGGGGGCTCTGGCCAGCAGGCAGAGAGATCCACTGGTGTAGCTGCCTGACCTTAGAGGGACTCCGTCCTTCAAGAGGGAGGCAGCACCTGTCGTGTTCCTGCCTGTTCGGAAAGCTTTCTTTTTTCTAACCGGCGTTTCCCAATGTTGCACCTTCAAAGGAGGTGTGTGTGTGTTTTGGTCAGGCCTCCCCTGTCCACCCTTGGAGCCATGCTGGGGAGGTGCAGGGTCCAGCCCCCAACAGTCTTTGAGGGACAGTGAACTGGCCCCCTGTTTAAAAAGTTTGAGGACCCCTGATGTGGATTATAGCAAATGCTCTTTTAATGGCAAATGTGCTATTATACATAGCATAGTCTCTGGCTCCCTCTAATGGGGATAGGGGGGCTTGGCAGACCCCTCTGTCTGTAACATCCTCAGGACACATACTGGGAAAGATAACTGAAACTGGGAGATCTGCTAACAATTTCATACCGAAATGCAATCAAGAGTGGAAGAGGGACTACAACTAGAAAAGTCATCTTGTCTCTTTTCGTGAGACACGTTCTTGTTTCTGAGAGCAGAAACACTATGTGTCTCTTATTCTGCAGACTAAATCTTTTAAAGACCTTGTAGGCGTCAGCTTGGATTCTCTACAATTTAGGGCTTGCCCCCAATGTGTGATGTTGGCTCAGCAGAATAAGGCTTCAAAAACTGTTGGCTGCAAAGTTGGTGGCTCAGCGGCTCGCATCCCAGGTGCCACACAGCGGAGTGAGCACCCGCTGATCACCCCAGCTCCTGTCAACCTAGCAGTTTGAAAGCATGTAAATGCAAGTAGATAAATAGGTACCACTGTAAAAAGTGGGAAGGTAAAACAGTGTTTCCTTGCAGCCATGCTGATCATGTGGCCATGGACTTGCACAAGACTGGCTCTTTGGCTTGAATACGGAGATGAGCACTGCCCCTAGAGGCAGACACAACTAGCACACATGTGCGGGGGGAACCTTTACTGTTTTTTTTATCCAATGCCAGAAAACACCAGGAGAGGGCTACTTTGTGTGTTGATTTGGTCTAAAATCACATGGATTTTAGCCCAAATCCAAAACATTTGTGTGCCTCCTCTGCCACCATCACCTTGGTCTCCCCTCTACTTCTGGCACAGCTACCACAGCCTCCCCTTTGGGAAACTGGCTAAGCCACGTCAGAAAGATTTTGGTAAGAGGGGCAGGAAAAATTTTCTGTGTAAATGAGCTTCATGATGGATCCGAATAACTTTTTCCTCACATGTTCAAGGCCCCAAATTAAAAAAAAAAAAACACAAAATAAAAACTCCTCTTTGGATTCAGTATTTATGCAAAAAAAAAAAAATTACAATCACAGCTGCAGTCCAAGTGGTCACTGCAATTAGCATTGCAATTAGAGAGGGTCCTGGGAATTCATGTTTTCAGTGCTCATTGAGCCCAGAGCCTGCACCTCTTGTTGCTGTTGTTGTCTGCACTAACAGATGCCAACAGGCCCATGACTTCCATTTTGCATACAGAAGTACAGTATTTGTTTTTTAGATTGTACTTTGATCACTGTGTCCAAATGGAACGTTATCACACAGCACAGACAAGGGGAAGGCAGGAACATGTGTATTTCGAGCAGTTACATCCTGCTTCCCTGATGCAATACCTGACACAATACTTTTATTTTCGGCCTAAGGTTGTGAAAGTCTCTTCCAGATTTGCTTAACAAATTTCTTTAAATAAATTTTTTAAAAACCCTTCTAAAATCCCTTTGCCTGGGGGGTGGGGGAGAATGTACCTTATGTAACTGCTAAGACTGAACACCACCACCCAGAAGAGGTTGCTCTGCCTACAGCTCTCTGGCAATATTTTCTGGACACTACTTTGCTGAGCGAATTTAAAAAGAAAAAACAATGCAGGACCTGCATTTGAAAAGCAATCTACAATCTGCAAGGAGGAAGCTGAGATCAAGAACATTCCAGAAGAGTAACTTTCAAACAACGCATGTTCAGAGAAATGCTGCTATGGATCATGGTTGTAGGATTGTAGTTATACACTATCATCCATGGATTAGTCTTGCCTTGTTTAAAGCTACCCAGCTTGCTACTGCATCTTGCAGGAGGATTGACATAATTTAACAAGGGCTGCTATCCCACGGCCACTAAAAATCGCTTCAAACTGCTTGAAGATGTGGTTAATAAAATTGTGCCCCCACAACCAGTGGACTTTAAAGGGAAAAAATGTGACCATGTCCACTTAAGCACGACCCAGTGAGTTTTACAAGTACTTGGTCTCGAGGTGGTACAAAGTTTGTCTCAGTTCCAATGTGGATTTTAAACTAGTATTTGAGTCCATGGGGACTCAGAAAATCCGCATCAAAACCTTTTCATTCCACTGTGTTGTGGTTTCCACTCGTGGGGACACAAAAGATGCGGTTCTTTAAACTGCGCCACTTGGGACACAGTAATCATGTTTTCAAGCACTTGACCATTCCAGGGGGAAATCCGCATTTTACTTTGATCTGGATTTTCCAGCCGTGGGATAGCAGCTGGACTCACATGAAAGTAATCCTGTAAGGGACTATTTGGGAACAAAAACAAAAAACAGGTATATGAAAACTTCTCTCTTCTCTCAGAGAAACAGATTCATTGTTATAATGAATATTTATTCTAATCACACAACCATGGATTTATTATTGGGTCTGTGTTTTTCATTTATATTCAAGAAACTGCAAAATGCAACTATCACAAAAGTAAAGTAAACTTTATTATGTTGTAAAATAAACTGACAGTTGACACAAGATTCTGGAGAAAGGCAGCTTTCCTTTAAGAAAGTAATCGTCTTCCTTTTAAGTGAAGAACCATCACTATTGTTGATCAGCATGCCACTGTTTCAGAGTTCAGTTATTTTATGACCTTAGTTTCAGAATAAGAGGATGGTTTTGCTATAGAAAACAAAATTGCATATATCTCAAATATTATAAACATGTATAGATCACTACTTTCATCAGAAAAAAAGCTTAGAATGTGGAAAATCATGATTCAGTGATTGCACAATCTACAAAATTAAGTTGAGAAATGATGAATGTGCCATTTATTGGGATTGTAGGATATTGGGGGAGAATGAAGAAGGCAAGACACTGGTTTACATATTTGAAAGGATGTCACATTGAAGAAGGGACTGGTTTGTTTTCCATGGCTTTAGAGACTAGGATGCGTGGAAAGGGTTTCAAACTACAGGAAAAGTGATTAAATTTAAACATTAGGAAGAATTTCATGACAGAGTTGTTCGGCAATGGAATATGCTGCCTCGGAGGGTGGTGGAGTCTCCTTCTTTGGATGTCTTTAAGCAGAGGCTGGATGGCCATCTGTTGGAAATATTGTGATGGGGTTCCTGCATGGCAGGGGTTGGACTAGATGGCCCTTGAGGTCTCTTCCAACTCTATGATTCTATAATTCTATGATTCTACAAACCACACAGAGCAGCTTTTTTCCCCCTGTAGAAATGTGAGTGGCAACAGCTAGATGAACAAATATAATATGTGTGTGGGGGGATCTACAGCATAGATTCTGTCACAGAGAGTTGGATAAACTTCTCTTTTTGATAAACAGCAGAAGTACAGAGATTCACAGAAGCACACCCCTCTCCCATTAACTATCCTTCGCAGTCTCAATAACTCACTCTGGGATATAGCAGAAAGAAAGAAATGTTTCCTTATAATTGTACACAAATAACAGCAAACAAACAAACAACTTGCAAAGTGACTTCAACAGACAAAAGGGAGGGGAAGAGAGCTCTCAGCAGAGGGAAGGGAAGGATTGGTTAGTGTTGGAAAGATTGATAGTCAATCCAACCCAGAAGGGTCCCTCCCAGTCAAATAAACTGCAGGTAACATGCGAAGTTATAAAAAAACACTATAGACTCTTTCATGGCTGCCCGAATAGGACTATAAGGGTGTGACTGGACAGCAAAATAGCTCACATTTTGTAGTACTGCTGGTGAAAGCTATCTCTGGACGATCATGCAATGCACAGGAGACTGTAAACCAGCCCAATCCTGATCTGTGTCCAATCTGGAGTGTTTTGGTCTAACAACTTTTACGACCAGGAGGGCTGTTCTTTTTGGGTCTGGCTGGAGCAGTTCTTACAGAGTAGCAAAGGTAAATGGCTCCCGGCTCAAGCGGACACAGTCCTTTCTTGCTCTCTGATCATACCCTAAACTAAAGCAGGCATGTCCAAACTTCGGCCCTCCTGTTATTTTGGGCCACAACTCCCAGAATTCCAAGCCTGTATTTCCAATGGCCAAGGACTGTGGTAGTTGTGGTCCAAAACATCTGGAGGGCCAAAGTTTGGACATGACTTCCCTAAAGTCAAAGGGAAATACATCCAAAAAATTGGAGATGGTAGGGAGAATGGCTTGCGACCCAAACCCCCAAACGGCTGGCAAACAGGCAAGGCCAGTGGACTTACAGCTGTGGACTGACCCCCCCATGTGCATCTTGCAGTCGTCCCTAGGGCAGTACAAAGTTAAAATGAGGTTTATAAAGTCAGCACGATCAGCTGTTTTTTATCCCCTTGCCATGTTTAGACTTCTATACCTGCTTTGGAAAAGAAAGCTTGCTCTCGAAAGCTCAGCGACTTTTTAAAATTATTTATTATTTTTCTTCTAGTAGCCTATGAAGGTATCACACGTAGTCTAGTTTTGCTTTTATTCCTTCCCAAATATCACCACTACTCAAATTTCAGCCAGAAGCATAATGTGAAGGTTTTTGGAAATGTAAAGAGCAATCATTCATGCCCTCGCTTTCATTTTTTGATCAAAAGTCTTTTGAGTCTTGAAAACCAGCAGCTTTGCTTTTTTTAAAAAAAAAAACAGCTAGCTGCATTTATCACAGTGATCAACAAAGGTAAGCAGTATAATTGAAAGCATCAATGGTCTCCCTACACACCCCATGCCTAACCCTGAAATCATGTTTGCAAACCGTTTGTGTGTTTAATTACCTGTGTGGCTATTCAAAATGCAAGAGCTGTTCCCATAGTGCTTGGATCCGTATCTAACTCACTTCTTGAAGCTGCTGTAGATTTTACAGCTCAGAAACTGGTTCTGCCTGTGCCTCTGGAAACAGGTTTTACACCCCTCCATCGCCTCCTGATTCAAAGTTTAAACAAATGTCAACATGGAGAAAACTAGTTATAGAGTTCCTATATTCTTATTTTAAAGGTGAAGCAGAATGGTTTGCATTCTTGCAAATAATCCCAGTTGTATGTATTCTAGAAGGCTTTCGCAGCCAGGATCTGATAGCTGTTGTGAGGTTTTTGGGGCTGTTTGGCCATGTTCTGTAAGTTTTTCTTCCTGACATTTTACCAGACTCTGTGGCTGGCCTCTTCAGAGGGCAAGAAGCTCAGGGAACTAGGAGTTCTCTCTGTGCTCTGGGGTATAGAGTGAGTGAAACTGTGAGGCATGGAGTGAATGAGACCACATAGTCTCACTCACTCGATACCCCAGAGCACAGAGAGAACTCCTAGTTCCCTGAGCTCCTTGCCCTCTGAAGAGGTCAGCCACAGAGTCTGGTGAAACGTCAGGAAGAAAAACTTCCAGAACGCGGCCAAACAGCCCTAAAAACTCACAACAGCAATCCCAGTTCTGTTTAGTGGCAATTCAGAAGGTGCCTTACATTCAGTTTGCTAAGATACTGCTTATTCTTATTTTATTAAAAATATTTTACTCTGCCTTTCTCCTTCAATGGGATACTCACATCACTGAAAGGCAATAATTAAGGCTAAAAACAATGTGTGCAGACACTAAAAAGGATCAAACAAAGAGTACTCTAAGAAATTATAAGCAAAAAATAATAATGCATTCAAAACACATTCAAAGCAGTAAGGCACCAACTTTCATTTAAAGAATCCCACTCAGGCAGTCACTGAAGAAAAGTTCGCCTGAAGAGAAAGGTCTTCATCAACTTGTTGGAAGATAGCAGAGACGGGGAGAGCTTGGCCTCTAGTGGCAGGGAGTTCCAGAGCCTGAGAGCAGCGGCAGGGAAGGCCTTATCCTGTGTATCCACCAAGGGCGCCTGTGAGGATGGTGGGACTGACAGAAAGGCCTCTCTTGATGATTTTAACACTTGGGTGGGCTCATAAAGGGATACAAGGTCCTAGAGATAGCTTGGGCCCAAGCCGTTTACGGCTTTCTAAACTAAACCAGCGCTTTGAATTGCGTCCCAAAATGGATTGGCAGCCAGTGGAGCTGCTGTAATAGGGGGTGGGTGGGTTATGTGATTCCTGGAAATAGCCTCTGTCAGCAATATGGCTGCCATATTTTGAAACCAAAATCAGACTGAAATTGCTTGTGCTTCTTTTCAGGTCATCGCATTTAAGAACCGGATCTCTGATAACGCACACTGGTTCCAACTTCACATCTGACTCAGATTTATTGAAATGTTGAGAACTGAGAACTTGTAAAATGTCACAGGTCAAGCAGTTGCAGGTGCTCAGAAAGAGATGTCCAGCCCACACTGGAATTACTTGTTTCTAAAGGGGAAATGACATGTCACCAAGAAATCTTACTGCTCTGGGTCAATGTTGCATCTGTGCCTACGAGACATTCAGTTTAGTCACAAAAGATGAACTAACATAGTAGATGGAAGGAAATAATAAGGCGCCTGACATTCTATAACCCAAGGCATAAACCTCTGTGATGCCCAACAAAGCATCAGAAATGAAATATTAAAGAAGTACAGCTGGCCTGTATCCAGTTACAATCAATTCTAAAACACGCCATAGCCACCACTGGAGGAGATGTTTTGCAAACTACTGAACGTAGAATAACTTTTGTTTTTAAAAATTACATAAATTGTGTTTTAGAATAAAACAGGGTCACAAAATCCTTAGCCTGGCAGAACAACCACCAATAATGAGCCTGAAACTTACAAGAACAGAACAGAAGAAAACACTACACAGTTACACAGTTGTATCTGAGTCAATCTATCAGGTGGCTATGCCTGGTAAGAATTCTCTGAAAACAAAAGCTTTCTTCTCATTTTCTAGGACTGAAATATTGCCACAGAGCCATTTCCAAATAGACCTCTCCTCCTTGCATTAGCGCTGTGCATGTTCTTAATGATCAACCAGTTCCTTTAGGAGGCACCTCGGCAAAACCCATAGAAAACTGACCCTGTAGTGCTGGTCACCCTTGATCCTCCACATCATGACCTATTGGAGATGTCACTGCACAACTCCCCAGGGAATGTTTTTGTATGAGAGCCATCCATAGGAGCCCTGAAAGCTAGAGGAATGAAAACTCTTCTAGGTTAAGTGAGAGGACTAAGGTGAATTGGTTCTCTTGGCCTGGGAAAAGCATCACCTCCTCCCCTAAAAGCGATTGGCTTTCACACGTTGGTCCTCTAATCTTCCTCGATCAGGTGTCCATACTTGAGGTGTGCGACCAGCATGGCGATGCCGGTGAGGATGCAGGCTGAACCAACGACCATATAGGTAATGCCCAAGAACGGGTTCTTGCCACCCATCCAGGAGAGGGTGCTGAAGATGACCTTCTTGGTGCCCTTGAAAGCCAGGACAGGGTAGTTGTAGGTGATGTTGAGGTGGTATTTGCCCCGCGGCAGCGCCACCGAGCTGTTTCCCTGATGGATGCAGGTGTAGAGTTTGCGGAAATTGGGCAGCGCCGCGATGCGCATCCAGACAATGAAGCCCTCGTTGACCAAGCCCGTGTTGTTGGGTTCACCTTTGCCCAAGTCGAAGACCGGTTTGGGCCAGAAAGGGGGCTTGGCGGTGCCCTTGAAGGCCAGCTCTAGGCTCCCGTTGACCGGCTCTGGGTTCCGGAACTTGACGTTGGTGTCCGTCCACCAGGAGATGCCCCTCCTCTCCAAGGTCACGTTGACCGGGGCACCTTTGCTCACCTGGCGGGAGAGCGCGAAGGAGTCATTGAAGAGGCTGTTGGCGATGGAGCCACAGGGGGCGATGGGGAACCCGCTGCTGTTCTTCTGGTAGGGCTGGCAATCCTGGACGGGGTTCCTGAGGGCCCAGGCGTTCCCGCTTAGCTGGGCATCGTCCCGGGAGACACTGTAGCGCCGGTTGTTCTGGTAGTAGCTGTTGAGCTGGTAGTAGATGCAGACGGGCGCCGGGAAATCCTCCGACAGCTCGAAGTGCAGGGAGCAGAAGCAATCTCTCTGGTTGGGGTTGGCACTGGGGTTGGCACTCAGGTTGGCACAGCGGGCGCAAGCGGAGCCGTCGTCCCCCGTGTAGTCCAGCTCCAGCTCCTGGATGCCCGCCGAGGAGAAGTGGAGCCCCAGGCCCACGGCCAGGAAGGCCACGCCGAGGAAGAAGAAGAGCGGCAGCACCGTGCCCGCCGAGAGCAGCGGCTGCCAGGCGGGCAGGCGCTGCTGCGTGAAGGCGGTGTTGTCCGGCTTGTTCCGCGACGGCCGCTCGTCCTCGCTGCGCGCCGGCAAGGTGGCGCCCTCGGCCGAAGCGGCCCGGCGCACGTCGTAAGAAGCCGAGCCCGGCATGGGGGCCGGAGGGAGCCGAGAGGGGGGATCTCTCGGGGGGGGGGGGAATCCTCGGTGGGAGAGCTCAGCGGCAGAACGGCTTTTCCTTCCTCCCAAGGGCGTCCGCGCCCTCGATCCCTCCCTGGAGACCTCTCAGGATCGCTGCGTCGCGCGCTTGCTCGCTCTCGTTCCCGGCTCAGGTGGCAACTTCTCCCGGAGCGGAGCCAAAAGACACCCCGGGAGGCGCTCCCTCCCTCCCTCCCCCCTCTGTCGCCCCGCCCCGTTCTGGCCAGGTGTGCGACTTGGCCCCTCCCACCTCAGGTGAGCGCCTCGGCAGGCACGCGCAGGCGCACCTCCTCGCCCCCCCTACGCCGCCCTGCTGGCCGCGGGCCAAGGGTGAGGTGGTGGGAGGTGAGAGGCGCGCCTGGGGCCAACCCCACCGCCCCGTCGTCGGGGATGGGGAGGTCGGCAGCTCTGGCCTTGGGCTGGAGTCGGTCCCACCTGGGGCACCGGCGGAGGCAGGTAGGGCCACGCCCCCCAGGGGAGGGGTCGCGGAAACTTGGGCACTCCTTTCCTTGGACTAAGCTGCCTAGATGCCCTGAGCACATCCAATCTCGCCTGATTTTGGAAGCTAAGCAGGATCGGCCCTGGTTAGTACTTGGATGGGAGACCACCAGGGAATACCAGATGCTGTAGGCACCTGGAATAGGAACTGGCAAACCACTCCAGTATTCCTGCCAAGAAAACTCCATGGACATGGAGTCACAAAGAGTCGGTTAGGACTGTTAGGACACAACACAGACACACAACTCCCCAAAACGCTGGTTGTGTATTCTGTGATGTGGAGTCCCCGAAAAGGACCGTTTCCGACCTCGGGGCTGTCTCTCATGCGCCCCTTTCGAACTCAGAGGAGCCTCCCTCTGGGGAAACCTTGGGTGGAGGCTGTTACTGTGTAGAAAGGGGGGGGCTACAAATCCTGCAAATACCCACCAGCCTGCAAAGGACTGCTAATGTTAGATCTCTGTCATTTCCAAACCTGGGGGGAGCTTTGGAATGCCATCCTAGAATCTCTCTCTCACACACAATTTTTTCAGTTACCTTTGCAAACCACACTGCCAAAGGGGTGTTCACATTTTTCTGGGGAGGGGACACTACCTCTAGGTCTAGTAGTTTGACTAGGTGGATGACTGAGGCAGCATTGTGCAGCTTAATAGACTTTTCTTTCTTTCTTTCTTTCTTTCTTTTTCTTTCTTTCTTTCTTTCTTTCTTTCTTTCTTTCTTTCTTTCTTTCTTTTACAGTTGGAAGGTGCTTTGGTCTCTAAGGCAAGAGCACTGCAACCTGAAATCCAGTTTTTTGGACCCAACTTGCATCCTAAACATAAACATCCATGAAGAGACCCTGTGATTCCACAACTGAAGCCTAGAAGGAAAGAACCCAGAAAACCAGTTAGGGTGGAAAATATGCAAGGAGCCCTCCAACACTTTTGCATTGATCATAGACTTTGGACAAGGCAGGCAGCTGTGGCCCTGTGCCTGTGTATAATATGTGCTTTTGCTATGAATGGTCAACTACTTTAGGTCAAGGTTTCTTTGTTTATTGTGTTCCATCAGGTTACATCCCACTCATGATTATTCTCATTGGGTTTCTGAACTAGGAGATGACCTTTAAGAAATGCTTTTACCATTTGCACCTCTTTGTCTTGTGAGCTTCCATAGCCAAGTAGAGACTTGAACTCAAGTCCCTTGTGTCTTAGCCCATCACTGTATCACATTGGGTCCCAATGAACGAAGTGGTGCTTTCTTGGTGATGACCCCATCTCTTCGGAATAAACTTCCAGTACAGATTTGACAGGCTCCTCCCCTCCCCACAAACAGGTCAAAACTGAACAGGCAGTTAGAGGCCATAATGCAAGATCTGATCAAATAATATCAATCAATTTGTTTCTTATTTTATATTTTACTTTTTATTTCAAGAGTTATTATGGTTTATATTGTCTTCTATGTTTATGTATGTGCTGGTGTTTCTTATATCTGAATGTGTTGTATTTTTGTATTTTGATGTATTGTACACCACCCAAAGTAGCCCTCGGGCTAGATGGTTTGTGGTATATCAATCAATCAGTCAGTCAATCAAACAACCATGCTAATGAACGATGGTAGCATTTTAAATATCTTTGATAAAGAAGCCATGGTTTTAGAATCATTCAGCCTGGTTTATTATAAAAGGAAACATGATGTTTCACACAGAGATACAGTACAATGATTCAGGAGTAACTGGGCAGGTGCCCACTTCATTTCTAATAGCTATAGAAAGGAACCAGTGACGTCTACAACAAAGGCTTAAGAGGATTAATCACGTAAGTTGTACCAAAATCAACAAGCTACATCATGGCATGTTCTACTTCCACGTGTGTATTCATCCTGTCAGTGACAGTTTTCTTCCGTCAGTTCTCCTTGGATTAAAGCAGTTATGGGTTGATAATGGAACCACTAATGCTGGGGATTTTTTTAAATGACTGGGGCTTAATTTCATGCTATGTTATGTACTTCTTAACTGCCTCTGAAATCTCCATTCTTCCTGATGTGGCTTATAACATAAGATCCCCAATTATATACCAGTACTGCAGTAGATAAAGGATGCCGAGGTGATGTTTTCAAAATATCCTTCTTTTCACTGTGCCTTTAGGCTATTTTTTTATCCAGGCCATTTATAGCACAGACCATTAAAGGCAAAAGAACAGACTAGGCAGTGTGAGCTGTGTGCATTTTCTTTTCTTTTTGCATTCAGTAATAGTTTTCCTTTGGGGTGGGCACAAACCACCAGTTCAGCGGTTCGTGCCGATTTGTGTACTGGCCAGAAAGGTGCTCAGTGGTTGCCAGTCTTGCCTGTTCTGACTGGCGCCCATTCAGTCAAAGCAAACCAGCTTCCCTGCCCCACCTTCTCCAAGGACTGTTTCTGATTGGGTGCCTGCTGGAGGAGGAGGAGGGGCTGGGAAGCAGGAAACACCTGTTCAGCCAGTAAACAAAACAGCATAAGTCATTTATTTTCACTTACTGCATTGCATGATCTGTCAGTTAAAAGACCGAGGGCTAAACATTATTTCACCTTTAAATTCTCTGCAACAGATGAACCACCTGTATTTTTAAATATAATATTTTTTCAAGGAATGCTGAGATGTGATATACAAATGTCTTTGTTGCTCTATGAGAAAAATGAGCCCTTTTCTCTTTTTATAAAATGTTTAGAAACTTTCCCTCTTAGAAATCAGCAAAGAAACATATTTCCAAGATGGCAGGGAGAAAAAGTGGAAGTGATAAAGCACAGGTTGGTATTTGGGCATGAGAGCAGATACAGAAGTTTGTTTTCGTTGGGTCCAGTCATACCGAGGCATTATAATACAGTATATAAAGTATTTCCTGACCATGGAACTGACATAACATGCTAGCGTTGGCTACACAGGCCTTGTTGTAATACTGTACTGCTTTTCACCAGCTATTCTTAGTACTGTATATGCATTCCTGCTAATGCGGTTGTTTACTTTGGGCTTTTCTACTGAAAATTATAAAAGAGGTCTGGTTATTTGGGGAGACTCATTTAGCACATATGCTGCATAGAGATGGGCACGACTAGGGAAAATGACGTTTTCGAGTTGTCGTGTGTCAGAGGCAGCCCGTTTTGGCTCGTTTCCGTTTTTCGCGAAATTTCGCAAAAATTCGTTTGTCGTTAGTACTGGCACATTTACCGCATATGCTGCATGCTTCTGACTCTCTGCTTTCAAAGGCAATCAGGTTTTCTTGCTCTGTTTCCGAGATTCACTCTGTATTCTTAGAAGAGGTGTCCCTGTTAGTCTGTGCAGGCATAGCAGGGGAAAACAAAAGAAAAACTAAATCTGAAAAGAGCGAAGACAAACAAGGTTCTGGCTCGTCAAAGACTAACTGCCACACTCGAGGTTTTTCAGGCAAAAATCACTTACCAAACATCCTTCTTTCACTATGGGCCCTCTGGGGCCTTTGTACAGATTGCAGCAGGTTATTGCCCCCTTTCTACGTAGGATCTTAAGTGTCCCAATAAATACAATCACACTTGCAACATTATTAAGAATTATGATCAGATTTGCAGCATTATGTGGTTTGTACTTTTGTTATTTAAATGTGTTGTTATTGTTATGTTGAGATTTTATGTTGTGGGTTGAGGAGTGGGATGATGCCTTCCATGAACAGACGGCCACACAGGGCCTTTTCACACGACCCCTAAGATCGGCTGGTCCCTTAAATTCGGACCAGAGATCTTGGGGGTTCGTTTCTGTTCCTGCGTCCCCACCCCTCAGCACTTCCTGCTCCTGTCTGCGTGAGGGGAGGGAGGGGGGAAAAGGACAAAAGAAGCCTTTACTAACTTGCCGGTGCCGGTCGAAGTTACTTCCTGGTTCCTTCTCAAGGGGCTCTTAAAGGGGCGGGAGGCAAAAAAAACAACAGATAAGCGAGGAGAGCCCGGCACTCTTATCCGCATCAAGGAATTTTCACCTGCTGAGAGCAGGTACATGAAAGGTGTGCTGGGTCGCGTTTATGGGGGCGTGGTCGCACTTAATTTTCTCTAAACTCTGGAGCTGGTGGGGAAACATTTCTAAGCTCCGGAGCTGGGAGCCATTTGCAGCGGAGCTTAGGGGTCGGTATAAACGCTGACAGTCAAAAGGGAGAGATGTAATACTAATGGGAGATTTTAACTAGGTGGCAGTCCAACTCAGCTAACAAGGACTACCAAATTACTTATAGCCCTTGCAGAAAATTTCATGGTCTAGAACAGTGGTTCTCAACCTATGGATCCCCTGCAACTCCCAGAAGACTCTACCACTAACTGTGCTGGAAGGGGTTTCTGGGAGTTGCAGTCCAGGAGCATCTGGGGACCCACAGTTTGAGAACCACTGGTCTAGAAGGTAGAGGAAGCAACAAGAGGAACAGCCATTTTAGATCTGATCTAAACAAATAGGGAGGACCTTGTAAATGGTGTCAAAATGGTGGGATCATGAGGCAGAAGTGACCATGCTCTCCATTGGGACAAAGAGTAGGATGGGAATTGGAACATAGAATAGGTAGAGAGGTATAACAAGAACACCCAGAAACACTAAATGAATTTAAGTCTCCTGGGCCAGATGAATTACATCCAACAATATTAAAAGAAATGGCATAAGTAATTTCAGAACCATTGGAAATATCTTTCAGAATTCTTGGAGAACAAGGGAAAGCCACATAGATTGGGGGAAGGTGAATATTTTCCCCAATTTCAAGAAGGGGAAAAAAGAGGACCCAAATAATTACTACCCCATCTGCTTGACATCAATTCCTGGAAAGATCCAAGAGCAGATTATTAAGCAGACAGTATGTAATTATTTAACAAGCAACGCTGTCATTACGAGTCAACACGGATTTGTTAAAAACAAGTCATGCCAGAATAATTTGATCTCTTTCTTTGATAGAGTTACAGGCCTGGTGGATGAAGGGAATGCTGTGGATATTGCTTATCTAGAGTTCAGTAAGGACTTTGATAAGGTTCTTCATGGTGTACTTGCAAAGAAGTTAGGAGAACGTGGGATAGATGATGCTACTGTTAAGTGGATTTGTAATCGGTTGACTGATTGTAACCAAAGGATGATCATAAATGGCTAGTGGCTCAGCTTGGAGAGACGTGACCAGTGGGGTGCTATTCACTATCTGTATTAATGACTTGGAGGAAGAAATAGAGAGTAGGTTGATTAAATTTGCAGATGATACCAAATTGGGAGGGGTTGCTAATTCCCTAAGGATAGGATGAAAATGCAAATGAAGCAAAACAAATCCAAAAGTATCTAGAGTGCTGGGCCAAAGCTAACGGACTGAGTTTCAACAGAGGGAAATGCAGGGTGCTACATCTAGGTAAAAAGAATTAATTGCACAGATATAGGATGGGGGACACTTGGCTGGAGAAAAGTACCTGTGAAAGGGATCTGGGAGTCTAGGTGGACCACAAATTGTAGTCAGCAGTGTGATGCAGCAGCCAAGAAAGCCAATGCGATTCTTGGATGCATCAACAGAAGCATAGTGTCTAGATCAAGGGAGGTGATAGTGCCACTCTATTCTGCTCTGGTCAGACCCCACCTGGAGTACTGTGTCCAGTTCTGTGCGCCTCAGTTTAAAAAGGATGTTGACAACCTCGAGCGAGTGCAGAGGAGAGCGACGGATGGTTGAAGGCCTGGAGGAGATGTCTTATGAAGAACGGCTTAGGGAACTGGGAATGTTTAGCCTATCAAAAAGAAGACTGAGAGAGGATATGATAGCTATGTTTAAATATTTGAAAGGATGTCATATTGAAGAGGGAACAGGTTTGTTCTCCATGGCTTCAGAAACTAGGACTCGGGGCAATGGTTTCAAACTACAGGAAAAGAGATTCCATTTGAACATTCGGAAGAACTTCATGACAGTTAGAGCTATTCGGCAGTGGAATATGCTGCCACGGAGGGTGGTAGAGTCTCCTTCTTTGACGGTATTTAAGCAGAGGCTGGATGGCCATCTGTCGGAAATATTGTGAAGGGGTTCCTGCTTGGCAGGGGGTTGGACTCGATGGCCCATGAGGTCTCTTCCAACTCTATAATTCTATGATTCTAAGTCAATCATGCTATAATTGTCTTGAAATTATTTTCCATTCAGCAGTCCGATAGCCCGTGGGTAAAAACTATTCTTTAGCCTGTTGGTGCAGCTGGCTGTACTTCTATATCTCTTGCCTGATGCTAGGTGAGTAAAGAAATGCTGACTGTGGTGTAAATCATCCCTGAGAATTTTCCTCACTATATTTGTAGCCTTGTGAAGAACCCATAATCCTGACTATTTAGTTTAATGGCAATAAAAATTTGAACTTTGTGTGTGACTAAGTGTTATATTTTAATGTCAGCTTGTGTTTAAAGTGTCACAACATTTTTGTCTTTCTTTTTATTCTTAGTTTTTATCTTCCAACTCTTTGATTCTTTGATTCTATGATTCTATGCAAGGACCATTCCTTTCTCAGCAGTAACTCCTTGGTCCCCCATGGAGGTGCCCCCTCCCCTCCATCATCACAATCCCCAGGTGATGATGCAGCTGAGATGGCCTATTGTGATGTGCTGATGGTTCCGGGTGGAGGCAGGGCAGCAAAACCCACTGGTCCATTTTCTTGGGATGTTCAGGTAGGTCAAACTCATGATCCGAGAAGAGGAAGGTAATGCGTGTTTCCCTTTTGATTTGGACAAAATGAGAAGGCTTTCGTAACCGAGCAGGGAAGTACCACAAGGCACCCATTTAAACCAAACCATTTCCAAGAGGTAAGGAACGTGTGTTGCCTAGAGTCACCATGGAGGAGGATGTCTAGCAAACCATTGCTGGAATCTCAACTGATGAGATACAGAATTGTCAGATGGTTTGTTAATGTTTATATTAAATATTTCTATCCCCCCCCCCCGGGAAGGGCACAAGACTGATTATTTAAGATTAGGAGCTGTATATTTTTTTTGAGTTTTTCTGCCACTAGACATATTTTGTGAGGGAGGGGCTATTACATTGCTTGTAATTTGAAAAGACAACATTTTATCCGGATGGATATGGAGCAGAACACAGTTACGACCTAGAAAAAGAAAAGAAAAGTAACATTTATTGTCCTTTTTACTGAGGTCATAAATACAGACAATGGCTCAGTTAAAGTGACCTATCATGCAGCAGGGTCTGCTACACGAAAGCCTGCATCCTCATATATTCATTAATTTTTCAGGGGCTAAGATTTGTGAATCTTCAAACCATGGAGAGTCTGGATAATGAAGGAGAAGGAGAATCAAGTGTTTTTGTAAGTATGATTTTAAGTGGCAGACTTTTGGTTTCCCCAGCAGATGTTCCTTTCACTATTTCTTCAGACAGAAATAGAGGGTGAAAAACCAAGTTATGAAATGTCAGGAAGACTGAGGAAAGTGTCATCAACATATTTTTGGATGTTCAGGAACATGGCAATGCACTGCTGGAAACTGAAGTGTGAACCAGTCCAATTATCTTCAGACCTTTGATCTTTGGTTGCTGGACAGGTAAGAAGTCCAAGTAAAAAAGAGGGTCAAAAAACAACAACCTGATTTCTCTCCCAGGACTTCTGTTTGCTGATGGCAGCATTTTTCCACCATTTTATTATTAATAAAACAAAACAAAAAGCCAATAATGGAATGAGATGGTAAGTACATTCATCTGGGCCTGGTTCATATCTCTTTAAATCACAACAGGATCTTAGATTTTAACCTAAGGATGGAAACTCATAGCAACCCCCCCCCCAATAATCTAAAAGTGAGAGTGACTTTCTATCTTTTTAAGTCGCTGACTTTTGGTTTCCCCAGCAGATGTTCCTTTCAGTATTTCTTCAGACAGATATAGGGGTAAAAAACCAGTAAGTTATGAAAGTCAGGAAGATGTGTCATCAACATATTTTTGGTTGTTCAGGAACATGGCAATGCACTGCTGAAAATTGAAGTGTGAACCAGTCCAATTATCTGCAGACCTTTGGTCTTTGGTTGAGACTGGACACAGGTAAGAAACCCAAGTAAAAAACATAATGACTTGTAAAGAGGGTCAAAAAACACCAACCTGATTTCTCTCCCAGGACTTCTGTTTGCTGCTGGCAAAATAAATGTTCATTTTTCCAGTGAAAGAGTTATGGACTATTGTATCTCTGAAATTATTAATAAAACAAACCAAAAACAGCCAATAACGAAATGAGACGGTATGTACATTCATTTGGGCTGGTTCATGTCTCTTTAAATCACAACAGGATCTTAGATTTCAACCTAAGGATGGAAACTCACAGCAAACACCAAAAAAGAAATAAATCTAAAAGTGAGAGTGATTTTTTTATCTTTTCCAAGAATCATCTACAGAACTTGTAGAGAGACTAATGTTTTCACATCATCATCGGGTACGGTAAGTCACTTTTTTCATTATCATTTTTCCTCATCTAAAGATGAAAAACAATGTCAGTGTGGTTGAAAGGCATCGTGTCTCTATTTTTAGCACTCTTACAGGTTGCCTTCACTCTGCAAAAGGTGAGTAAACATTTTTTTATCATTACACCATATCAATGTCATACATCGCTGCTGGTATTCAATTATTGTATTGCTTTTCTCCTAGGAATTCTTATTTGAAATGAGGTGAGATAAAAAGCAATATTAATTCTGACAAATGAATTCATTTCATTTCCTCCATGACTTTTTCTTATGGTTACTGATCATGGCACCATGGAAACGATACTGCAAACTAGCCCCAAAATAATGGAGTATATTTGACAGGATTTTGAAAAATTGATCAGTTTTTACTCTGAGGTAAGTAATGCATTTTTCAAAATGTTCTGACTGATTGTTAAATGGATTGAATTTGTCTTTGGTTTGTAGATAGGAAATATATGATGCTTCAAGAGACAAAAATCAATATGAAATATGAACAGTGGGCAATCCAAAATGGAGGCCCATGGGAACAGCAAAGCAAACTACAAAAAGGAAACATAAAATAAATCAGATTGTTGTTCACAAACCAAGAGTCAGGTAAGTTTCCAGTAACTGTTCCAGTAGCCAAGATTCAGGTATTGTTCTCATTCTCTGGGTGGGCCTGTGACTCCCCCGCCCCCCATGTCTGTGTGATTCAAGAAAAGGGATGTGGCAGTGGGTATGTTGAATTGCATTTGGTTCATGGCTCTTTAAAACACAAAACAATCTTAGGTTTCTACAAAAAAAATGAAACTAATGGCAAACATGGAAAATCTGAAAGTGAAGGGGAGATATCTTATCCAAGTACAATCTACAACCCTGGTATAGAGAATAATATTTAAGCATCATCTTGGGGTAAGTCACTCTCTTTCAATATCAGGTAAGAAAGTAGCTCCTTGTTTCCCAAATTATCCAGCAAACCATCAGCAGACCTTCCACACCTCCTTCTGCACAATGATGATGATGACTAAAGCCTCTTTAAATGTGGAAGTCACCAGCCGCATCATGCTAAGTGAAATGTTCAAAGAATCTGTAATCTGGATTAAAAATGGGGCTCATATATTTGCACCGTTTCCATCACCTTGAAAGAATGAACAGGTAAATAGTTCATTTTATTTCTGGTTTTTTATTCCAATAAAAATAACAGGCTTGAATTATCAGGTCCGAGACACAATCCTTACATTTTAGAGCTAGAAAAATGTAGTAATTTTGTAAAGTTTTAGATTCAATTTTTGAACTTCTTTGCTAACTCTTTTACGTTTTGACCAATGGAAAGAGATGGAACTCCTGCAGACATTTATTCATCTTTCAGGAGCCAGAGGGAAAAGGTCAGAAAACCATGGAGGGACTGTAGATCAAGGAGGCAAAGGATAGTCTGTCAACATCCTTTTAACTGACTGTGTTTTGGCAAGTATATTTTGGGGGCTGACATTTGGTTTCTTTAGCAGATTTTCCTTGACATATTTCCTTTTGACAGAAAAGGAGAGATGGCCAAGTAATAGGTTACAAGATCCCCAGAAATGCTGGGGGAGAAGCGTTCTCCAAATATTTTGGCAGGTTCTGGGAGATAGAAAGAAGCTGCTGGAAGTTAAACCACCCGATGATATGAGAATTGACGGGTATGAAGCCGAGGTAAGAAGTACAGTGGCTTTTTAAAAACTTGTCAGAAAACCCTCTGTTTTTCTCACAGGACATCAGTTTGTGGATGGCAAAAGATTAATTTATCCTTCGTACTGAAATAGTTACGGAATATCACCACCCTGAAGTTATTAATTCTCAAATATTGATTGCTACATTAAAAAAAACAAGTATAGAAGAATCAGAGATGAAAACTACTGTCAGTGTGGATGAAAGGAATTGTGTCTTTATTTTTAGCACTCTTACAGGTTGCCTTCACATTTTTATCTTTACACCTTATGAATGTCATACATTGCTGCTGGTTTTCAATTATGTTATTGCTTTTCTCCTAGGAATTCTTATTTGAAAAGAGGTGAGATATAATACAATATTAATCCTGATGAATGAATTAATTTCATTTCCTCCATGACTCTTAAAGTTATTGATCATGACACCATGGAAACTTTACTGGGAACTAGCACCAAAATAATGGAGTATAGTATTTCAAACAGGATTTTGCAACATCAATCATTTTCACCTTGAGGTAAGAAATGGCATTTATCAAGAAGTCTTGAGTTATTGTTAAATGGATTGAGTTAACCTTTTCATGTAAAGATAAGAATATTTGATACATAAGGAGAAGGCCATCAATGTGAAATACGAACAACAGCCAACTCAAAGTGGAGGCTTGTGGGAACACCAGGCAAAATGGAAAAACGGAAACGTAAACTAATACAGATTGTTGTTCACAAACTTAAATCAGGTATGTGTTCCAGTAATTAAAATCAGGTAAGTGTTTAGATTGTATGGGTTCACCTGAGACTTTCAATCCTATGTGTGTTTGAGTCAAGAAACGGGAGGCAGCTGTGAGTGCATTCAATTGCATTTGGTTCACGGCTCCTTAAATCACAGAAGGATCTTAGGTTTCTACCCAAAAACTGAAACTAGGCAAACATGGAAAAATTTCTGAAAGTGAAAGGGAAGCTGTTTTCCAAGTACAATCAACAACCCTGGTAGAGAGAGAAACATTTGGACATCATCTGGGGGTAAGTTACAGGTTGCTGTTACTCTGCAGAAAGTGAGGTAAACATTTTTATCATTACATCACTCAAATGTCATATATTGCTGCTGCTTTTAAATTGTTTTGTTCTTCTCCTGAGAGTTCTGAAGGGAGTTAAAGGAATCCCGATTAATGAATTCGTTTCATTTCCTCCACGACTCCTTTCTTACAGTTACTGATCTTTGCTGCATGGAAACAGCACTACGAACTAGCCCCAAAATCATGAAGTACAGTATATGAAATGACATCTTTTAACACAGATCACTTTTCCACTTGAGGCAAGAAATGCCATTTTTGAAAAATCTTGACTGATTCATGGATTTGACTTTTGGTCTGAATATGGAAAATATCCAATACATCATTAAAACATGAAACACAGGCAATGGTCAATCCAAAATGGAAGCTTATGGAACATCAAAGCCAAATGGAGAAATGGAAACACAAACTCCATTCATTGGTCTTTGGGGAACCCAGAATCAGGTAAGAGTTCCAACATCCCTTTGGATTTTATCTGTGGCTTTTTCTCCTATGTCTGTGCGATTCCAGAAACAGGAGGCAGCTGTGAGTACATTCAGCTGGGCTTGGTTTGGACCCCTTTGAAACACCTACAAATCTTAGATTTCAATCTAAAAATTGAAACTAATGGCAAGCACAAAAGAACGTCTTAAAGTGAAATGGAGTTAAGATCTTCTCCATGTACAATCTACAACCCTGGTATAGAGAATAACGTTTGAGCACCATCTTGGGGTAAGTGACTAAAAATTGAAAGTAATGTCAATCACAGAAAAACTTCTGAAAGTGAAAGAGACCTAGTATCTTTTCCGACTATCATCTAGGAACGTAAGGAGAGACTAATTTAATTTCTGCACATCATCTTGGGGTAAGTCACTCATTTTCATTGTCAGGTAAGAAATATTTCTTTCCTCAGCCTATAAATTATCCAGGGGACCACCAGCAAATTCCACCACTACCACCCAAACATTGATGATGCCTGAAACTTCTTTAAACGTGGAGCACCAGCTGAGACAAGCAGAGTGAAGCATTCAGTGAATCTGCAACCGGGTTTTTAAATTAGACTGAAAATTTTGCACTATTACAATCACCTTGAAGGGATGAACAGGTAATGTATTCAATTTATTTCTAGTCTTTTTATTCTCATAACAACTATCAAGTGAGGTAATTTGGTCAGATAATTCTTACATTTTAGGACTCAAACCTCGAAATTCTACTGCCATGGTGGATGCAGGCTTTTGGGAGAGGTACTAATTTTCTAAAGTTCTTATTCCAATTTCTGAACTTATTTCTTTTTAGATTCGACTGATGGAATTCCAGAATACCATTGCCTTCCTGCTTTCAAAGAATAGGAATTAAAAATAGGTCAGTTTTTCCCCCCACCAGTTTAATCGCCTTTAAGGAATGAGCAGGTAATTCCTTCATTTTATTTCTAGTGTTCTTATTCCCATCAAAATAAACAAATTGAGTCATCCAGTCAGAGGCTGAATTATTGCATTTCCATTCTCTGTATCCCCCCAAATATGATGAATGTAGGATTCTGGGAGATGTAGTGAATTTCTGAAGTTTGTTCGTTCATTCGTTCGTTCGTTCGTTCGTTCGTTCGTTCATTCATTCATTCATTTGCTACCTAATTATATGGAGGCCACTTGGGGCAATTTTCATTTCCTTTTCTGAACATCTTCACCTGTTCATTTTTCAGGTTTGACTGCTGGGATGAGGTGGAACTTCAGAAGTTGTTTATTAATCATTTAGATGTCCTAGGATTTTCCTGCATTCTGACTCCCAGGGCGTTTATACACGACCCCTAAGCTCCGCAGCAAAGGGCTGCAAGCTCCGGACCTTTAAAATGTTTCCCCACCAGCTCCAGAGCTAACAGAAAATTAAGTGCGACCCCGCCCACCTAAGCGCGACCCAGCGCACCTTTTAAGTTCCTGCTCTCAGAAGGTGACAAGTCCTTTATCTGGATCTGCTGGGCTCTCCTCGCTTCTTTTTGTTGTTGCTTTTTTGCCTCCCACCCCTTTAAGAGCAACCAGGAGGTAACCGGGGCTCCGACCGGGGCTCGTAGCAAGCTTCCACCAGCACAGGAGGTAAGGTTTTCTTCTTTTGTCCCTTTTTAAGGCTTTTTTTCCTCCCTCCCCTCACGCAGACAGAAGCAAGGAAGTGCGGAGTCGTGGGGAGGAAGGAAGAGCAACGAACCCCCAAGATCTCTGGTCCGAATTTAAAGGACCAGCGGATCTTAGGGGTCATGTAAAAAGGCTCCCAGACGCTCCAGCCAGCCTGGCTGTTGAGAGGGGGTGATGGGTGTTGGAGGCCAAAATGCATAGAAAGGCAGAGTTTCCAAATCCCACTGCCTGCAAGGAGTCCCCAGCTTCTCAGGTGAGGCCATGTCTGTTTGCCACTGGAGTGCCAGCTGCAGTTTGCTTGTTTATGGCTTTTGCTGCCATGCCCAGGGTAACACTGATTGCCACTTTTGGGGTCAGGAAGGAATTTTCCTCCAGGTCAAATTGGCCACAGATCCTGGAGGTTTTTCGCCTTCCTCTGGGCATCCAGCAGGGGCCACATCTTAGGGCAATCCTAAAGTTTAAAAAGAAAAAGAATTTATAGATTTGAAAGAAGCCATAAGCAATAAGTAATTTTTTAAAGTTTTAAATTTTTTAAAATTTCTTATTGCTTGTGGCTTCTTTAATATTTAATTTTTTTTAAAAAGTAAATAAAAATAAATCTTATAAATATACCCTTTGTCTTGTCTCTTGTTTTTTCCCTATCCTTTCTTAATTGACATGAGACCCAAATGGGTTTTTCCTGCAATCTCTGCCTTTCCGTCCTGATTCTAAACAGCCCCCATTATTTTCCCTTCTCTTAGAAGAGCATGTTGGCTGGGGCTTCTAGGTAGTCCCAAAAAAAGAAAAGAAAAAGGAACCTCTCCAAACTCAGCCAGCAATGTCCACAAAAGATAGGAAAACTCCGTTTCAGCCTGTTTGGAAGGCAACCAGCTCAGGAAGCTATCCAGTCCAGCAGTACTTCTGATCAGCTGTTTGGAATTAACACAGCCATATTAAAATGAAACGTGTAAGAAACGGGGCAGGCTAAAAGTGACATCCAAATATTACATCTGAAAAATACAGTTTTCATGCTAACACATTATTTTGAGGATCCCAGAAGGGGGAATGGTTGGTTTTCTGTTAGGTATGATCAGTGTTTGGTGTGAAATTAGGAAAGTAAGTTCCTCACAGAGTTGACTACCAAAGCTGCTTGCCGAGATGTTTGCTCCACCGTGAGTCTCAGCTCTCAGACTGGATTGGGACACAAACACATTTCCAGTTGCACAGTTCAGTGCATGCAACACCCATGCAAATGTCCACCCTGCTCACATGAAGGCTTCCTATTGGGAGAGGGCAGGGACACCCCCTCAAGCACATCCAAAGGTGGCTTCTATCCCCAAGTGTAGAGCAGCGACCAGAGCGCCGGAATGGAATTTATGAGATCCGCATTCACATCCCCACCGAGTCATGAAACTCAGCCAAAGAGCCAGTGTTGTGCAAGTCTGTGGCCATGTGGCCAGCATGGCTGCCTGGAACACTGTTTACCTTCCCACTTTTAGGACAGTACCGATTTATCTACATGCATTTACATCAGGCATGTCCAAACTTTGGCCCTCCAGATGTTTTGGACTGCAATTCCTACAGTCCTTTGCCATTGGCAATCTAAGCTTAGAATTCTGGGAGTTGTGGTCCAAAACATCAGGAGGGCCGAAGTTTGGACATGCCTGATTCACATGGTTTCAAACTGCTTGGTTGGCAAGAGCTGGGGTTAACAGCGGAAGCTCACTGCGCTGCATAGCACCCAGGATTTGAACCACCAGGCTGTCAAATTTGCAGCCGACTGTTTCAGCGATCTAGTGTGCTAAACCATCATTCCCCTAAAAATATTTAATATTGCTTCCCAGCTAAAGCATAAATTCCACCCTAAAATTTCATATGTTATTGTAGTAATGTCTACCGGTAGGAGAAAATCTCAGACCATTAAATTGATTTGAAGATCCCAATTCCCCAAAGCATTTGCAATTTTGATGAGTGACTGGAATGCCAGTATGTATTGGGCCAAACTGTGAATGTCTGCAACAAACCAGCCAAAAACCTCAGTTTGAAAGAATTCCCAGAAAGGAAAGATAGACATTCTAGGGACCATGCTATGAATATTCAAGGGAAGCTCTTTTATATAAACAAATTTTGCAGGTTGATTTTCACTGGGCCTCAAAAGGAAGACCAAATGGTAAGTTCACTTTCACCAGTTGATTGCATTGTGATTTCCACACCCATGGTTAAATTAATTGCCTCCTTCAGGATAGACTTCCATCTGGCTAGGAGTCATCATCAGCCTTTCATCCTCCAGAC